>CAMZMU010000062.1:36478838-36853118 GCA_947311845.1 Poa pratensis | reverse complement strand
CAAAAATTACACTTATAATGTATTCAGTACAAGATATACAAAGAGATAATAAAATTTGACAATCAATTTAGTGAAAAACATTATACTCAAGGATTTGTCGTATCCCGGCACACAATCCACACAAGCTATACTAAGACCGAAGTCGGGAAGTTTGAACATTGACGAACACACCACTAAGCTATCGATAAGAACACCATTCCCTTTAAAATATAATCTCCCTTAACGAGATACACATAGTAAACAATTAGGGTATTCATATGTGTGGTGAGTAGAAATACAAGCACCCCTATCAAATCACGCGATTGGTTCCCTAAAATACAATGTTCAAGATATCATTCGATATTCCGATAAATCGACTGATTTATATTGTCGCTCATGGCTGATATGTCCCTTCTCAGTGTATGACCGATAAGATAAGACGTCTGATTCGGAAGATATGCCAATAAATCGGACGCTATGCCGTTTTTAGCCCTTATCTTGGCTCGACGATAAGTTCCCGAGAAGCGATATCCCAACATTGCTCTAAAATATCCACATTTATAATATGGAGTTTAAAACATAGAGAGCAGCTCATGAAAAGCATTCTTTTCCACGCTGCACATCTTACTGCGATAAGACTTTTAGTTTAAAAGTTCCACACCGACATAAGAAAAACACAATCTTCAAGAATTTTGAGTTAATATTAAAAATGGTTTTGATTGCTTATTTTGTTAACTTAACTCTATGCATCTAGACCATATGGGAACATCACCATTGATAAAATAGCTAAGACCCAAATAAGCAGGTTATTCCCAAATTAAAGTATTGATGATAAAATCAAAGTATTTATACTAAAACTTCAAAATTAGAGAGGTAACAAAAATTTCTACAAAACCGCCAACCTCCCAATGTCGATTTGTCTGATCCTGTTTTAAACCGTTTTTGGATCCTAAGTAATATATTCATAAGTATCACCAATAGTACATTATCAAAATGAAATATTTAAAATAGAGACATGGGCAAAGTAGGAATCAAATAATATGTGGAGCTAGAACCGATAGCGATGACAAAAAATGCAATGGTTGCACATAGGAACTGACAAAAGGCACGAAAGAGCAGACAGCTATAGTGAGAGACTAGATAGGATCTAATGTTAATACAGGTCTAACGTGGAATCCTATGAATCTCATAGTGTTGTTATGTTCATTATTATTAAATGGTGTTGACATGTGGTGATTAGGGTTACAAGATTTTCTTCTAGCCATACAACCACACATCGGTTCTCTAAGATTATGCATTTCTGATTATCATTTGAAAACATAAAACAACATATGAATGGTGAATATTGAGTATACCCCAAATCACAATAATGACCAAGAAATTTAAGGTATTGCCGACATATGTGATATATTAATTTATATCATTTTTGTTGGTGTTAGAAAACTCAAAATTTGCATGGTTATTTCAACCAAAATAAGAATTTTTTGTCACTATACATAATACGTATAATAACCTCGCCTACTAACCTAACATCATACAGAAAATATAGGTATGTTTACAAATATAATATCGCCCGAATAGTATATGTGAGCTTTTATATAAATGACGTAATAATCCTTGGCCTAGAAATTAATGTTGTTTGAAGTGTATCTGCATATGTCATCTTTAAGTTTATGGTGGTAGAACCGTATTATTTCTTCGTAGACAGTGTGATATCAATGAAAACACAATTTAATTCCTTGCATCCTTCAACATACTAAGACAATGCCCTCGCATTTGCGAGGGCCACCCTGCTAGTTATATACTAAAAACAAAATGAGTTAGTTTTTCGAGACACCACACTAAGCCACATCATCTGAATTATTTTGGGTTGTTAGATCTAAAATCTATGGCTAAGATGTAATTGTTACGTAACCACAAATTTCAGTTTGACACGTTTTATCTGGATGTACACAAAACGTGGATCTAATAAAAAAAGAGACTTGACACGTTAAATCTGGATGTGCGTGGATCTGGAAAAAAAAAGACCCGAGCAGGTACGTACTATCAACTCGGTCTAAAGCCACGTCAAAAAGAACTCAGCCTATCAAAAAGATCCACGTCGAAAGCCGATAGCACTATAAAAAATTAGATGCTCACGTTTACCTATGGATGGATTGGCTAGGTGTATGAAATCTAAAAAATAATGGACACAAATCTGGATGTACGTTGATCTTGAAAAAAAAAGACCTATCAACTCAGCTTAAAGCCGATGACACTAAAAAAAAATACATGCTCACGTTTACCTATCGATGGATTGTCAATTGCTACTCCAAACTAAGCTCAAAAAAAAAAATGGACATATTATTTGTGTGCAATTCATAGCATCATGTCAATTGCTACTCCAAACTAAGCTTGACATGTCACGATCCACACAGAAAAAAGCTACTGCTCCCGCTAGAATATGGTGATACACGTACACAAAAATATGGACTTTTTTCTTTGAGAAAATAAAACTGCTTCTCTGGTAGTAGTCGAGTATAGTAACATATCCAAAATATAAGGCACGTTTAAATTTCACTGATCAACGATGTACATTTTTAACAAAATTAGTATCTTGACAAAGAATTTTGTAAGACGAGCAACAAAGACCAGCACAAAAAGAGCGTGCCTTATATTTCTGGACAGGGGAGTATATATGTAATATGTTTCTGCATGAGTGGACAAAAGTAAAGTAACTATATTGATTTTTTCTAAGCACATGGTGCGATATCGACATACAAACGAGTACACTGCCATCGTATGCGCCCGTGCACAAACATATAGTCTACTGACGACCAGCAATGTGGAGCATAAGTACTTGCGAAGTCACCACAATGACGGTAATGTCATTTGCCGTTTCAAATATAATCTATTTTAGCGAGACACATATGGTGCAAAAAAAAGCAATGTGTGGAGCATAAGTATTTGCGAAGTCACCACAATGACGGTAATGTCATTTGCCGTTTCAAATATAATCTATTTTAGCGAGAAACATATGGTGCAAAAAAAAAAAACGTATGTTTCATCCCTCGAGCTGGGTTGGAGCACCTTCCTACCCATCTAACCACGCATCGGTCATCCAACAAAAATTACACTTATAATGTATTCAGTACAAGATATACAAAGAGATAATAAAATTTGACAATCAATTTAGTGAAAACATTATACTCAAGGATTTGTCGTATCCCGGCACACATCCCACAAGCTATACTAAAGACCGAAGTCGGGAAGTTTGAACATTGATGAACACACCACTAAGCTATCGATAAGAACACCACTTTCCCTTTAAAATATAATCTCCCTTAACGTGATACACATAGTAAACAATTAGGGTATTCATATGTGTGGTGAGTAGAAATACAAGCACCCCTATCAAAGCACGCGATTGGTTCTCTAAAATACAATGTTCAAGATATCATTCGATATTCCGATAAATCGACTGATTTATATTGTCGCTCATGGCTGATCTGTCCCTTCTCAGTGTATGACCGATAAGATAAGACGTCTGATAAATCGGAAGATATGCCAATAAATCGGACGCTATGCCGTTTTAGCCCTTATCTTGGCTCGACCGATAAGTTCCCGAGAAGCGATATCCCCAACATTGCTAAAATATCCACATTTATAATATGGAGTTTAAAACATAGAAGAGCAGCTCATGAAAAGCATTCTTTTCCACGCTGCACATCTTACTGCGATAAGACTTTTAGTTTAAAAGTTCCACACCGACATAAGAAAAACACAATCTTCAAGAATTTTGAGTTAATATTAAAAATGGTTCTTGATTGCGTATTTTGTTAACTTAACTCTATGCATCTAGACCATATGGGAACATCACCATTGATAAAATAGCTAAGACCCAAATAAGCAGGTTATTCCCAAATTAAAGTATTGATGATAAAATCAAAGTATATACTAAAACTTCAAAATTAGAGAGGTACAAAAAATCCTACAAAACCGCCAACCTCTCCAATTGTCGATTTGTCTGATCCTGTTTTAAACCGTTTTTGGATCCTAAGTAATATATTCATAAGTATCACCAATAGTACATTATCAAAATGAAATATTTAAAATAGAGACATGGGCAAAGTAGGAATCAAATAATATGTGGAGCTAGAACCGATAGCGATGACAAAAAATGCAATGGTTGCACATAGGAAGTGACAAAAGGCACGAAGAGCAGCTATAGTGAGAGACTAGATAGGATCTAATGTTAATACAGGTCTAACGTGGAATCCTATGAATAGTTGTTATATGTTCATTATTATTAAAAGGTGTTGACATGTGGTGATTAGGGTTACAAGATTTTCTTCTAGCCATACAACCACACATTGGTTCTCTAAGATATATGCATTTCTGATTATCATTTGAAAACATAAAAAACATATGAATGGTGAATATTGAGTATACCGCAAATCACAATAATGACCAAGAAATTTAAGGTATTGCCGACATATGTGATATATTAATTACTATATCATTTTTGTTGGTGTTAGAAAACTCAAAATTTGCATGGTTATTTCAACCAAAATAAGAATTTTTTGTAACTATACATAATACGTATAATAACCTCGCCTACTAACCTAACATCATACAGAAAATACAGGTATGTTTACAAATATAATATCACCCGAATAGTATATGTGAGCTTTTATATAAATGACGTAATAATCCTTGGCCTAGAAATTAATGTTGTTTGAAGTGTATCTGCATATATCATCTTTAAGTTTATGGTGGTAGAACCGTATTATTTCTTAGTAGATAGTGTGATATCAATGAAAACACAATTTAATTCCTTGCATCCTTCAACATACTAAGACAATGCCCTCGCATTTGCGAGGGCCACCCTGCTAGTTTACTAAAAAACAGAGCATCTAGCTGCGATTCCATATACCAGGCAACTTCAAGCAATAAATCTAGGTAAACTCCTCCTATATCAATATAAAAGGCAAAGATTTTGCATTATTTTTTAAAATAAATCTAGGTAAAAAAAAACTAAAGCCTGACTTAAGGAATAATACTCAAAGGGCATGCAGTTTTTTATTTCAAAAAACCGATATAACAAGATTTTAAAAATAGCATCCAAGTCAAAAGAAATTTACCTCCCGATGATGCCATGTAAAAAGATTGCTTTTCAAGTATATGAATATAGTTGTGAAAGACCATGTAGATATTTCTTTTGAATAAAGATAATTGTTTTCAACCGCAAGACCATTTTTTGAAACCCGTGAACATGTTTAAGCTGTGAACATTACTTTTTGAACGCATGCATGACATTATTTTTGAAACCGTGACCTTTTTATTGAACTATGAACATATTTCGAAAAAAAAACATCCTTTTAACATGTGAGCAATTTCTCATACCATGAACCGTTTTTTAGAGCCATGAACATTTATTTTTTATCCCGAAATGTTTTTAATCTCGCTAACATTTGTTTCAAATCGTGAACATATGTTTGAATGTGCATGAACATTTTTTTTTCACATGTGAAAATATTGTTTATGTCTAGTGTCTACTAAGAAAAATATTCGTGTAGGTTTAAAATATATTCATGTATTTTAAAAATTCTTACAGAAAGTTCTTCAAGTATTCAAAAAATTCTTCATACATCTCTAAGAAATGTTGCGTTTTATAGAAAAATGTTCATGAATAAAAAAACTGGTGATGTGTTAAAACATTTATTCCTTTATTTATCAAGAAAAGCCGGCCAAATAAAGAAACAAATAATAGGAAAGTAATTACATAAGATTACTTATTTAAGTATAATTTTCGATATTAATACTACCTCCTATGCATAAGTGTGACAGTTTTGACCCCAGCTCATAACTGTGACACTTATTTTGAATCTGGGGGAGTAGAAAAATCATACATACTAGAAGGATAGGGCGCGCTTTGTTGCACCCGTTTCTGTTGCTTAAGTTATGATGTTTCATCAGCTATTGGGGCGCTTGGCCTGGGTTATGTGAGGAGGTATTGAGTATTAGCAAATGGCGACGTTCTGAATGTATTATGCTCTGGCCATTTTTATATTAAGAGGGAAATTAAGCCTCCGTGTCGCCACTCAACAACACATACCCGAGCCAAGCTTGCCACACAAAAGCAACGGAATATGAAAACGACAAAAGCAGAAAACAGCACATCAAATCTCATAGGATTGTTCTAGTTTGAGTCTACTTGCAAACATATCAACTGAATTTAAATAAAAAAGTTCAAATAACATCTACTTTGTAGCTGCTAAATAGTGAATATTTGCATACATCAACACTTTAGGTAGAGCACTAACAGTGCATACACCACACTAAAAAGATGCACTCCCAAAATTGTATCAAAATCATCGAGCAATACAAAGCCAGCTGGGTATGTCAATTCACCCAATGACGACTCCAAATGTTACAGAAAATAATAGTTTTACAATGGTTCACTGGATTCCATAACAAAGGCTTGTAAACAGAATATCGATGAGATTACTCACTCTCTATTGTTAGCCTTACTTGTAGCAATCTGACACCACAGTGGCAATATAACTATGTATATGACATTACTACGGAAGCAGGTGAATGTGTTGGTCCACGCCATCAATTTGATCGATAATATGGCATTAAAGACAATAAAATTTTAGTAACTCCTCACTGAGTTAACCAGGGAAAAATCCAAAGTACAGCAAGCAAGCATCTCTTACTGTGAAGGAACCAGTGGTAAAGTACCGATGCACTTCTGATTCCTGAGCAAGGACAAAAGAAGAAGTGCATAAGAGAAGGGGAATTAAGTGGTAGCTGTGATTTTCAGATTAATGTAGACTAAACTATGTTTTTAGGACACGACATTCTCTAGGAGTAGTTCCATTCAGGATAAACTTCCTGGCATGTCACTACTTGATTAATAGTGAAAAGTGTATGTTGTGACCTGACTCTAATGATTAACTACAATGGTTAAGAAAATTCAAAGCATAATATACCCCACATAAGTTCATGGTAAAAATATCAAAACATTATCGCTAAAGCTAGTTATATAATCACTATCACTACAAAAATATCTGAATGGTTGATACCCACAAATGATATGATCCTTCACGTAGTTACCTGCGTGAAAAGTAAACTAGATGGGTTAGGTTGAGACTCCAAGTGCAGAGTGTGTAGTATATGGAAGACGTGTTTTCCCCACGAGGGTGACTCGAGGGTTTAATGTCGAACTCTCGGGGAATCAGTAATGAAAGATTTATCTTCCTATCATTCTTTTGGTTACCTACAAAACAAAGTAAATGTTTTGGTCCTCAACCTCACTTGTGGTTGTCAAGCACAAGGTGTAGAAATGATATCAAGATAATATGCAATGCAAACAAGAAATAAATATGCAATGGTGGTAAATAAATATGCAAGGATGGTGGTGATAATGATAAATGATATTTTTGGGTTTTATATGATGTATGCAAGATGTAAAAGTGTTTTTGTATTTTCGGATTTAAAATGGCAGAAAATGGAAAAGTGGTAAAAGTTGTTGGAAAGGTGTTTCTTATGATTAAAAATGGACCGGGGTTCATGTTTCACAAATGCACTCTCTCTTTAATAAAGTGGTAGACAATGGAACACTAGAGTTGACATATGAGATTGCAACACAAAAGTTTAGTGACAAGTTACTAATTATATGGGCATCACGTCCTAACATAGAGACCTTTTGTTTATTAGTCTCTCTTATACTCCACCAAGATGCGAACTAAATCATAACACCTCAGTAATTAAGATAACTCAGAGTATAGCTTTAAGTATCATGACATGAAGTTAAAATAAGAACATGCTAGATCTAGTCACGGAGAAGTGGCAAGGTCACCCACAACCCCTGTAGCAAGGTATTTTTCTTTATCCCTAGTGAGCAACAAAGTAAGGTAAACATACCCAAGTGGATCGTGGAACTATCTCTCACGTTCACCGCACTAGCCACCCCCGTTAATCCAACTAATGCACACATCACCCCACACACGCTCTCATAAACATGCTTGATCAAAACAATTAAATAGGAACGGGGTACATAATACGCATCTATATTCATAACTGAAAAAATGCAATCTCAAACATATATTAACTCATAAAAAGATCCACCACATAGGTATTACATACATGACCGTAATCATGTTCAGCAGCTCATATGGTGCTAATTAGTGAAGCTCAAAGAGAGGAGAGATACATAAGTTACTTCCACAAACCCATAGTCCAGAGGTGGACTACTCCCTCTTCATCATGGAGACGGTGGACAAGTCGTTGGAGAAGATGGAGACCACGCCGGCAGCGCCCCGCCGGAGTTTTCCCCTCCAATCTTCAGCTCCAGGTCTCTGTTTCGGTGTTTCTGTGTTTCGGCGGTGCTCCTTCCATAGAACGTCGGAAAAACTTTTTATATATGCGTTTTTAGGTCAAGACGAAGTCGGTGGAGAAAAGATCGATGGCAGCGAGCCACGAGGCCCAAAAGGAGGGGTCCCACGTGGCCAGGTACATGGGCCGCGTGGGCCCACCTATTCTGGCCCTCGGGTCTCCGCTTGTTTGCTTCCTTCGCTCCCAAGTCGTCTTCCTTCCAAAAATTGACGCTCGTAAATTTGCAGGTCATTTGGACGTCGTTTGGATCCCTGAAACATTAAAATAAAGAAATAGGGTTTTCTGCCTGCGCAGTGTTAATATCATAAAAATAGGAAATAAATATAATATTCCCAAAATTCATTATAAACCATTGATATAACCCTAATATGATGCAAATATGATTGGAATACAAGTAATATAGTGCAAAGTTCATGTATACATTTTACATGCATCAACATCCCAAGCTTAACCAATACTCGTCCTCGAGTATGAAGGTAATAAAACTAACATGGACTTTGCAATTTAATACTAACAATGGATATCAAAGATGATTACTATTGCTACATAGAGTCAAATGATTCATTCTTCAAAGGAGTAGCAATATGCAAGATAGTTTATGAAGTGATATCAAGTATTCAATGCAAGGATGTTCAATGATAATTCACAAAGTGTAACTTGATAGAAAGTAATATGGACCACATGTATGCATAATGATAAGTAAGAACATCCTACAATGGTCATAGAGTATTGATGAAAATCTGAATATAAAAGGTGGACACTTTGGAAAGATATATATATGAGTAGAGGTAAAGCATGCATAAGTTTCATCTAACTTCCAAACTCTTCTACTTAAGTTGTTGATTGCAATGTGGTAATCCTTGGTGTCAAGCTCTCATTGCCCCTATCATAGCATATTGAATGATTAAAGTTTAGAGTGAAGGCAAATATGAGTAGTGTGCTTGACAAAGTAAAGGTTGAATGTCTCATGCCCCTTGAATACAAGTACCTACACCATGGGTTACTCGACTTGGGACACAAAGCAAGTTCAAGTTAAACATCATTGTAAGTATAATAATATCATAAAGAGCGTCAACTGGGGTACCTCTTGTCCCAGGATATGGAACAAGCCCATATCAAAATGACATGACAAACAAACAAAATGAACCACCTCAACATTTTTATTTACCATTGGAATAGCTTTTTATTGTAAGGTGTATCACTGATGGTTCACCATAGTATGTAAGTAAATTTCCACCATGAATGATGCATGGCTTAGATTAGCGGCCTAGGCGTCTCTCTAACAATTTATACAAACTCATTTAAACTTGCTTTGCTTCCACATTTATTTCACCATGATAAGCATCCATAGACAAAAGTACATGATATCAACTAAATGAAATGAAGAGCATGTTGAAAGCTTGTCATGTGACAGCACATATGAGCTAACTCCCAACCTCGAACATTTGTCAAGCCCACAACATCATAATCTTAATCACAATGGGTCATATTTTATTTATGCAATAAAAGTAAAGTGTGCATCAAGTTCGTGAGAGCTATATAACCAACTTTTCCCATAACAATCAATAACATAAACATTTTCATTCAGAGGTATAGATAACACAAATAACATGATAGACATACTCGGAATAGCATAAAGCTAATAGGTAGATATGGTGGACTCACTGGAATAACTTTGGTTGAAGGTGTTGGAAACAAGTTTTGACTTGTTGGAATTTTTAGGCTAGCAAGAGGGAGAAAGTTGACCATCTAAATGCATGCATGAGTGTCCATAGAACTAACTAATATTTTAAACAAAGTTGTCGTCGTATGAAACAACAGATGCCTAGGGGTAGGCTTATGTTTGGGGCCGATGGACGCTAGAGGATTCGGGGAGGGATAGCGCGATGAAGAGCGCACACGGAAGAACAGATGAACACGCGGATTTACCCTGCTTCGGGGCTCTCGTGAGAGATAAAACCCCTACTGCAGCATCTAGCCTATTTGGTGTATTCTCATCTCATATGTGATTTGTACAAGTGCTCCTTGAGCTGTGCAAGAGTTGCATGTAAGAGGCTTGCTCTAGCTATGGGGAGAGAGCTCACGGGAGCAAGGGAGAAGGAATGAGCCGAAGGGGCCAATCAGCCCGTGCGGGGACGTTCCCTCTGGTGCTCCTTATATAGAGGGAGCACTAGTACAGAACGACACATCGGATACCCTCTATGGCAACGGCGAGAGTTAGGCGACGGAAGAATGAGCTCCGCGCGCTTCCGTGAGTGCGCGCGCGCTAGTCGGTTGATGGGCCCGACACAATGGTAACGTAGGGCGAAAAGATCTCCGTTGCTCATATCTGGGCAACGGAGGAAAAAATACCTCCGTTGCCAATATGACCACATCAGAAACGGAGATCGGTCTATCTCCGTTTCCCATGTGAAGGCCCATTAAGCGGTGCCGGTATTAATATCTTCCACTCCAGTGTGTCTCACTCTCACTCTCACTCTCACAGTCTCACTCTCCCCAGTTCCTAACCCTAGCTGCACACGCTCTCCTCCTACTTCACCCATCGATGGCGAACCCCTCCGGCGCTGACGGAAGTCAGGATGGAGCATCTTCCTCCTCCCACCCTCCGAGGCGCAGCCCGGATCTCCCCTACAACTGGGGCGAGATCCCTGGCGACTGCGGTCGCCAGTTCATTCGGAGCCGTCAAATCCCATCCGGATCCACGGCGGCGGCGGCCACCGACGCCCGGATCTCGTCCTCCTCGGACGATGAGGACGAGGATCTGTAGGTCGGTTTCCTCCTCTCTCGCGCCGCCTTTGAGCGCGAGCGCGCCGACGGTGTCATTCGGGCGTCTGCGATGCAGAGAGCTATCCGCATCTCCGGCGCCGAGCACGCGATAGAAGCCGCCGAGGAGGCGTTGTTCCAGACGCAGCTCCGGGCGGCCATACAGCACTCTTTCTCCCTGGCCAGGGCCCTGGGCCAGATGCGGCGGCGGCAGCGGTGGCGGCGGCAGAGGAGGAGGAGGAGGACGCTCCGGTGTTCGAGCAGGATGAGGTCTCTGACGTCTCCTTGGCAGTGGCTCCGCCGCCGACGCCTGGGACGCAATCCGCGATGGAAAGCGACCCCGCCTCGCCTAAGGTAAATGACCGCTCTTTTTACTATGTATTTGCTATATTAGAGTATTTATTTAGCTTGGTTTGCACTGTTTTGTAGCTCTGTTTAGCTATGTATTTGCTCTGTTAGCTACTTAATTATTTAGATAGGTTTGCTCTGTTAGTTAGCTCTGTTCAGCTATGTATTTGCTCTGTTAGAGTATTTATTTAGCTTGGTTTGCTCTGTTTTGTAGCTCTGTTTAGCTATGTATTTCTCTGTTAGCGTATTTATTTAGCTTGGTTTGCTCTGTTTTGTAGCTCTGTTTAGCTATGTATTTCCTCTGTTAGCTACTTAATTATTTAGATTGGTTTGCTCTGTTAGTTAGCTCTGTTCAGCTATGTATTTGCTCTGTTAGAGTATTTATTTAGCTTGGTTTCCTCTGTTTTGTAGCTCTGTTTAGCTATGTATTTGCTCTGTTAGCTAATTAATTAATTATTTAGATCAGTTTGCTCTGTTAGTTAGCTCTGTTCAGCTATGTATTTGCTCTGTTAGATTATTTATTTAGTTTGGTTTGCGCTGTTTTGTAGCTCTGTTTAGCTATGTATTTGCTCTGTTAGCTACTTAATTATTTAGATCGGTTTGCTCTGTTAGTTAGCTCTGTTCAGCTATGTATTTGCTCTGTTAGAGTATTTATTTAGTTTGGTTTGCTCTGTTTTGTAGCTCTGTTCAGCTATGTATTTGCTCTGATAGAGTATTTATTTAGCTTGGTTTGCTCTGTTTTGTAGCTCTGTTTAGATATGTATTTGCTCTGTTAGCTACTTAATTATTTAGATCGGTTAGCTCTGTTAGTTAGCTCTGTTCAGCTATGTATTTGCTTTGTTACTTATTTAGGTTTGTTTGCTCTGTTAGCTGCTTATCCCACTACATTTTCCTTTGTTTACTGCTTATTGTCTCTGTTTATTAGCTTTGTTTGCTGTTTTTAACAAAGAATATTCGTTGTGTCAAGGGCTTGGTGGATGCTGGGTGACGATGCTGCTGCCGTGAAGACCTAGGAGCGGGGCTCCATACACGGTGCCGTCACCAGGAGCAGTACATTTTGCGCAGCAGGATGAAGACAGTAGATGTTCATCTGGCGGCCGTGAAGACATAGGAGCATAGCTCCAGCCACGCGCACTGATGAACTTTTTCATAGCAGGGCGTACAGGAATACGGTGACGACCGGGCGGCCGTCTAGTCGCATGGAGCAGGGCTCCATCGACGGCACAACCCGTCACCGTTTTTTTTTTGTTCTCCTGTAACCCTTATTAGAAACGGTGATTAGCAAAACTCCGTGTCTAATATTAAAGATATCAGAAACGGTTTATCACCTCCGTTGCCATTGAGCTCTTCACATCAGTGACAGGGTCGGGGACACGGACCCTTTCTCCGTTGCCGAGGTTTTTGGCCCGTTTCCGATGTGTCGTTCTGTACTAGTGGAGCCCAGGGGACAAGGGGTGGCCCGCAGGACCTATGCACACACTGTAGCTGATATGACTACTGGGGTCTTGTCAACACCATTCATGTGTCATGTAGCTGTACTCTTATCACCTCACTGGCACTGTAGCCATGCTGCCTGTGTGTCATCATCTTTATCTTGTTCCTGCGTGGTCAACTGGCAGCTGTACCAGGTACGAGCTGGGGGCGTCCCAGTACCAGGTAATGCCGGATGCAGGGAGCTGGATACGCTGGCCTGGAGCGTGGAGATGCTGGTCCGGGAACGGGTGCTGGCGCTAGAGTGGAGGCCGAGGTACTGGAGACCTCGGTCGAACCTGGCCCGAGGCTTGGCGTCGCAGCGCTGCTGGTGGATCTCGGCCCACCTGAGGTATCGGCGACTGCCCCGCTGCAGACCGTCCAGGAGGTGGGGATCTCAGCCTAGCTGGCGCGAGGAAGTCCAACCGGGGTGCGGCTGTGCTGGTAGCGATTGCGGTAGCGATCGTGGTCGAAGGAGCGATGGTGGCCCAACCGAGATGTGCAGATGACTCGGCCCACCGAGGCTGGTGGCCTGCTGAGGCGGGAGCGCTGACTCGGCCCGGCCGAGGCAAGGAGGCGGCTCGGCCCATCCGGGACTGCTGGCCTGTCTCGGCCCAAACCGGGTTAGCGGGTGACTCGGCCCAGCTAAGAGGAAGGGGAAGAGCTGCCCAGCCGAGTCTTGATGGTCTCGGTTGCACCGAGATAAGCCAGTGTCGGCCCAGCACTGGGTACGTCAGATACCTCGGCCCAATAAGTGGTATCTCGGTTTGGGCCAGTCATATGTCGGTTCAGGCCGATTTTCCAGCCTCTTCCTTTATCTTTTATCCGTCTTTTTGCCATTTCTTGCATTAACCCAACAAAACCACCAACTCTGGGGTACCCGGGGTTACATCCCCGACAAAATTAAAATAACATTCAGCATCAAAACATGAATAAGAGATAGCTCTTGATAAAGCATTTGCAAATTATTACTCATTAACAAGCTCATGAATCATTCAACTATATGTATCTTTTTAAATCAACTCAAACATCCATTTTCCCAATCTTATAATAGCATCCAACATATTTCAACCCATATTTCCAGTAGCTCTTTCATACATAAATGATAATGTGGTGGTCTTCACAAAAATAAAATCAAACCAAACAAACAAAAAGACGATCCAAGTTTATGCGATAAAGTGTTTCGATCGAAAAACAAAAGTTAGACATGTGCAAACCG
Source organism: Poa pratensis (assembly GCA_947311845.1). NCBI lineage: Eukaryota > Viridiplantae > Streptophyta > Magnoliopsida > Poales > Poaceae > Poa > Poa pratensis. Next base: position 36,838,957 of record CAMZMU010000062.1, on the reverse strand, counting down.
AGAGTGTGTAGGTCCAGTGGGGTTGTATTCACATCCCCAAGCTTATGGTTTTCACCATCCTTGGATAGCTCTTGGTGCATCTCCTCCAATCCCCGTGAAAAAAATTCAAAACACCGTTTCTCTCATTTCTTTTCTATGGGGTGCATTAGTAGTGATAAACAAATAGATTTCTTGCCGCATATAATCCATGAAAAAAATTAATATGAATGTCCAGAAAGTTTATAATGTTGTATGCCTACTTAAAAACTCAATTGGATAAAAAAGATTCAAGTTAAAAGTTCAAAACATGCATCAAACAAAATGGGACAGAATCTGTCCAGAAAAACAGCAGCAGCAAAACGTATTTTTCTACCCTACTACAATTTGTCAAAAATTTCCGAAAAAATGCATGCATACATAGGATGAAAAGTTGCAACTACAGTTCAAATATGAGCTCATTCGGAGTGACAGAATAAAAATTAAAAATCATACCGTGCAGACATTTGTGCAGGAATTAAATCTCCGAACGCTATAAGCAATTTTTTCAAACCAATATGAGTAAAACTTGGCACTTTTTTGAAAATTCCAGAAACTAAACTAAAAACCTAGTCTCTTTTACAGCAAGAGGACACAACAAAAAATCACACATAAAACATAACCGGGTTGCCTCCCGTAAAGCGCTTTCTTTATAGCCATATAGCTAGGCTTCTTACTTGTTGTTTATTGAGGATGAAGCTCATGAGGGAGCTTGAACTTTGATGTGCCCCTCTTTCTTGGGAAGTGTTCCATGCAGTTCTTGTGTGGAAACTAAAACTTCACATTCCCTTCTTTTGAATCAATGATAGCACCTGTAGTACAAAAAAAGGTTTTCCAAGAATAATAGGACTAGAGGTTTTATTACCCATGTCCATAATTAGAAAATCAACAGGTAAAAAAGTCATATGTAGCTCTACCATAACATCACTTACTTTTCCTAAAGCATGTTTAATGGAATCGTCAGCAAGTGCAAATTCAATAGAGCATTTTTCAAGATTCTTTAATTCAAGTACTTCATATAGTTCTTTAGATAAAACAGAGACACTAGATCCTAGATCAAGTATAGCATGGTGTGTCTCTTTTCCAATAGTTACTAGGACTTTGGGAATCCATATATCCCCAAGCTTAGGTGGTATCATAGACTCTTGGTTGTACCTAGCAATCTTTTCTTTCAAGACATGATTAGCAATATAAGAACCAAAACCAGCTTGGTTAGTGTTGATGGAAGGATCACTTGCAAATTTTTGTAACATAAATATTAATTCATACAAGCTACAATTCTCTAAGTCAAGCAATGGATCCTTGACTTCACTAAGCATTTTAACTTCCTCAACTTTCTTTTCCCTATTATATAGGTTAAATATTTCATAACGGTCATCGAAAACATCTTCAGGTACTTGGGTTTTTTCTAAACTTTCTTTAATTCTCACTTCCAAAAGCAAGCCATCAAGTAGAATATGAGTGTTAGCAACAGTAGTATTCATAAAAGAACCCTCACATTTGTTATCCAAAAAGATTCTAGAGTTTTCAGACAATCCTCTATAAAATATATGCATGAGCATCCAATCTCTAAAACCATGTTCCATTCCAAAAGCTATACCTCTAAACCTTTCCCATGTTTTTACCAAAGGTTCTCCCTCTTCTTGTTTAAAGGTGATAACTATTTGTCTAAGATTACAAACTATTTCAGTGGAACAAAATATTTCAATGAATGCAGCTTTTAATTTAAACCAGGTGCTAAAGTTTCCAGGTGGCCATCTTAATATCCAATCTAAGGCTTTTCCAGCTAGGGAGTAGGGTGGAAAAAGCTTTACTTTGATCATATTAACATTGGCATGGTTCAAATTTAACACTTTGCATCTTTCATTAAACTTCTTAAGATGAAGCACAGGATCTTCTTTTGGTTTCCCATAAAAACGGTGTTCATAAATCATTTTAGTGATATTATGATCTACTTCAAATTTCTCAATAGGGATATTCATATCTTGAGGAAAGTTCTTAACACTAAATGGCCAAAAGGTTCTCTTTTCCATTATGCAAGTTTTTATGTGTTTTTTAATTTTTTATGCAAAACTGAAAATAAAATATGCAAACCGAAAATAAAAATGCAAGACAATGACAAAACAAAATAAATTGCTTTGAAGGTAAAGATGGATAAGATGATGCTCACGTAGGTGCAACCTCCCCAAGCATAGGTGTTAGCACAAGTTGGCGATGAAGTTGACTTTGTTGTGATATCCTTGGATAAATCCTTACAACAATGATTCCCCCGCAACGACGCCAGAAAACGGTGCTGGTGCAGGGGAAGCAAGTGCTAATTCACCCTTGGATAAATCTTTTCAGCTATGACTCCCCGGCAACGGAGCCAGAAAACGGTCTTGATACCCACGAATGATATGATCCTTCACGTAGTTACCTGTGTGAAAAGTAAAGTAGATGGGTTAGGTTGAGACTCCAAGTGCAGAGTATGTAGTATATGGAACACGTGTTTTCCCCACGAGGGTGACTCGAGGTTTTAATATCGACCCTCGGGGAATCAGTAGTGAAAGATTTATCTTCCTATCCTTCTTTGGTTACCTACAAAACAAAGTAAATGTTTTAGTCCTCAACCTCACTTGTGGTTGTCAAGCACAAGGTGTAGAAATGATATCAAGATAATATGCAATGCAAACAAGAAATAAATATGCAATGGTGGTAAATAAATATGCAAGGATGGTGGTGATAATGATAAATGATATTTTTGGGTTTATATGATGTATGCAAGATGTAAAAGTGTTTTTGTATTTTCGGATTTAAAATGGCAGAAAATGGAAAAGTGGTAAAAGTTGTTGGAAAGGTGTTTCTTATGATTAAAAATGGACCGGGGTTCATGGTTTCACAAATGTACTCTCTCTTTAATAAAGTGGTAGACAATGGAACACTAGAGTTGACATATGAGATTGCAACACAAAAGTTTAGTGACAAGTTACTAATTATATGGGCATCACGTCCTAACATAGAGACCTTTTGTTTATTAGTCTCTCTTATACTCCACCAAGATGCGAACTAAATCATAACACCTCAGTAATTAAGATAACTCAGAGTATAGCTTTAAGTATGATGACATGAAGTTAAAATAAGAACATGCTAGATCTAGTCACGGAGAAGTGGCATGTTCACCCACAACCCCTGTAGCAAGGTATTTTTCTTTATCCCTAGTGAGGCAACAAAGTAAGGTAAACATACCCAAGTGGATCGCGGAACTATCTCTCACGTTCACCGCACTAGCCACCCCCGTTACTCCAACTAATGCACACATTACCCCACACACGCTCTCATAAACATGCTTGATCAAAACAAGTAAATAGGAACGGGGTACATAATACGCATCTATATTCATAACTGAAAAAATGCAATCTCAAACATATATTAACTCATAAAAAGATCCACCACATAGGTATTACATACATGACCGTAATCATGTTCAGCAGCTCATATGGTGCTAATTAGTGAAGCTCAAAGAGAGGAGAGATACATAAGTTAGAAAAACTTTTTATATATGCGTTTTTAGGTCAAGACGAAGTCGGTGGAGAAAAGATCGACGGGAGCGGAGCCACGAGGCCCAAAAGGAGGGGTCCCACGTGGCCAGGTACATGGCCGCGTGGGCCCACCTACACTACTAGGAAAAGCCTTAACAGTGGCGCACCAAAAAGGGATTCTGTGGCGCACCTAGCAAATTTGCTGGGTGCGCCACAGAATTCTCGCCACTAAAATTTATTATTTCTGTGGCGCACCCCCTCCGTGCGCCACAGAAATATTTCTGTGGCGCACCCCACCACCGTGCGCCACAGAAGTTTTTTTGAATTTTAAAAAAAGGGCGGCCAGATCTAGATCTGGATCTCCAGATCTAGATCTGGCCGCCGGAATTTCGTTTCGTTTCGTCGGAGGTCGTTGGGTGGTGGAGGATGGTGGTCGCCGGAGGTCGCCGGAGGTTGGTGGAGGATGGTGGTCGCCGGAGGTCGCCGGAGTTGGTGGAGGATGGTGGTCGCCGGAGGTCGCAGGAGGTTGGTGGAGGATGGTGGTCGCCGGAGGTCGCCGGAGGTTGGTGGAGGATGGTGGTCGCCGGAGGTCGCCGGAGGTTGGTGGAGGATGGTGGTCACCGTAGGTCGCCGGAGTTCGCCGGAGTTGGAGTAGGGTTGCCGGGTGGGGGAGAGGTCGCCGGAGGTGGTGGAGGAGGTCGTCGGAGTTGAAGGTCGCTGGAGGTGGTGGAGGAGGTCGCCGAAGGTCACCGGAGGTCGCCGGAGGTGGTGGAGGAGGTCGCCGAAGGTCACCGGAGGTAGAGGAGGAGGTCGCCGGAGGTGGTGGAGGAGTTCGCCGGAGGCGGAGAAGGTCGTCGGGGTGGCGGAGGAGGAGAAGGAGAGGAGAAGTGGAGGAGAAGGAGTGGAGGATGGAGGAAAAGAGAAGAGGAGAAGTGGAGGAGAAGGAGGATGGAGGAAAAGGGGAGAGGAGAAGTGGAGGAGAAGGAGAGGAGAAGTGGAGGAGAAAAGGGGAAAAGAGAGGGAGAAGAAGGGGTTCGGCCGGCGGGATTCAAATTTCGAATCCCGCCAACAATTCTGCGGCGCACCAGGATTTTTTTTTTTTTTTCTTTTTTTTTTTGATTTTGCTGCCAAAAATCGTCTGTTTGAAATCACTTTTTTTCTTTTGGAATTTGGGGATTCTGTGAATTGCTGACCGGGAGTGGGATCTAAAGAAAATAATTCTGTGGCGCACCAAGCTTGGTGCGCCACAGAATGGTGACATTCTGTGGCGCACCTAGCCAGGTGCGCCACAGAATTGTTTTTTCCAAATTTCATCCCCCCCCAGAATTGTTTTCTGTGGCGCACCTAGCCATGTGCGCCACAGAAATGTGACTTTCTGTGGCGCACCAGGCTTGGTGCGCCACAGAAAGGTGATATTTCTGTGGCGCACCGACCTTGGTGCGCCACAGAATGTCTAATTTCTGTGGCGCATGTGGTTTAGTGCGCCACTGAAATGTAACTTTCTGTGGCGCACCAGGCACCGTGCGCCACAAAAAATAATTCTGTGGCGCACCAGTTAAGGGTGCGCCACAGAATGTCAACCTACCTATAACCCTTTTCCTAGTAGTGCTATTCTGGCGCTCGGGTCTCCGCTTGTTTGCTTCCTTCGCTCCCAAGTCTTTTTCCTTCCAAAAATTGACGCTCGTAAATTTGCAGGTCATTTGGACGTCGTTTGGATCCCTGAAACATTAAAATAAAGAAATACGGTTTTACGCATGGTTAATTCTATAAAAATGGGAAATAAATATAATATTCCCAAAATTCATTATAAAACATTGATATAACCCTAATATGATGCAAATATGATTGGAATACAAGTAATATAGTGCGAAGTTCATGGATACATTTTACATGCATCAATTGTCCTATAATGGAGGAATGAATACGGTTACTATTAGCCAAAAGTGAAAAATCTAGCTGAAAAGAAAGACCTTACTGCAAAGCAATGAGGTCAACTTAGTGCAAAGCATTGGGGTAAAAGCACATCACCCCACTTTCACACAATCGGTCATGCCTAAGATAACACATCTAGGGGGTGCATGTGCTAACACAAGAACTTAAACAGAGAGTCTTGGCCAAGATCTATAGGTTCAGATTAACATGATTTAAGGTATGATGAAGAGACGCACCTCCTAGGCCTGCCTTTGGTTATTTCTTTTTTTGAATCTCACATAAGTATGTCATGTTTACTGGCCTATAATTCAAGCCTACCTCTTCACTTAAAAAAGGCCTAAACATGTACCTCTAATCATGTTTGAAACTTACAAATATTACATGAACTTGTACCACATATATAGTACCTGATAGCAAAAAAAAATGGTGACCAAAAACAATAATGCCAGCAAAGCATGATAAGTAATGTTGCAGGAGAATTTCCTTATCAAACAACACTACAATGAGCTACTTTCCCAGCCCAAATGCACTGAACCAAAGGCCAAAGTGATACTGGTTTTAAATTCCAATTGTAAGCTTTGACGACAACACCATTAGTAAGAAAAACACGGTCGGGCAATAGTAGAATGGGCTGGGACACATTGCCTATCAGCTTGGTTAGGCTTATTTCTGCCTTTTTGGGTTTTTCTTATAAGCCGCCAAAAGCCAAAACCAAGCCTAACCAAACACCTGATCCTGAACTAAAATGAAAAGAGATTGTACTATGTATCTCTAAGGCACAAGGAAAAAAAAGTATTGTGATTGCAGTGTTTAACTTGAAGGCAAGTACTTAGATTAATTCTATCGATCTGATCCATTATGTAGGACGGAAAAGTAAAGGATGTGAGTACGTGATAGCAGCATTTTGCCAGCATAAGTTCACTGAACACGGTTAGACGTTATTTTTTTGATAAAAAATAAACACTGATAAATACCGCTATGTCTTCTTTTACTTCTCTTGCTTGTTTTTATATTTCCCCTACATGTATCCAAAATGTATAGATTGTAAAAAAGAGAGGTGGCAAAGTCCATGTCACCGAATCCAACATTCATCATATTCAGAAAAGATCCATTGCTCTCCATTTGTGAGTTGTCCATCACCGAATTGTTCATCCGTACAAGCAAAATTCTGTAGCAAATTAGTAAACAGCACAAGCAGCAACTATTCAGTACAATGATCAGTACAAAAGTTCTTCAATTAACAGCATGCACGCACGCAGCTAAGAAAAAAATTCAGGAAGCAGCGGCAGGTTTTCAGTAAAGCAGGAGATAAGCAGCACGCACACACGCAGCTATTCACGGACGAACATAAACACCTTTTCCCCAGGACCGCCGAGCTCTCGCGCCGGCGACCAGCACCACCCCGAGCTCCCTTGCGCCCCGCCTTCTTCTCTGCCCCTCCCCTTCCCCAGCACCATCCCGAGCTCCCTCTCCGGCCGCCGCCCTCTCTTCTGCCCCTCCCCTTCCCATGACTGCCCCGAGCTCCATTGCCGGCCCACACATGCCCAGCCCTATCCTATGTCCCTCCGCCCGCATCAAAGCTCAAATCTATGGGAAACGGGGCGGCGTCGGCCGGATCCGGCGACACCCAAGCTGCCGAATCGAATCCGGCGGCACCCCATCAAATTCCTATCTCAAAATCGAAAAAAGGCAGAAATTACCTGGGCACGGCGAGTCGGGCAGTGGCGCCGGCGTGCTGCTTGGCTTCTGCAATCTCCGGATGCGCGCGAGAGGCCTACCTGCGTACCAGGAGCGCGGCCGGCGCCCGCCGCCGCCGCCAGCGCCTACCAACCTCCAAGCCAACCAATCGAGAGATGCAGGCCTGGAGAAAGAGAAGCCGCGAGATCAGAGAAAATGCCAGGAAGAACACACCGCAAAAGAGGCAGAGAGAGCGGCGGCGGCGCAGCGACCGACGCAAACAATCACGACACAGAAAACGAGCCCACACACGCGCACATGGTCACACTCACAAGAGGGAGCAGGAAAATTGTGGCCCACTCGCAGTGAATGAATAGGCGTAGAAGAATGGAAAGGACCAACGAATTGAGTCGCTGATTTGTGGGCCCAGGACGTGGATTACACATGACAGCAATCCTATCGGGATTGAATGTTGTAGAGATTCATGGTCTGAACAAAAGCCGGCCCAAAAAAGTAGCGCATGGTGATTACGTGCGCAAGCGCTTGCTAAGAGCTCCCCAAATCCTTCAAAGGCTCAGACTAGCCAAGTTTCTCTCTAGCAAAACCACAAATATTATCATGAACTAGTTGATTTGAGGGGTATATATATGTTCTTAATCATCTGTTCCATACATATGTCCAGATCATCAGAGTGCGCAACACTAGCTTAATTAATCATGTCCATATCGTAGTCAGCGATGTCTGCTAATCCCTATTAATTATAACTGTTAACTAGGATTTAGTGTCCTGAATATATTTTTTCGGACCAATATGATTGATCTATGTTTGTCTGGCTTGGAGACGACATCTCTCACTAAGCCACCTCACCGTATTAGGTGCTAAATGCTAAATTTTAGAAAAAATGATATCATTCTAATTTAAATTCCAACTTGAATGATTCAAACTGCATATGGAACATTTGAAAGTACAAAACTTCTATCTTGTTTAGACCATATATTTAACCATTATTTTTTTAATCCATTTCAAAAATCTTCTTTTAGATTGAGAACATATATGTTTGTTTAGGATTATAATTTGGAATTGTTCATTTGATGTTTAGAACCATTTTCACTATTGATATTTTAAAATAATATTTGGATTAGCATTTTACTTGATAGAATTTTCTTTCGCATATAGACTACCAAATTTACCAAGAGGGTGCTTCTACGACAAGATAGAGTTAAAGAAAATATCTAGAAAGATTAGTTGCACCCTAGTTTGTGATTTACCATTATTTTTTCTCTGCTGTTTTTTTATAGGATTGTGTGTCAATACGTTTACATGTTTATTCTAAGTAATTTATGAACTTGTGATATTTTTTAGTTTTGAACATATAGGTGTGGCCTTAGTATCTTTTATCATGCATGCCTTATCTCCCTAGGTAAAATAATGATACTTATTTTTGTATTGCTTTGTCAATTTAAATGATGCTTAGGCATGCTACTTAAAATCGATGCGGGGTTCAACTAAAGAAAGAGGGGATTTTCAATGTTTTCAACCCAGCAAAGTGGTATGAGGGGACTTCGGAATGGGGCTATGTGCCCACCTTGGGGACAACCACCCAGGGACCCCAGAAAGAACCAATTCGGATGTAGTATTCACGGTTCATTCTATACAACCACTTGCTAATGTGGGTTCAAATTGACCTTATTACATAGTAGAAACCTACTTAAGGAACTTTTTTTGTTAGAGGGACTATGAGCCCTGATGTTTACGCACGCTTCTATTCTTGTAGACAGCGTTGTGACTCCAAGTGCATAGGTTTGTAGAACATCAGCAAGTTTCTCTTAAGTGAATAACTCAAGGTTTATCGAACTCAGGTAGATAGAGGTCAAAGATATCCTTCTCAAGCAACCCTGCAATTAAGATACAAGAAGTGTCTTGTGTCCCCAACACACCCAATACACTTGTCAGGTCTATAGGTACACTAGTTCGGCGAAAATATAGTGAAATACAAGTGATATGGATGATTACAAGTGATAATTGTAATCTGAAATAAAATTGCAGCGAACAAACATGCCGCAGAACTGAGAGTAAACGATGTTTCAATGCTTGGAAATAAGACCTAGTGATCATACTTTCACTAGTGGACACTCTCAACAATAATAATATAATTGAATAACTAAATACTTACTCTTCACTATGCTCCTCTGAACTATTCTCCTGTTGGATAGAAATACCAATCCACTGCATAGGGTTACAAAAATCACACCTTAAAGTCTGAGTAAACAAACACCGCAATTTCATAAAACACCAAGACCATCGTGTATGGCTATAAAAGCACACCTCAAAGTCTGTATTCCACATCTAGGGCACCCCACGTTGTCACCATGAGCACCCAAGATAGTACTGAAATGACAATGATGTCGCCTAGAGGGGGGTGAATAGGCGATTAAAACTCTTCTGATTTATGCTTGCTAATTGCGAATAAAACTAGGTGTTTAAATTAACAAGCCGACAACTTAATTAAACTAGGCTCACCTATGTGCACCAACAACTTATGCTAAGCAAGACAAGCAACAAGGTGAGAGCAATAGAATACTTTAAGCACGAAGGCTATCACAATGTAAAGTGCATAAGTAAAAAGCTTGGGTATAGAAATAACCGAGGTACGCGGAGACGAGGATGTATTCCCGAGTTCCTCCTTGTTCACGGAGTACATCTCGTTGGAGAGGTGTGAGCCACCACAAAGGTCGATCTCAACGCCACAAAGGCTCACCCTATTCTTCGATGAACCGCACCACAAAGGTTTGGTTCACCTTCCACCATCGGAATCCTTCGAGACGGAATGCAGAGCCTTTCAACAACAATCCGGAGCACAACCCACAACGGGATCGGGGCTCCTGAATGGCTTATAAGTGACCACAAAGGTCTCAACCACCACACGGGCGTCTAGGGTCCCGAAGACCCAAGAGTAACAAGCTCACAAACTTAAACTTCCACGAATCCTCGTGGAGAGCACAAACCGATGCACACAACAAAAGGCAAGAGCACAAGTTCTCAAATCCTTCACTCTCAAATTCCAACAAAGTAACAAATGCTTATGGGGAATAAGAGAGGAAGAACAAAAAGGAGATGCACCAAGAACTCCAAGATCAAGATCTACTAGGTTCAGCTCACTTAGAGGAGAGATGGATTGGTGAAAATGTAGATCTAGATCTCCTCTCTCAAATCCCTCAAAGATATGCAAGAATCGTGAGAGGAATTTCGAGAGAGGCAAGCTTTCCAAGGTCAACAATGGTGGGGAAGAGAGAGAAAAACAAGCTAGGAAAGTTGGGGTCTCTTTAGGGAAGAAGACCCCTTAAAAGGAGGGGCTGAAATCTGCCCGTTGGGGCAGAGGCACCTGGCCTGGGGCCGTCCTGGGCAAGGCCGGCCTACCAAAAACTACAAAAACACTCAATACGAAAAACGCACATATCTTGATCATCCAGACTCCGTTTTCGATGTTCTTGGTCTCGTTGGAATCGCAACAAAGAGCTTTACAAGATCGTGCAGAGAAACATCATATTAAAATATGGGAGGATAAAACCAAATGTGGAAAGGTTAGAACTCTCGATAAAAGAACAAATAAAATCTCCAACATCAAAACTCAACATGATATGCATATGAAATCCGTTTTTAATGTACTAGAGCTTGGTATGGAGATGAACACAAGCTCTAGATTCTCACATGGATAAAAGCAAAAAGAACCAAGGAAGATGATATGCCAAGTATGCAAAGGTTTGAGCTCTCCACAAAGATGTGACCAAGTTACTCACTTGAGAGCCCCTCTTGATAGTACACCGTCTATCCTATAACCCGGTCTCCCACTAACACCATGACACCGGTAAAATAGAAAACCTATCAAGATTATACCTTTGCCTTGCGCATTCCACTTGAGCTCGATGATGACGATCTTGACTCTCTCAAGTTGGAACACCTTTCTTGATTGTGCTTGCTACCACATGCTTGATGAAGACTTCTCCAAATGCTCCCCCATACTCCATTATGGGAGAGCCTCGCTAAGCTCCATATTCATGTCTCCTTTGCAAGCTTCATTCAAATGATATCTTCCGAGATGCATCATATTGAACCTTGCACTTTATCTTCTTCTCTTGATATGTATGATGGCTTGGAGGTAAACATGATTGTTCACTCAATCTTATTTTCCAAGCCATACTTGCAATGAGCTCAACTCTACACATGACCATTCTTCATATAAACCCTTGAATAGAGCATTGGTCATCATGTCTGATCAATGAAGAATATATGGGGGTTTGTGTTATCGTCTCCACAGGGATCAACAAGCTTATGATGTTGCTAAGGGTTGGCAGAAGCTAAACCAAATCTTCAGGTTTTCAGGTTTAAACAAGAAAGTTAAGGTTTTCAAAGAAAAGGGTTTAAAAACTAGATTTCAGAATTTAACTTGCAGGTTCTTGGTTGTCAATCAAGTCCACTGCAAGGATCCAAGCATAGTTTAGACAGGGAACAAGATTGATCTCAACAGCTTGCAGAGACTAATCGTGCAAGCAAGGGTTTTTAGCTGGTTTTAGACAGGAGAAAAATACATAACACAAAGATCACTGCTTTCTGGGTTGTCAGGCCAAATCACGAGTGAGTTAACAAGCAAAGGGAGGCTAGTGACAGAATTACAACACTCAGTGTGCAGGGACTAGCCTTACACACACACAGATCAAGGCACACCACAAACAGATCAAGTAAATCTTCAGATAAAACAGAGAACTGTGTCACTCAATTCACTGCAGCAACCAAATATCACAAGCTCTACTTGCAGATGAATGATCTACTAGTTTCACACAGGATTACACAAGAAAGTGGAGAGAAATCTTTGGCTATAGCTCACAGAAGACTAGTAGAAGCAGAGGAAGCAGAGGGGTGGAAGTAGAGTTGCAGATCATGAGCTTATGTTCACCAAGGCCTTGTACTTCTTCTCATGCTCTCCTTGTTCATCATGTTCTTCTTGTTCTTGCTCTAGTTCTTGGAGTTCTTGGTGTTCTTGGTCTCGAGTTGGTGGTGAAAAGGTGTAGTGGAGGCTGAGGGAAAAGGTGGAGTGGATGGCGAGCTGGTGTGTGAGAGGGGCGAGAGAGAGGCTCTGTGGTGGTGGTGGTGGCTTTATACACATTTTTCCATTTGTGGTGGAGGTGTGGTACGAGTTGATGCAGAGGGAAGCTTCCTCCTTCTTGCCTCAGCCCATAGTGCACATGGCATGTTCCACCTTTTTCACCTTTTTGCCTTTTGTGGTTTCCTTGATCTCCAAGTTGATCTTCTTTCCCTCTCTATGATTCAAACTTATTTGAATTGCTTCTTATCTTCTCATGGGGCCTTGTATTGCTTCACTTGTGCCTTGCTTCGACTGGTGATGACGAACTTGAGTTAACTGACAGAAATGGTCTCTGTCAGTTACTGTTCACTTTCTGGCACAGTTGTGTTCTTCAGTTTCTAGCTTGAATTGGACTTGCTGATCATGGCCATCTTGTCTGCTTCATTGATATGAGTTGAATGTTGCTTCTTGCCTCACTTCGACATTAGATCTTCTGAAGATTATGTGCCTTTGCGCACTGAACTGCAAAATGAGTAAAAGGCAATGTAAAATGTAGATATTTGCAGTTCTGGATATAGAAGTAATTAGGTCTGTGAATTATGCGTATAAATGATGGTGATCAAACCCCCAGACTTAAACCTTTGCTTGTCCTCAAGTAAAGAAAATTGGATACAAATGATAACAAGCAGAATATGAACAGTGCAAGGTTCTGAAAACTTAGCAGTTCATTCTAATTGGATTCAAAGCAGTTCTGTTTACTATTAGAGCAAGTGCTAGTTTGGAGACAAGTTTCAAATAGTAGAATTAAATCATTTCTAGGTTCAAATGCTCGGGATTAGTATGATAAGACAATTTGCACAGAAATGGAATGTAGATGATCCAGATAATAGCCAAATGCAAGGATGCATGCTTAGTCAGTGCTTCACCTACTATAGTTCCACGGAACATAGTAGGCTAATGCTGCAGGTATGCATGAGTTAGATAATTAGTACTTGAGTAAGCATTTCATTCTTCAGTTAGTGCATCACAAGCTACCATCCCAGGATCATAGCTGCTAATGCAAAAAATTGCTGCTTTAAGATTCAGTCCACTTCTTCTTGGTTAGTGCGTCACATACCCCAATCCCGAGATTGTGGTTGCTAATGCAAAAAATTATTTGTTGTTACCACATTTTCAGTTAGTGTTAGTGCTTCACAAATCACTATCCAAAGATATTGATTGCTAATGCCAAAAATGAAAATGTGCAGAGATGGGGTTAGTAAATGGCTCTAGAATGGATCATATCGTTCAGTTTCCTAGCAAATGGCATTATCAAGTATTCCACAAGTATTTGAACAGAGAAATAAATCAATTCTGTTTTGAGAAATGGGTCTGAACATAGCCTTTGCAAGAATAATAAGCAGATACAATACATGATTCACAACAGAATGTAATGCTATTTGATCAGAACAGAGCAAAACCATAAAACTTTTTCTGTAACAGCCATAAACTTGCCAAATTGATTATAAATCAGAAACATGGCATAACAATATTATTCATGTTGTGAATAGGATGTAAAATATTGGAATGTTTCCACCTGGTGTTTACTTCTGCCTCTTGCTTCTTGATAACATAGCTAAGACTTCTCCACTTCCTTTTATTCGAAAATCTGAAGAAAAAAAGACAAACAAAACACAAATAAACATAGCAAATAAATGAAACTAGCAATAAAATAATGTACAAGGATACCAGGCTGCCTCCTGATGAGCGCTTGTTTATAGTCATGAGCCTGACTGTAGCTTCTTCACCGGTTCTCAGCAGTAGAGGATGCATTGGGATCATCCTCAGCTTCATCATCATCTGTTTCTTCACTTTCTTCAGTGTTCAACTGCTCTCCTGCTCTGCAGTGCTTCAATCTCTGTCCATTCACCTTGAAAGTACCATCTGTTGCACTCTGTACTTCAAAAGCACCATGTCCTAGGTCTCTCTTGATGACACAAGGGCCAAACCATCTTGACTTGAATTTCCCAGAAAACAAATGCAGTTTGGAGTCATAAACCAACACTGTCTATCCAACACTGAGTTCCTTTTTGAGAATGTGCCTGCCATGCCATTTCTTGGTCTTGTCCTTATAGATCTTTGAGCTTTCATAAGCATCATTTCTCTGTTCCTCCATCTCACATATCTGAAGCTTTCTTGCAGTTCCAGCTTTGCCTAAATCCATGTTCACCTTCCTCATTGCCCACTGTGCTCTGTGTTCTAGCTCAACAGGTAAATGACATGCTTTTCCATAGACAAGCCTGAATGGTGACATACCAATTGGTGTCTTATATCCTGTCCTGTATGCCCACAGACTGTCTGGTAATTTCATTGACCAATCCCCCTGGACTTAGAAACAACTTTCTCCAGAATTTGTTTCACTTCTCTATTTGACAGCTCAACTTGTCCATTGGCTTGAGGATGGTAAGTTGTAGTTACTCTATGGTTTCTCAGACCATACTTGTTTAGGAGCTTATGTAACTGTTCATTGTTGAAATGAGCTCCACCATCACTGCTCACTACTCTTGGTACTCCAAATCTTGGGAAAATAACAGTTTTGAAGAATTTGCAGACAGCTTTCGAATCAGCACTGACAGTGGGTATTGCTTCAACCCATTTGGACACATAATCCACTGCAACTAGTATATGCTTGTATCCATTTGATGATGGTAAAGGACCAACAAAATCCACTCCCCATACATCAAATAGTTCCACCTCCAGAATTCCCTTATGTGGCATTTCATTTCTTCTTGATATTTTTCTAGTTCTCTGACAGGGATCACATTGCTTGATATAATCATGCACATCCTTGAACAGGTTAGGCCAGTAGAATCCAGCTTGCAGGATTTTGGCTTGGGTCTTCATAACTCCAGCATGGCCTCCATACATGCCTGCATGGCATTGATACATAACATCACTGATTTCTTCAGCTGGCACACATCTTCTCACAATTCTGTCTGCACAATGCTTATACAGGAATGGCTCATCCCAGTAATAGCTTTTTGCATCATGCATGAACTTCTTTTTCTGCTGGTAAGACATACCAAGGAGAACTAGCACTTACTGCCATTAGCTGCTCACCAGGCATTCTATCTTGTATCTCTCTGCCTTATGGGCAACTGATTCTTGACAGGTGATCTGCTACTGAATTTTCAGACCCCTTTTTATCCCTGATTTCAATATTAAACTCTTGCAGCAAGAGAATCCATCTGATCAGCCTAGGCTTAGCATCATTTTTGCTTACCAAGTATCTTATTGCTGCATGATCTGTGTAGACAATACTCTTGTGTCCAACAAGGTAAGGTCTAAATTTATCAAATGCAAACACTACTGCTAGCAATTCCTTCTCATTGGTTGTGTAATTGATCTGAGCATCATCTAATGTTCAGCTGGCATGATAAATCACATGGACAACTTTCTCTTTTCTCTGACCAAGTACTGCTCCTATTGCAAAATCACTTGCATCACACGTCAGTTCAAATGGTACTGTCCAGTCAGGTGGTTGCACAATTGGAGCTGTGACCAGATCTTCTTTTAGTTTGTTGAAAGCTTGCATACATGCTTCATCAAACACAAACTCTACATTATGATTCAGCAAGTGTGTAAGTGGTTTTGCAATGTGAGAGAAATCCTTGATGAACCTTCTGTAGAAACCTGCATGTCCCAGGAAACTCTGTATTCCCTTCACATTTTCAGGAAGAGGTAGCTTAGCAATTACATCTACTTTTGCTTTGTCCACTTCTATTCCTCTAGCAGACACCAAATGACCAAGCACTATGCCTTCAATTACCAAGAAGTGACACTTCTCCCAGTTTAAGATCAAATTTTGTTCAGAGCATCTGTGTAATACTGATGTCAGATTTTTTAGGCAAGTGATGAAATCTTTTCCATATACTGTAAAATCATCCATGAATACTTCCATGATCTTCTCAATTTGATCAGAAAATATAGACATCATACACCTTTGAAATGTGCCAGGTGCATTGCACAAACCAAATGGTAATCTCTTGTAAGCAAATGTTCCATATTGACAAGTGAATGTTGTCTTGTCCTGGTCAGATAGATGAATGGGTATTTGCAGAAACCCAGATGATCCATCTAGATAGCAATAGAATTTCTGACCAGCAAGCCTTTCCAGCATCTGATCCATAAATGGCAAAGGAAAATGATCTTTCCTAGTTTCCTTATTTAACTTTCTGAAGTCATTGACCATTCTCCATCCAGTAACTAGTCTTGTGGTCATTAATCTCCCTTCATCATTTTCTACCAGTGTATAACCTCCTTTCTTAGGCACAATATGTATAGGGCTCACCCACTCACTGTCAGAAATGGGGTAAATCATTCCTGCCTTTAGCAGTTTCAGGACTTCTTTTTTCACCACTTCTTGCATTGCTGGGTTCAGTCTTCTCTGTCCTTCTCTAGTTGGTTTACTGCCATCTTCTAAATGTATTCTGTGAGAACAGACTTTCTCATCAATTCCTCTGATATCATCAATGGAGTATCCTATCACATTCTTGTACAACCTCAATACTGACAACAAGCTTTCTTCTTGTTCATTGTCCAAAGCAGAACTGATTATTACTTGGTGTATCTTTTCTTTCTCAAGGAATATGTATTTCAGATGAGATGGTAATTCTTTCAACTCAACTATAGAATTGTGAGCTGGTTTGGTGATTTCAATTCCTACAACATCTGCATTTTTTTCACACAGAGATATTCCACACAGCTCCTGAGGATTAGAACTATCTGCTGTCACAAACACTTGTGCTTCAGGTTCTTCTATTTGCATTTCTTGTAATGTGTCCAACACACTTTGGTCTATTACGACTGGCATTGCTCCAGTATGTTTGACAAGTGAGAGGCATGCTTCATGCTGAACTCGGCTTGTTCAGAACCAAACTGCAGTTTCAGAGTTCCACCTTTTACATCTATAATTGCTCCAGCTGTTGCCAAGAAAGGTCTGCCTAGTATCATGGATTCAGAATTGTCTTCCATCTCTAGTACCACAAAATCAACTAGATAAGCAAAATTTCCAACTTGTACTGGCACATCCTCAAGAATCCCAGCTGGTTTTCTCAGTGTTCTATCAGCTAACTACAGAGTCATCAATATAGGTTTCAGAACTCCTAACTGCAATATTTGACTGACAGCCAGAGGTAAAACACTAACTGATGAACCTAGATCACACAATGCTGTGAATGTTCTCTTTCCCACAACACATGGGATGCTAAAACTCCCTGGATCACCCAGCTTCTTTGGCATATAATTCAGTATGACAGCACTGCAGTCCTCTGTCAGAGCAACAATTTCTGGGTCCTCCAAGCTTCTCTTCTTTGTTATCAGGTCTTTGAAAAAATTTGCATACAAGGGAATGTGTAACACTGAATCCAGGATGGGTATTGTGATTTGAACTTCCTTCATGGTTTCTTGGAACTTAGAATACCGCTTTTCATCCTTAGATTTCTCCAATCTTTCAGAAAATGGGATTTTCTGTAACACAGGATTTGCCACCTTCTCTTCTCCAAGGGAATGTGTTAGCTGTTTTTTCAGTTTCAGTAGCAGGCTGCACTGCAATTTCTGGCTCTGCCACCTTCTCTTCTGGGACAGTTTCTTGCCTAATTGTTTGCTGATTATGAACTCTTCTCTGTGGTGCTACATAAGTGACAGCTGGGGGCGTTTTGAGCACTGGTTCAGTGTTTATTCGACTCCTTGTTGTTATAGCATCTACAACTACAGTAGTGGATATGGCACCACAGTGTTTTAGATTCTTTTCTGCTTGTGCTGGCAACTTGTTCTCAGGCTGATTGCCTTGAGTATTAGAGATTCCAGCTGTTAGTTGCTGCATTGTTTTATAAAAAAGCTCAGATTGCATCTTCATTGTTTCCTGCATACCACTGAACATTTCTTTCTGCAGCCTCATCATTTCATTTATTTCAGACTTGCTATTGCTTGTAGAAGCATTCTGCTGATTAGCCTGATTTTTTTGTGGCTGTTGTTGTTGCTGTTGTTACTGCATATTGCCTTGAGGTCTGAAATTTTGCTGTGATGTTTGAGCATACTGTGGCTGAGCTGCTTGATGGTAATTCTGTTGATTTGATTGAGGATAACTCTGCCGAGCTGCATTCTTGTATGATAAATTGGGATGGTTTCTCCAAGCAGGGTTGTAGCTCTGAGAAAAAGGGCCTTGATTCTGAGTATAATTCACTTCTGCCAGTTGGTTATCTGTGGGTACAAACAGAGTACACTCTTGAGGAGAATGCCCTTCATTACCACAAATGAGACAAGTGGCAGAAACTTGGTTCACATGCACTATTGCCTTACTGTTTTTCTCTTGCATGAGCTGAGATATCTGAGTTGTCAAACTATCAAGCTTTGCTTCCAGAGCATTCTGACCATTTGGATGAACTGTCCTTTCATTGGTCCAAGAGAAATTATGAGAGGCCATACTCTCAATTAATTCAGTAGCTTCATCTAGTGTCTTGTTCATAATTCCTCCACCAGCAGTTGAATCAACAAAAGCTCTAGCCTGTTCTGTCAAACCCTTATAGAATGTCGGCAGAATTAGCCACTGTTCCTGGCCATGATTAGGACACATTCTGATAAGTCCCTGATATCTTTGCCAGGTGTCATACAAACTCTCACCATTGTACTGCACAAATCTGGTGATTTTGTCTCTGCACTCAGCAGCTTTGGTGGGTGGAAAATATCTCTCAAAGAAGGCCTGCACCAAATGTTCCCAGGTATCTCTGCAATGAACCGGTAAAGCATGATACCATATCTTTGCTGTGCCTGACAGAGAAAAAGGGAACAACTGCATCTTTATTGCTTCAGGGGGCACACCATTGTGCTTGAGGGTATTGCAATACTCCAGAAAATTCCTGATATGCTCATGTGGACTTTCCAAAGCACTGCCTTTGAATGGATTATGTTGCACCATGTTGATCAAGGCAGGCTTGATCTCCCAGTTATTTGCCTGGATGGCAGGCATAATAACATCTGCATTTGATATCTGGTCCATGGGAATCCATAAATCTCTCAGTTTCTTGTCACCCATGTTGAATACTGCCTGTCTTTCCTCTGTTTCTTCCACTGAGGACACTGAGGCTGCTCTTCTTCTTGCAAGAAAAGTTCTTTCAGGTTCTGGATCAAATGGAGCTAGAGGAGAGTCTTCAGACGACTGCATCAATAGGATCCAAACACTGCATAAAGGAGATCAATTTTCCACTACACACAATCACAGACAAGAACTATTATCAAGGGTTAGCGAATTAAAACCCTAATAACAATTATAGTTCTCAGATTACAGTACTAAAAGCATCACAAGCATCACAATTTCATGCAAATTTGCTAACAGTTTTGCTGAAATCACACAGTCTAGTCTACTGCTCTTTCAAAGAAACAATCATAAGTCGATCCCCGGCAACGTCGCCAATTTTGATCAATGCAAAAGATCGGGGGATTTGTGTTATCGTCTCCACAGGGATCAACAAGTTTATGATGTTGCTAAGGGTTGGCAGAAGCTAAACCAAATCTTCAGGTTTTCAGGTTTCAAACAACAAAGTAAAGGTTTTCAAAGAAAAGGTTTTAAAAACTAGATTTCAGAATTTAACTTGCAGGTTCTTGATTGTCAATCAAGTCCACTGCAAGGATCCAAGCATAGTTTTGACAGGGAACAAGATTGATATCAACATCTTGCAGAGACTAATCGTGCAAGCAAGGGTTTTAGCAGGTTTTAGACAGGAGAAAAATACATAACACAAAGATCACTGCTTTCTGGGTTGTCAGGCCAAATCACGAGTGAGCTAACAAGCAAAGGGAGGCTAGGGACAGAATTACAACACTCAGTGTGCAGGGACTAGCCTTACACACACAGATCAAGGCACACAACCAACAGATCAAGTAAATCTTCAGATAAAATAGAGAACTGTGTCACTCAATTCACTGCAGTAACCAAATATCACAAGCTCTACTTGCAGATGGATGATCTACTAGTTTCACACAGGATTACACAAGAAAGTGGAGAGAAATCTTTGGCTATAGCTCACAGAAGACTAGTAGAAGCAGAGGAAGCAGAGGGGTGGAAGTAGAGTTGCAGATCATGAGCTTCTGTTCACCAAGGCCTTGTACTTCTTCTCCTGCTCTCCTTGTTCATCATGTTCTTCTTGTTCTTGCTCTGGTTCATGGAGTTCTTGGTGTTCTTGGTCTCGAGTTGGTGGTGAAAAGGTGTAGTGGAGGCTGAGGGAAAAGGTGGAGTGAATGACGAGCTGGTGTGTGAGAGGGGCGAGAGAGAGGCTCTGTGGTGGTGGTGGTGGCTTTATACACTTTTTTCCATTTGTGGTGGAGGTGTGGTACGAGTTGATGGAGAGGGAAGCTTCCTCCTTCTTGCCTCAGCCCATAGTACACATGGCATGTTCCACCTTTTTCACCTTTTTGCCTTTTGTGGTTTTCTTGATCTCCAAGTTGATCTTCTTTCCCTCTCTATGATTCAAACTTATTTGAATTGCTTCTTATCTTCTCATGGGGCCTTGTATTGCTTCACTTATGCCTTGCTTTGACTGGTGATGACGAACTTGAGTTAACTGACAGAAATGGTCTCTGTCAGTTACTGTTCACTTTCTGGCACAGTTGTGTTTTTCAGTTTCTAGCTTGAATTGGACTTGTTGATCATGCCCATCTTGTCTGCTTCATTGATATGAGTTGAATGTTGCTTCTTGCCTCACTTCTACATTAGATCTTCTGAAGATTATGTGCCTTTGCGCACTGAACTGCAAAATGAGTAAAAGGCAATGTAAAATGCAGATATTTGCAGTTCTGGATATAGAAGTAGTGAGGTTTTTGTGGTTTTAGGTCTGTGAATTATGCATAGAAATGATGGTGATCAATGTCATCTTCAAGAGTCCAACACATGAACTCCTATCTTTTCCCGTGGACAAGATCTATAAGAATATCTCAATGTAAATATTAGTCCATAGGGATTGTCATTAATTACCAAAACCACGCATGGGGGCAACATGCACTTTCAAGTACTAAACAAACACCACAATTTTATAGTGACATCCAACACAAGAACAACTCATGATAAATATCTCTCTAATCTATTAATAGAGCAACACACATCACCCAGACTGTCACCTTGATATTGTGTTCTTACGTGACTCCGTGACTCCGAAGATCATACTGATAAAATCACTTGATTAGCATATTCATAACATAATGAAGGGAAAACATCTATGAATTCAACTAGATTACAAAGCTCATGATCACATATAGATCGCACCATGGGAGAGAGATAAACCACAAAGCTACCGGTAGAGCCCTCAGCCTTGATGAAGAACTACTCCCTCCTCATCATGGAAGGCAGCAACGGCGATGAAGGAGGCGGTGGCGTCGACGGAGATGGCTCCAGGGGCAATTCCTCGTCCCGACGGAGTGTTCAAACAGAGACTTTTGTAACCTGAATTAGGCTTTCGGATGGCAGCGGAGTTCGGAGTCGTATTTGGGAAAATCCTTCTGGGAGTAGGGTTTTTATGCCGGGGGAATTATATAGTCCGAAGGGCGGCCTGATAAGATGACCAAGGCGGCCCCACCACCTGATTTATTCTGCTACGCCGGGGTGTCGTCTGGGGGCTGTGGGCCTCCCCCGTACTTGTCCTTTTGGCTCATGGGGTTTTCTGGCATTTTAGAATTTTGGGAATTGTTCCAGATTTTTCCGAGCACTTTCATTTTTGGACCTTTTTTTGGAATGCACCGATAAAATAAACAGAATCTGGCACTGTGGCATCTTGTTAATAGGTTAGTTCCAAAAAATGCATAATAGTAATATATAATGCACATAAAACACGTGACATTGATATAAAACAAACATGAAACATTAAAAATTATAGATAAGTTTGAGACGTATCATGCCAAAAAAGACGATCGGCCGGGCTAAAATAAGTAGTGTAAAAATGATCGTGTCAAGCAAGAAAAGTGTACAACCTTCACGTAGTAAAAAAATAATCGATTAGCCATGTCTGGAACTTAGTGATATTATTTTGTGATGTCCCTTCTCAACTTTGTTTTACAAACTCAAAAGTGATTTTGGTAAAACCTATATCTCTGTGTGATTCCTAGGAACCATATGTCTCTATATGTGATTCATAGGGTGGTTTCGGGGACGACTCTAGCTATGTCTATATGTTCGTGTGTTGATCATAGTTATCTTCAGGTACGCTAGTTTGGACCGTATGACATTATAGACCAATATATATTGTTTATCTAATGAGTTAACAAACATTGAATGAGTTTGAATTTTTGAAAACTCAAATATGGTTTAAGACCGAGAAATTCAAATATGGTTTAAGACCAGAAATATTGCTTTGCAAAACAAATCCATTGCCAACCTTATGCATCTATTTGCATGTTTGTTAATTTGATTTTGTGTAAACACTTGCGTATACAAATTCAATTAATCAACTCGTACTTATCATGTGCACTTTATAGTGACTAAATATGGAGAGCTATGTCTATGATTATCATACTGCATTCAGTTGCATCTATCACATTTGCACTTTTGTTCGTTTCCGCTACATGATGTAATAATGATTATGTATTCAACATTTGCAATCTTTTAATATTTAATAAAGATATGGACGTGAGTTCAGGTTGTGATGTGCCTACTAAGAATTCTCTGGGATAATTATAGTGGATGCACAAAACCTTTGAATCCTATCCGGGCCACATCCGCGATCAACACATTAATCAATATACCCAGTTATTCTTGTACTCGATGTGTACATTTTTATCCTTTCCGTATTTTGATATCCTGTGACTAACTAATAGTTACATATCTACGAAGCAATGATGGACATCATAATAATCAAGTGGGCCCATAGTGTATCTATCATTAGCACAGGAGCAAATCAAGCTAGTCTTAACATATCTAGCACAACTGCATTCTTTCGGCGCACGAAAGACAACTTTATAATCATTCAATTACGGAGTAACTTTGTTGTCCCCAAAGTACCTTCCTGTATACTGGAATGTAATGCTGTCATGGTCAAGGATTTTCAGCAAACATGAAAACACACCATGGGAATTACTAACAACACATTGATGAAATGTTTTGTAGTATATTAACATGTATATTCAACACTATGTGACATTAACAATGTGCTCTCATACTTACTGGCATCTTTTTGACATATTAATTAAGCCCATGGCCAGGAAAACAGAACCACCAAATGGGTTAGTCGATTGGCGTGACTAGGAATTTTGTTGGGTGTTTATTATCTTAAATATTTAACTAGGTTTTCCTCTAAATGTCCTATTAAAAAATTACAATTCAAGGCACATAATATAAACATAACTATTAAAATCATAGAAAGACAATAATAACAACTTTTATTGCCTTTAGGAAATCTTTTCAGCACATAAAAGCTAATGTCAATAATATGAATCACTACCAGATAGCCCAACTTGCTTTATAGTGAAGGCTATATTTTATTATTACAATAATGTATACATACATGGTAGTACAATAAAGGAGCTGATATACCCACATGAATCACCATTTCTATATTGCTTTAGAGTGTGGGTGTGGAATAGCTATCAATTTCAAGTCATGCTTTCTTCTTACGGTGATCCCAAATTTCTCGGACATGTCCAACGACTCTGGACTCGACCCATCAGGAAGCAGCCAGTCAAAGTGGTAGAGAAGATTTGCCAACACAATCTCCACGGTTGATGTACCGAACAATATTCCAGGGCATTGCCTTCGCCCAGCACCGAATGGAGTGAATTCAAAATTTGTCCCATTATAGTCTATGTTGTTATTCTCAAATCTCTCTGGCTTAAAATCTGTGGGATTGTCCCAATACTTAGGATCCCGAGAAATTGCAAAGACGTTGACAAAGATGTTAGTGCCATTAGGAATGTACGAGCCCATGATTTCAGATTCCTCCCTGGTCTGTCTTGGGATGAGAAAGGGAGCAGGGGGATGTAACCTAAGCACCTCCTTGATTACCATTCGCAGGAAGTGGAGCTCACTGAGATCGGCACTTGTGATGACCGCTCGATCTTTGCCTATCACTTCCCGGACCTCTAGTTGTGCCTTCGCCATAGCTCCAGGATTCTTGGAGAGCTCGGACATAGCCCACGCCAGTGTGGTTCCTGTGGTCTCAGTGGCAGCTCCAAATACGTCCTGTAAACAACGTTTGCAGTATTTAAGATATATTATTTCATTATAAGAAACATTTAAAGTGTTTTAACAAAGTTTCCTACATGAAGTAACTTAAAAAACATGTACCTACGAGACAAACCATGACATATGATGGTATATTACTCTACATGGACAAATTAGCCTGATTGATTGAGGGTATACTCTTCCAACCGGGTTGGGAACATGTTCACATAAGATTGACTATTATAGCAACCCTTTGATAGAGATGGCTACAAAAACGATTGGGATGAGGCTTGGGCGAGGTGTTAAAAGACATGTTCGTGTTCATCCACATCGAAGGTGAATATAGTTTTACATTTTTACTTGTCTTTTCTAGATATAAGTGACTTAGATATTTGTGTGGGCAAGTGTGTACTTATGCATGTGGAGACGCATGTGGTGGTTGCATCCTCAGTACTGTAAGTAAGACTATTCTTGGAGAAGAAACTAATTAAGCATACGTACATTGATGACGACGCCGATAATCTCCGAGGTTAGTGGGAAGGCCAAGGAGTTCTCTTCCTGCAGTCTGAGTAGCACGTCCATCAGGTCTTCCTCGTCGGTGCTGCTCAAGGTACGACCGTCAGCAGCTCGCGCCACCCTGCGCTCATCGACAATGTCGGCGAGGATCTGCTGGACACGGCCGTAGCTGGTCTGTAAACGGCGCTCGCCGTTGCTGAGCCACCGCAGTAGCCGCCATGACGGGAAGAGGTCGGCGAGGGAGAAGCCGCCGACAAGCCCGTTGACGATGTCTACCTCCTGTAGGTACTCCTCCTGCCGCGTGAACGTGCCGCCGAAGACCGCCCGAGCCACGATGTCGTTGCTCACGGCTGACATCTTCGCGCTGACGTTGACAGTCGGCCCAGTGTTGGCGGCGATGAAACGGAGTAGGGTGCCCACCTCCTTGGCCCTGATGCTCTCCATGCGCCTCACCTGCTTGGCGCTGAGGAGCTCCACGATGCACACCTTGCGCATCTGGCGCCACCGCTCGCCATAGGGTCCGAAGATGATGCCCTTGCCGCCGCAGCCGACGACGTCCAGCGTCGGGGTGATGGGCCGGCTGGCGAACGCGGCGTCGTTGGTCTTCATCACCAGTGACGCCGCCTCGGCGCTGGAGACAACAATGGTCGGGACCTCTCCTAGCATGAGGTGCATCAGTGGCCCATGACGGCGGGACAGGTCCATCAACCGGCGGTGCGGGACGTCGACGGCGGTGGCGACATGGTGGAGGCTGCCGATGATGGGGAGAGTCCATGGCCCGGCAGGCAGCTTCTTGGTCTTGCCACCGGAGAGCTTGAGAAGAAACCGAAGGGATAGTAGCGTGGTTAGAGCTACGAAACACAAGCTTGGCCACCCCTCCATGGCTGGCAGAGCTTGGCTGATGCGCAGTGGTAACTCAGGCTGGACACGAGCCAGCTCGGTGCAGGCTCGGTGCGAGCCTGCATTTAGCTCGCACCTGTTGAGCTCGGCTCGGGCTGGCTCGTTTGTCCAACGAGCTGGTAAAACAGTCTCGGCCCGGGCAAAGGAGAAACTCGGTCCAGCTCGGCTGGCTCGCGAGCTACAGCTACAGAGCAAAAACAGAGAAGAGAAACAGAGGAAAACAGAGCAAAAACAGTGGAAAAATAGAGCAATATTTACAGGAAATAGCACAAACACAACAGCAACATAAGTTCAATAGCACAAACACAATATTTACAGGGAAAACAGAGCAATATCTCCATGAAAGCAGCATAAGTTCAATAGCACAAATACAAAAGCAACATAAGTTCAATAGCAACATAAGTTCAATAGCACAAATTCAAAAGCAACATAACTCAATTCTCAATTCTCCATTACACAAATCTGTGATAATTTAGGTTCTAAGTTCAATAGCACAAATTCAAAATAAAACAACATCCGCATGAAAGGTTTCCAAGTTTCGGTTATACAAGTTCAACATAAGCAACATGAACATCCATCTCCAATCTTCAACTCAATTCTCCATGAACCGAAATAGCAACATCCACATGGCTTGAAAGTCTAAAAGTAAATATCAACATGAACAAGAGCTTTAGTGGATGCTTCACTCAAATGACAAGTGGAATATCAAACATGTAGTAAATATTTACTTACCAATGGCTGTTATTCACCACACTCTTAGGCAACTTGATGGTCTCCACATTTTCCTCCTCGTCTTCCTCCTTGTCCTAAACTTGCGGAAGTTAGCCACCAATTTTACATTACATGACAATGAAAGTTGAAATGCAAGAAAGACATGAAAATCATACCGGCACATTCAAGTCACTATGGGAACCTTTGATATAACTTGCACCACACACCAATGCCTCCACCATATCCGGTTTTAGAGAACTCCTATAGTCATCTAAAACTCTTCCACCGGTGCTAAAAGTTGATTCCGAAGAAACGGAACTAGCCGGGATAGTCAAGAAACGTCTCGCCATCTTTGCCAACAGTGGGTATCTAAGTGAATTCACTTTCCACCAATCAAGCAAGTTGAATTTAGCATCCGGTTCCTCAAGTTCGTCTTCTAGGTAGTTTCTCAATTCACTCTTTGATGACTTTGTTGTGGTGCTTAATCGGTGGGTCTGAAAGTCAATATCGGATGCAGGCATAGAGGTACTTGAAATGCAAGCCTTGGATGATGATGTGCCCTCAGATTGCTTCTTTGCGGTATCAAACTTCTTGAACAACTCTTCCAACTCCACACGCACATCAGCCAACTCGTCTTCAGCAGTTACCTCATCATAAAGTTGTTTGAAGGCCCAATCTATATAGAACATCTTGTACCTTGGATCCAGAACAGTAGCAAGCACCATCACATTGTTTTTTTCCTCCCAATACTTGTTAAACTTATCCATCATAGCTTCTCCCATGGCCTTATAGGTTGGATCCTTATGCCGCATGGCTTTTTTCAATGCAATTTTGATACTCACAATGTGACGGTAGAAAATGTTTGCTGTGGGATATGATTGTGCTGAAAAGGCAGTAGTTACTTGAGCAAAAGCGAAGAGCATTGGCTCGATGAGCTCATATAACTTCCACTCATCACTTGTAGGCTGCCATATATAGTGTAGGTCCTTGTTAGCATACTCTCTTAATGCTTCTTTATATGGACGGCCAGTAGCTATCATCTTGTAGGTTGAACTCCACCTTGTACAGCAATCTAGGGTCAAGTGAGCACCAATATTGAGATCTAAACCCCGGCAAATTTCCACAAACCTTGATAAGCGACTAGTTGACTTCTTGAAGTACTTGACTGTCTCCCGTAAATTTGTGACCAAACTGCCCATACATGCTGTCCCATCTTGCACCACCAAGTTGACAATATGTGCACAACAGCGAACATGGAAATAACCTTCCTCAAACTGTTTGCATCGCCGGAAAGTGAACTTTGCCTTCAAATCTTTAACAGCAACATCATTATTTGAAGCGTTGTCAAGTGTGATGGATACTACCTTGCTCTCTATCTTCCATTCAGCTATGCAGTCCCAAACAGCATCAGCAATCACATGTCCAGAGTGAGGCGGGTCCAACTCTATGAAGGCAAGAACACGGGTTTGCATGTTCCAATCTGCATCAATATAGTGTGCCACCACACACATATAAGCAATGGTTTGATTGCTAGTCCACAAATCTGTAGTGAGACTAATGTATTCAACATCCTGGAGTGCTTCTTTAAGGCAAGCTTTTTCTCTCTTGTAAACCCTCAGGCACTCAGCTCGGATTGCCTTCCTTCCTATGGACTGATACTGTGGATTTAAATACTTCATGAGAATGTTGAACCACTGATGTTCAATCATTCTAAATGAATACTCATGTACCATTATCATTTTAGCAATGAGCTCCTTGACAACAGCTTGGTCAAACCCTATATGTCCTGGAGTTGTTGACGCCGGAATATTTGCATTAGCATTGTCTGGCTTGAACTTCAGACGGGTCTGGATCTGCTCCCTAAGGCGCATTGCATTGAGGTTTTGCATTTTCCTTTCCAATGCCTGTTGAGGGTTGAGGTGCTTGAACCTTGTTCGTACGCATATATCGTTGTGCAATGAAGACACTGTGCTTTCAACACCTTAGGCCCCTCTGGATTATCTTCATCATCAACCCACACCTTCTCAAAATAGATCCAAGTCTTTGAATTCTCAACAGTTGTCCTCCCCTTCTTTGTTTTCTTTCCTTTGAAACTTGTGTCCACTCTAGTTGTGCCTTCATCTTCTCCTGAACTAACATCCACGGTTGGTTCCTCTACTTCATTGATTCGAGCAAGGCCTACAGCATCATCCTCGGACATAACATCATCATGGTCAAAGGAGTTGTCATCTTCTTCTTCTTCTTCATCATCCGGCACATACGCCCCTTCTTCCCCCTTGTGGCATACTAGCAGCAGCAATTACAATGAAAAATTATGTTACATGTCATGAACTTGATTAGTGGTGCTTCTATACTAGCAGCAGCAATTTTCCATGGTATACTAGCAGCAATTTCCCATGGTATACTAGCAGCAGCAACTACATAGTATGATCTTACGAGTCACGATGCTCCAAAGGATAGCCTGAATCGATGCTCCAAAGGATAGCTACAGAATGCGGGTAGGCACTCACCAGCAGTACCACCGACGCCGAAGAAGAGGCAACACCGCCCGCCGCACGGCCAGCGGCGGCTATGTTGGCAGGGAGACGACGAGGTGGAGGCGGGTGTCGCTTCGCGCGCACTGTTTGCTCCTTGTCCAGCGGATCAATCAGCATGATGCTCGGGTTCGCCTTCGAGCGGCGACCGCTGCTGGCCTTCTTCCCCCTTGTGGACGCCGGCTTGGCGGCAACGGCAACAGCCCTGGGCGATTTTCCCCCATAGAATGCGGACAATTTCTTCTCTTTATTAGGCTCCTTCGGCTTCATCGATGGAGGCGGCGACGACCTGTTTGTCTTGGATCAGTCAGATGATCTCACGAGGTGTGGCGGAGCGGGGAAATGGGGACGCGATGGGAGTGGGGAAAGAGAGCGAGAAATGCACCTGTGGCTCGACCTGTGGCTGCGGAGCAGCGACGGCGATGGCGGCGAGTCGAAGCGGCGACGGAGACGACCTGCACTGGGACGGCGACGGAGACGACGGAGGCGATGGCAGCGAGTCGAAGCGGCGATTCGGAGCAGCGACGGCGATGGCGGCGGTCCAGGGACTGGGAGCGGCGACGGAGAGGAGTGACCTAGCTATGTAGTTATGGGCTCGCGTCCTGAGCTGTGACCTAGCTCGCGCGTAAATGGGCTCGCGATGGGCTGCAGAAAGGCCGAGCCAGCGGGCTGGACCGAGCCGAGCCAGGCGAGCCACGAGCTCGCTGCGGTCCAGGTTATTGGGCTCGGCCCGGTCCATCCTACTAGCGAGCCGAGCCAGGCTCGGGGCGAGCCCAAGAAAAGCTCGGCCCCGACGTCCAGCCTGAGTGGTAACCAATGCGTTAACGGTCTGATCAGGTTTATCCGCTGCTTGACGTGAGACAAGCGAGACTATAAATAGAACAAAGGATGTGGCCGCTCTAATAAGAAAGGTCAAAATAAGGCATTCTGTATAATATTCCAATTTCACACAAAAATTGCTCCCGACCCCCGCGTCGCCCTCCCTGGGCGCCTCGGGGGAACCCTAGGCCGCCGCCGCCAGGGCCCCGCCCGCCACTTCCCCTGCTTCGCCGCCGCCGGAGGGGGCGCCGGCAAAGCCACGCGCCCCCGAGGAAGGTGGAGGCGGGGCGTTTTTTCTTCTCGCGCAGCTCTCCCGTGATGGCGACGGCGGATGGCGAGCGACGGCGGACAGAATCAGTGCGCGGCGGCGCGGGCAGGCCGGGTGCCGGCTTGGCGGAGGCGACGGGGCGCAGGTGATGCGGGGCGCCGCGGCGATCTGGGCCGCGGCCGGGCCGAGCGGGCCGCGGTCCTGAGGTGCGGCGAATCAGAGGACGAGATGCTGCGCGGCTGCGCAAGGGGCGACGGCGGCAGGGTCGCAGATGCGGAAGCCGGGGCGGCGGCCCCGGACTGGTGGCTGTGCGGCGGACAGCACGGCCGGCTTGTCGGCTTCCAGGCGTGAGGTGTCGTGAGGGCTTTGACAAGCTGTGGAGCTCGGTGGATGGCCACGGACGCGTCTCCCATCTCGCAGCTCCCTAAGTTTCGTGGGTGGCTCAAACTCTGGGCGAAAGCTTGTACCGACTTCGGTCGGTGCCGACGATGACGGCGTCCTCGGATGTCGTTCTCCTTCTTGAAGGCATCCTTGTGGAGTTTCGACAACCGGCCCGACGGGAGTGGTCCGATGGTCTCCGGGTGAAAGCCTAAGCTTCATCGGGGGCGGGCGACGGTGACGGACTCGTCACTACCTTGTTGGAGGCGTCGTCTTGGAGTCATCGGCTCTCTCGGTGCGGTGGGTTCGCGGCGGATGGGTAGGATGGCGATGTGGTCAGGGGAAGCGGATGACCGGAGCGGCGGCCCCGGACAGTGGTGGTACGTCGAGACGGCGGTCTCGGTCTCCCACGCTACGGCCGTTCTATGAGGCAGAGCCGTTGTCTAGCGGGGGTCTGGGTGGCGACTTGGATGGAGACTGCGTGGGCAGAGAGTTCGTCGACCTGACTGGATCACCTTCGGGCTATGCGAAGGTTGATCTGGTTGCTATACCGGGGCGGCGGCCCCGGAACATGGTGGTTTTGGTGGCAACCTGGACAGAGACTGCGTGGGCAGAGGGTTCGTCGACCATGACTGGATCGCTTTCGGGCAATGCGAAGGTCGATCTGGTTGCTACGCCGGAGCGGCGGCTCTGGAGCGGGTGGTGTGTGTTGTGGCGTTTGTTCGGCTGGTGTCGTGTGGGCGACGGGTCGCTTCGTCTGTGTAATTCTTTTGTACAGTTTGTATGGTTTTTGGACCCGGTTTTCCTTATAAACTGGGCCAATTCTTTTCTATCTAATCGAGCGGTGGTACGACCACCTTGTCCTCAAAAAGAAAGGTCAAAATACATAGCAGCCTTTCTCCGAATAATACAATGTACATAGCTGCCTGGGAATGAGCAAGTGGTTAGCTGAAGCCTGACTTGGCTGCTGTTAGAATATATGTATATATTTTTTTTCGATAAAGGGAACTTTATTACTTAAACCTTTTAAGTATTACACCCAGCCTATGCATAACTAAGATGCACACAGCCGGAATGTATATAGATTTTGCCACCGAACAAATTTGAATCTTTCACATTCGGTATACATGCTATGTTGTATTTGAAACTTTTTGTCGTTGTTCCTACAAGTTACGATAATCCACTAACCGACCAACTTGCATAATATTCTTTAACGGGATCACTATCACATAACACCTCTGGTACAAAATATAAAATGTTTTAATAGGCTAATGGCCTAAAATGTCTTATATATTTTAAAACAGGTAGTACATACAACCTGCTGGCTCGGTACATATGACCGTCCAAGTTCCAACTGGTTCAGGAACAATGATAATAAAAACATCCGTACAAAGTGTTTTCTACCTAGCATGATATTTGTGGTGACTACATGACCATATTAGTACTAATCACATAATAGGAGTATGCATGGCACCCGTGATTCATTTACAACACACATTTTGCAGATAAAAAAAGGCACTATCGTATTTGTGATAACCACTGTGCTAAGTCATATACTAAAAGTACACTATGATTTAACTAAAAAAGATATATAGACTAGAAAATCCTGTAAACATATAGGAGCCGCCCATCCATTAAGCCATTGGACCGTAGAAAAGTCAAAACAGAGGCCAAACTATATGTGGTTTATATTTTGGAAAATCTGAAAATCATATTTCATAGTTCCAAGAAATTTTGAACAAAATCCCGGACGTAGATCTACAATAGTGCATCGTACTAACATGCAAAATATCAACTCAAAATGGTACATATTCCAGGCTACAACAAAATAACAAAATCTGACATATTTTGGAGAGTTCAAATTGTGCTTTAGTCACTAGTTTCATATTCAGATTTTGTTATGTTTACACAGCCAAAAATATAACATATTTATATTTGGGCCCGTTGTTACAAGACAACATAAATCTTCATTCATGATTGTTTCAATAAACTGTTTCGAAAATTTAATACATAATTTTCAAAATATAGAACTACATGTAGCTCGGCCTCCGAAACGCTGCTCTCGTTGGACACCCTGTTTCATTAGTTGATAACAACCACCGGATCTTTACAACTGTACGTTAAGATCTCAATCAGTAGGTCGGTCTTGTTCAACTCCATGTGGTCTTGTATGGGGTCTTGTTCAACTCCACGTTCAGTTTAAAGTCAATATCTCCGGCGATCGCCGTTGACGTGCCCCAGCACGCCGTCTACAGTTAGCTCCACGCCAGCTGAAATCCCCATCGCCATTGTCGTTGTCCATCAGGAAATTTATGACCAAGCCTTGTTAATCAGGCTGGTCTAGGATAATAAGAAGATGGTAGCGGTCCTTGCTCTTCCTCCGACCGAAGGTGAGCTAGTAGAAAACGATAGACATACCAGAAAATCTTTGAGACCAAGCTATTGCTGCACGGTGAATCGGAACACTTAATTAGCTCGTGACTAGCGAATGTACTGAACTATCGCCCTTGCATACCTCGAGGCATCCGTTAACTAGCATTGTTTTTGACTTATCCACGAAACAGGCTTTCGTCTCGTTTTATAAATAAAGCACCGACCAACATACAACCGACGATACAAACTCGACACCACATAAGTTGGGGCAGCAGCAAACACACAGAAACGCCTAAAAAGAAGAAAAGCAGAAAGAAATGGTGACAAAGGTGGATCCACTAAACTACGATGACCCGCAACTGTTGCGCCCTCTCCGAAGAAGTACTACCACTCTCCTTGCATCGAATCATCGAGTAGCAAGCAGCCCCTTCAAGAAGGGAGATACGCTGCCGCCCGGACCTGCAAACTGGTCATAGGGTTTCCCCCGGCACACTCAGGGAGACGGACGACAGATAGGCACGACGCCCATCAGGAAGGATGATGCCACCCAAAGATGGCACCGCGTCGGTGTCGGCCAAGCCAACAAGGATTTCTCCCGAATAACCATGTCCGCAATCCCGAACGATCCGATGCACAGGAGCCCGCGAGGGTTAGGCCTCGCCGCCACCAAACTCACCACCCGCAATCATGCGCCACCACGGCCACCAAGTGATCATCGTCGTCTCCCCGAAGCAACTGTCACGAGACCGGCAGGACGAAGGCAAAGAAAGCTAATACCGGGAAAAGCAGAGATCGCAGCCGCGCGGGAGGGAACTACCTCCACCGTCGAAGACGGTAGTCGACCGGACACGACCACAGAGCATACCAGTCCCCGTTAGATCCGGTCAGGCCCGCCTGTCCCGTAAAGCCCCCTTGGGGGGAAACCAATCCTAATAGGGTCCGGTTGGGTCCAGATCAGACCCGTGAAGCCCGTTGCCACGCTGCAACAGGCCGGCCGCCATCTCTACTGTCCCTGCACCGCCTACCTCACCATCTGCTGCCGAACACGCTGCGGAGGAGGCCTTCCCAGCATGATCTGGTTCACCAGGGCCCGATCTGGGCCAAGGACCCGATCCGGGCCACCATGGCTAGGCACGGCCGAGCTCGAGAGCGAGTCAGGCCTCCCTACAGCTCGCCGTCGCCCGCGGCGCTGCTCTGCCCTGCAGCCCCACGTGCGCCACCGCCGTCACGCCGCCTCCCGGCCGAGACCGGACCGAAGGCCACCGAGGAGCACCGCCGTTAGGTGTTGGAGCCCCGCCTCCTCCACCATGCGCGGGGAATGACAGGCCGCCGGCGCCGGCCGGGCCGCGCCCGGCGGCCTTTGCCGATGGCGGTGACAGGGGACGCGAATGGAGGATCGCGGGCGGGGAGGGGCCGAGGCGGGCGGCGCGACCGCGCGAGGGAGGAGGAGGAGGGGGGAGGGAGAGGCGGCGGCGGCCGGCCGGAGCCGGTGGCGGCTAGGGTTAGGGTGGGGGAGCGAAGGGTCGCGGGCGGGGAGGGTCTCCTGATCGTTTTTGACTTATCGATCGATCGAGCGTAAGGAAATACTAGAAGGAGAGTGCGCGCTTTGCTGCGCCCGTTTTGGTACCAATGAGTCGAAGTTTAGGATTGAACCAAATTGGTCACTGAATAGTACCCAGTGTATGGAAAGGTGAAATTACATAGCTAGACAGAGAACTGAGGAAGGAGTTTCATGCGTTGGTTGCATCAGGTGCTTGTAACAGACCATGTGTGTTGTGTACCTCGTCTGGACCGATTTCAGTTTTGCACAACCTGAATATAAAGTCAAACAACAATTGAAGTGAGTTCAAAGAGATTAAACCAACAGAAACGGCACCAACTGCACCAAATATATCTACACAACATTGTTAGCATAAATATCAACAAATATCTTTGAAGCTAGTCCGCATATTTCCATATTTGGTAAGAACACTAACCAGTGGAAACTAAAAAAGACTTGGTTGTTTGTTCAAGTGGGTAGTAAAATATGAATGTTTGCTGATTCTCAGTGCAAAAGAGAACCTTTGGCGTCTCGATATTGGCAAAGGGAAACACCCAAACGGAAGCAGCTTATTCCTTGCTTTTTCCACTCTTTGGTTTACTATTTCTTTTTCTCTAGGCTACCATATATGTGAGGTGATGCTCTGTTTCATAGCAACGGTGTATCCATATTGCTGTATGACAGGTTAAGCTATAAGGGTTGTGAATTATATGAGAAACTAAATTCATAGTGGAATTCTAAGCCTTTAGAACTAAGATAAAACCAAACATTGACATGAAAATAGAAAGTGGAAGGTAAAGGGGCCTTCCAAAGTGGAGAGCTCCAAGCATAGGGCAGAGCCCATCACCCGGCCCTTGTCGCTTGCGAACCTCCACCCCTGAGGGGAGGCGATCCCGAAGAAGCTGCCACACGAAGATTTTGATTTTTAGCGGTAAAGGGGCCTTCCAGAGTGGAGAGGTCCAAGCTCTAACTGGGGTACTAAAGAGACTCCGATATGCCGACTTTGCGGAGAACGTCTCAGACGGTGTCAGGTGCCATGACACGAGGTCACGACCGCCTGTCAGCGAGTCAGGAAGCAAACTCCGTAGCTCTGTCCAGGCTGCAGCCTCGGCAATACCGAACGTTCATCGGAACGAGATGTTCCAAGTCCCATTGGGCATCGCCGAGGCCACCAGCTGCATCGGGTCCGCGCAGATAGCAAAAAGAGAAGGAAAACTATGCTGTAGCGGGCTCCCATGGAGCCACGGGTCCAGCCAAAAAAGGGTATCCTCTCCATTACCAATGGAGAAGCGGACGCCCTTCCTAATCTCATGCTTGATGGATTGGATGGATCGCCAAAATTAGGATCCATCCTGGCGGTCACAGGAAAGGAGGGGGCGGCCTTGCAGATATTTCGCTTTGATTAACTGCAGCCATAGTCCCCCCTCCCCTCTAAGTATCCGCCATACCCATCGTAGCATGAGCGCAACGTTCATCTTACGGGAGGATAGGATATCAATGCCCCCAATGTCTTTGGGGGTGCACACATCTGCCCATTTGACCATGTGGTACTTCTGACGCCCATTGGCCGCCTGCCAGAAGAAGCGTGAGAGATCCCTGTCAAAAGAAGCGTGCGTGCCTTCTGGGAGTATATAAACTCCCATCAGGAACATAGGTAGACTAGAGAGACAGGCGTCAATCAGGACAGATTTGCTCGCCTTAGAGGTGAACCGCCCTTGCCAAGGTTCCGCCTTAGCTTTGACACGCTGGGTGACCGGTTCTAGGTCCTTAATAAGGATCCTAGAATCACTAATGGGAGTCCCCAGGTAAGTAACAGGGAAGGTAGAAAACTTGCAATTAAGTTTGTCCGCTATCCGCTGTCGCTCATCAGGGGAGTATCCCATGATCATGACTTCGCTCTTGTCGAAGTTAATCTTGAGGCCAGACATGGCCTCAAAGCAGAGGAGAAGGAACTTGAGATTAATAATGTCAAGCTCCGAACCCTCCACCATGATCATGGTATCGTCCACATACTGGAGGTGGGTGATCCCACCTCCAGGAATAAGGTGCCCTACCACACCTGAGATGTGACCGGCCGTCTTGGCTTTGTCCAAGATAGCCGCCAGGGCGTCACCCGCGAAGTCAAAGAGAAGGGGGGAAATTGGGTCCCCTTGCCTCACCCCACGCGAAGACCTAAAGTAGGGGCCAATGTCTCCATTAATGTTTATGGCCGTGTTCCCAGACATGACGATCTGCATGATCCACGATATGAAGCGCTCGTCAAACCCACGACGCTCGAGGACCTGGCGTAGAAACGCCCAGTCCAAACGATCATATGCCTTCTGGAAATCTAGCTTAAGAAAGACACCTTTAAGGTGTCTCGTCTTGACTTCATGAACCACCTCATGAAGAGCCAGAATCCCGTCATGGATAAATCGTCCCTTGAGAAAGGCGAACTGATGTGGGTGAGCCAGGCGCTCCACAACTGGCGCCAAGCGTGTTGCACACACTTTGGCGAGCAAACGCATGATGACATTGATCACCGTGATTGGCCTAAACTGACGAATATCCGTGGCCCCTACAACCTTGGGAATTAGGGTAATCACCCCAAAATTGAGACGAGACATTACCAGTGTCCCAGTATAGAACTCCTGGAACATCGGCATAATCACCGCCTCAATATATTGCCAGAACTTCTGAAAGAAGGAAACCGGGAGACCATCCGGACCCGGGGCCGAGTTGGCTTTCATCCCCATAATGGCCCGGCGCACCTCCTCGGAACTGAATGGGAGAGAAAGCTCCCTATTCTCGTCATCCGAGACTAAGGCCCCTAAGGGCTAGAAGTGCGGCGCCAACGCCACTCCCGTGCGGGGACCCTCCGTAAATAACTCCTTATAGAAGGAGTAGATATGGTCGGAAAGGTCCTGGGCCTCCTCTAATAGGAGGCCATCCGCCCATAAACAGGGGATAGAGCACCTACGACGGCGACCATTAGCAATGGCATGGAAGTATCCTGTATTAGCATCTCCGCGAAGAATCCAATTCTGGCGGCTACGCTGCCGCCAAAATATCTCCTCGACTTTGTATATCTCCATCAAGGAGTTCTCCAAAGCATATCGCTCCAACCATCCATCAGCGGACAAGCCTGTCGAGTCAGCCACCATATCGAGCGTCTGAATCTGGGCGAGGATGTCCGCCTTATTCTTCCGCACCTCTGCGCCTATATTCGCGCCCCACCCCCGCATAAATTGGCGCACGACCTTTGCACAATGGTGCCAAATGTCAACCGCATTATAGGCGCGGGGTGGAGTCGCGACCGCCAAGTCCCACTTTTGGCGAACCGCTTCCACAAATCCCGGCTGACCAAGCCAGAACTCCTCAAAGTGGAAGCGGTTCGACCTCGGCGGGGCCCCCCTCCAGACGAGAGGAGGAGGGGGAATGGTCAGAGCCAATCCTAGTAACCGCACGAAGCGAGCACAAAGGAAAAGCAACTTCCCATTCCACCGACACTAAGACCCGGTCAAGCACACTCCGGATAGGAATGGCATGTTTGTTGGACCACGTATAACGTGCCCCAACCCGAGTGATCTCCCTCAAAGCCAGGTCAGCAATCTAGTCGTTGAACATACGCATCCTAGTAAGGTCCGCATTATCTGAGCTCTTGTCATCAGGGGAGCGAATGAGATTAAAATCGCCTGCCACCACTACCGGGGTTGGGCATCGCTCCACCTTTGACCTGAGCTCAGCTAAGAAATCCGCGGACCTCCGGTGGTCCGCGGGGCCATAGACGATAATCACACCTCCCAGCGGAGGTTCGATCGTCTATGGGTGAGCAACATGCTCACAAAGAACTCCCCGCTATCCATATCCTCGATCTCAAAGGTATCCTCCTTGGCACCCAGGAGGATGCCCCCTGAGTGTCCCGTCGCTGGGAGCCAATGCCACGAAAACTTGTGACGACTAAGGCTCTCTAGCTCCGAGACCGAGAAATCCTGTCGAATCGTCTCCTGCAATCCTACAATGTCCGCATCTTCGTCTCTAAGATAGTTGATCAACTGGCGGCGGCGGCCCTCCTGCCCAAACACCCTCATGTTCCAAATGAATGTGAGGACATTCATTGAGAAACAATGTCGGGGTTGGTCCCCTTAAGGGGGACCGATTGGGCCCTACCTGTAACACCCCGGCCACCCCCGGGCCGGGCCTGTCACCCCTGGCAGCTCGCTAGGATCTCCAGACTGGCCCCACAGATCAACACTAGTCTTTTCTGCGCACTTTGTCCTCACTCGTGCGCACCCGGGAACCAGTTCCCGGTCGGTCACCCATCCTTGGAGTGCTCCGGGCCAAGCACGCTTAACCTCGGAGTTCTTTCCAGATGAGCTTCCGGAAAAGAAGTTGCAACTTGTTGACATGAGTATCCTATCAATCCTATTGAGCCCTGAGCCAGGATGTCACATCCTTCCCCCCTTAGAAGACCGACGCCCTCGTCGGTCAGCCCCCAGTCCAGCAACTTCCCCTCTTGGTACATGTCTGTGCGTCCAGTGCCGGCACATGCTCCACATGCCTGCGCCCCTGACCCGCACACGCCCGTGTTGCCGCGAGGGTCGGCTCTGATACCAAATTGTAACACCCCGGCCACCCCCGGGCCGGGCCTGTCACCCCTGGCAGCTCGCTAGGATCTCCAGACTGGCCCCACAGATCAACACTAGTCTTTTCTGCGCACTTTTTCCTCACTCGTGCGCACCCGGAAACCAGTTCCCGGTCGGTCACCCATCCTTGGAGTGCTCCGGGCCAAGCACGCTTAACCTCGGAGTTCTTTCCAGATGAGCTTCCGGAAAAGAAGTTGCAACTTGTTGACATGAGTATCCTATCAATCCTATTGAGCCCTAAGCCAGGATCTCACACTACCAGAGGTCGAGGGACGGGACTTAGGGGGCCTCCCGCGCCTCTTCCTAGTCTGGGAAGTAGGCACAGTAGTTGCGGCATCATCCGGCCTAGGAGGGGCTCCACTGCCAGACCCTTGTGCCTCCTGCACAGGGTCAGCAGGAGCCGAGGGCCCCTGCCGCTCATGCTCCACCTGAGCACGAGCTGCCGCTAGGGCCCCCTCATAGACCTCCTTAGCCTTGATGGCCGCAATCTGTTCAAGGCAAGGCCCCCGCTCTCCACAAAAGATAATGTCACAGTCTCCCGCAACCTGAGCTAGATGAGCTAGCGGAACCGAGTCGAGAACCGAGAACCGGGAACCAGACGGAGGAGAGGGAGGGGGTGGCAGGGGTGGGCGGGGGACGAGACATACCAATCCCACTGTCGAGGGCCTCATGATGGCGAGTCGCCACCATCGTGATAGTAGGCTCCACTGTCTCGCCTCCAGTCCTAGCTCTCGCCAAGCGCGCACTGTGGCGGCGAGTGCCAGGAGTGGGAGGGGAGGACCGGTGGCGCCTAGGGCGCCTCGTGGTGCCAGTCACATGAGTGTCGGGGAAGACCGTGACTGGCTCCAGGACAGGTGCTGCCGGGGTGCCTGGGGAGCGGGTGTACCAAACCGCTCCCGGTGAGCGCGGGGTGTCAGGTGCCATGACCTCCAACCCCACACTCGCCGCGTCCTCGGAGTCCTCCCCCTCCACCTGAGGAGAGGACTGGAGCCCCAAGGCTGACGAAACGAGGCCGGAGATGTCCATGGATCCCGGCCCCTCACAGAGGTTGGAACCGTACTGTGCTAGCGGGAACCCAAAGGACTGTGGCGGGGCCGGGGGGAGGAGCGGGCATCGACGGGCTGTCCAAGCGAAGATGCCTGAACCTGGGACCCTGCAAGAGATGCCGCCCCTGACGAAGGTGGCGCGGTGATGCATGTAAAATGCATACATGAACTTTGCACTATATCACTCATATTCCAATCATATTTGCATCATATAAGGGTTATACCACTATTATTTAATGATTTTAGGAAATAAAATAATTGTTTCCTATTTTTATGGAATTAACCCTGCGCAGGCAGAAAACTCTATTGTTTCCTTTTATGTTTCAGGGACCCAAACGTCGTCAGAAAAAAATGGAAAAATACGGAGGTCATTATTTTGGAAGCAAGAAGACGTAGGAGCGAAGGAATCAAGCAAACGGATCCCGGAAGGCCAAAAGGGGTGGCCCACGCGGCCCCTGTACCTGGCCGCGTGGGGCCCACCATCCTGGCCCTCGGAGCTCCGCAGCCGTCGATCTTTTCTCCACCGCCTTCGTCTTGACCTAAAAACGCCTATAAAAGAAGTCCCACGGCGTTCTCGAAAACAAGCGCCGCCATATCACAGAAACACGAAAACGAAGATCTGGAGCTGCAGATTGGAGGGGGAAAACTCCGGCGGGGCGCTGCCGGGGTGGTCTCCACCTTCTCCAACGACTTCTCCACCGTCTCCATGATGAAGGGGGAGTAGTCCACCCTCTGGACTATGGGTTTGTGGTGGTAACTTATGTATCTCTCCTCTCTTTGAGCTTCACTAATTAGTACCGTATGAACTGCTGAACATGATTACGGTCATCTATGTAATTCTTATGGTGGATATTGTGGTATGAGATGATTTGTTATGCATTTACTGTTGTGTTGGAACTTTTATGACTTGTCATACTTTGATAGAATATTGTTCTTTAGAAGTATGATGTATGTGGGTACGGGATGGCCGATGTGACACGGCATAGGTATTGAGTGACACGGTACCGCCCAACATCTTTTATCTAGGGGTAAAAAGGAAGAGTATGATGTGGGAGTGACAGCAACCACGCTAGCCTTGCGAGGGTGACCTAGCAACACAAATGAGTACCTCTTTCAACTATGTGTTTTAGGACATATAGCCGTCATAAAAAGCTACCATTAAAACATGACAATTGTGTGTACTTTATCTATAACATGATAATCACCGTAGATGAGAGAGAGAGGATTAAGTGAACCCATGAACCCATGTCCATTGTTCCTATAAGAGAAAACCTTTGTCTTGTCCTCTTGCATTGAAGAGGATTGGGACACTTTTACATTCTTATTTTGTTACATTAAACTTTCATCCATCAAATCAACCACCTTGTTCTTTAAACTTGTTTAGTGCATAATCAACTAAAACTTGTGACACTTTAGTTGTAGGGAATAGATAACTTTTCCTTCTTGCTACTGTGGATCGATACCTTACTTCCACATTGAGAGGTGCTTCAGTGATCCCCTGCTCTTGGGGGTAATCAAGTACTTTTCTGGCGTCGTTGCCGGGGAGCGTAGCGCTTAAGTTTCTATTCTTGTGTGCACTAGACTAAGCTTGGGGAGGTTTCTTTAACTTATTTTATATTGTGCAACCATCTAAGCTTGGGGAGGTTCCTTTAAACTTGTCTGGTTGTAAGTTCCTCATTACTTTTGCTATGGGTTTTTTGGATGATTGTACACCTGAGGAACTTGAAACATGTACACTTGAGGAACTTGAAATATTAAAAGAAGCTGATTATTTCTTTTCTCAAGTAGATGCTTATGTTATTAAACATAAAAAAAATAACTCTTGCTGCCATGGAAAGAACTAATATTTTTCAGGAAGAGGATGGTGAAAATATAAGGTTGGAGGAGGAAGAATGTGAAGAAGAGGATAAAAACCTAAGCTTGGGATGCCCATGCAATCTCAAGAAGATGCTAAAAAAGATGAACAACTGGAGAATGAAGAGTTGGATCCCCCAACTTCACCATCAACATGTGATAGTAACACTCAAACTCAAAAACCTTTTGTTAGTAAACTTATTGATAATAATGTGGAGTGTTGCTTAAATATGTTATATGATAATGTTTTAGATGATGGTCCTATGCTTATTGATAATCCTCCATGTTTGGAACTTGTTACTACTTCATGTGAGGATAAAAATGATATACTTGCTGTTTGTGAAAATGCTCTTACTAATGAGAGTCCTACTTTGTTCCTGAATTCTCCTAATTACACCATAGAGGAGAAATTTGCTTATGTTGAGAAATAATTATGTGGTTTGCAATTATCTTTAGTTCCAAATCTTTGTTGCAACCATAATATTAAACTTGATATTGATCTTAACAACTATTTTGAAAGAGGGAAGCATGCTAATTAATTCCAAAGTAAATTTAATGATCCTCATTATGTTCCCAAATTATCTAAGTTGGAAGATTCTATTGGTTATATGGTTGAATACACTTCTACTACTTGCAACTATTATGAAAGAGGAGGTGATAAGTACCCTCTGTATGCTACTAATAATTATGGGCTGCAAGTAACTATTGTTAATATGCATTGGAAAACTTCTATTCATTGTGATTCATTCATATACAAAATGCCAATGCATAGGAAGAAAGTTAGACTTCGTTGTTATTACTTTTGTGTCTTGTGTTTCTCTCAAATAGGTTTCAACTTGACTATTATTTTGATCGGTTTGAGAGCACCATGGGACCCTGGTATAATTCATGTAACACTTCCCAAAAAAGAGGGGAACATCAAAGTTCAAGCTCCCTCATGAGCTTCATCTTCAATAAACAACAAGTAAGAAGATTAGCTATATGGCTATAAAGAAAGCGCTTTGCGGGAGGCAACCCGGTTATTTTTATGTGTGATTTTCTTTGTGTTCTCTTGCTGTATCAAGAGAGTTTGTTTTTAGTTTAGTTTCTGGAGTTTTTAATAAAGTGCCAAGTTTTACCCATTTTGGTCTTGAAAAGTTGCTTATAGCATTCGGAGATTTTATTCCTGCACGAATCTGTGCACGGTATGATTTTTAATTCTTATTCTGTAACTCCGAATGAGCTCATATTTGAACTGTAGTTGCAACTTTTCATCCTCTATATGCATGAATGTTTGCAGAATTTTTTGGCAAAGTTTGGTAGGGTAAAAAATACGTTTTGCTGCTGCTGTTTTTCTGGACAGATTCTGTCCCATTTTGTTTTATGCATGTTTTGAACTTTTATCTTGAATCTTTTTTATTCAAATGTGTTTATGAGTAGGCATACAACATAATATACTTTCTGAACATTCATATGATGTTTTGTTTAAGGATTATATGCAGCAAGAAACCTATTTGTTTATCACTACTAATGCACCCCACAGAAAAGAAAATGGGAGAAACGGTGTTTTGAAGTTTTTTCACAGGGATTGGAGGAGATGCACC
Organism: Poa pratensis; assembly: GCA_947311845.1. NCBI lineage: Eukaryota > Viridiplantae > Streptophyta > Magnoliopsida > Poales > Poaceae > Poa > Poa pratensis. The sequence goes on along the minus strand of CAMZMU010000062.1, from coordinate 36,795,407 downwards.
AAGAGTTATCCAAGGATGGTGAAGATCATAAGCTTGGGAATGTGAAAACAACCCCACTGGACCTACACACTCTCGGTTTGCGCACGTCTAACTTCTGTTTTTCGATCGAAACACTTTATCGCATAAACTTGGAGCGTCTTTTTGTTTGTTTTTGGTTTGTTTGTTATTTTGTGAGACCACCACATTATCATTTATATGAGAAAGAGCTACTGGAAATATGGGTTGAAATATGTTGGATGCTTTTATCATATTGGGAAAAGGGATGTTTGAGTTGATTTTTAATGATACATATAGTTGCATGATTCATGAGCTTGTTTATGAGTAATAATTTGCAAATGTTTTATCAAGAGCTATCACTTATTCATGTTTTGATGCTGAAAGTTATTTTACTTTGTTTAACATGGATTAGTTAGTTCTATGGACACTCATGCCTGAATCTAAATGGTCAACTTTTTCCCTCTTGCTAGCCCAAACATTCCAACAAGCAAAAACTTGTTTCCAACACTTTCAACCAAATTTATTCCAGTGAGTCCACCATATCTACCTATTGGCTCTATGCTATTCCGAGTATGTATATCATGATATTTGTGTTATCTATATCTCTGAATGAAAATGTTTACGTTATTAATTGTTATGTGAAAAGTTGGTTATATAGCTCTCACGAACTTGATGCACAATTTATTTTTATTGCATAAATAAAACATGACCCATTGTGATTAATAATATGATGCTAGTGGCTTGATAAATGTCCGAGGTTGGGAGTTAGCCCATATGTGCTGTCACATGCAAAGCTTTCAACATGCTCCTTCATCTCATTTAGTTGATATCATGTACTTTTGTTTATGGATGCCTATCATGGTGAAATGAGGTGGAAATGAAGTAGTTTAAATGAGTTTGTATAAATGGTTAGAGAGACTTTTGGGCCGCTAATCTAAGCCATGCATCATTCATGGTGGAAATTTACTTACATGCTATGGTGAACCGTCTGTGATGCACCTTATAATAAAAAGTTATTCCAATGGTAAATAAAAAGGGTGTTGAGATTGTTCATCTTGTTTGGTTGTCTTGTCATTTTGATATGGGCTTGTTCCATATCCTGGGATAAGAGGTACCCCAGTTGACGCTCTTGATGATACTATTATTACTTACAATGATAGAACTTGAACTTGCTTTGTTTCCTAAGTTGAGTAATCATGGTGTAGGTACTTGTATTCAAGGGGCATGAGACATCTAACATTTACTTTATCAAGCACACTACTCATATTTGCTTTCACATTAAAATTTAATCATTCAAGATGCTATGATAGGGGTAATGAGAGCTTGACACCAAGAATTCCACATTGCAATCATCTATTATATAATTAAAACACAAGACAAACGACGGCTCAGATTTAACTCTAAATTAACAACGGCTCAGATTTAATGAGAATAACGCTTTGGAATAAGACATCCGCGGCTAAAACCGATTAGAAGAAGTACACGTGACAATAGAGTTTGAAGGAAAAAATATATTGACGTAAGTGTCCTGTAATAGAAAGGCAAACGACGAATTCCTTTTGATCCACGACTCCTCAAGTGTAGGGCAAGAACACGCAGAGCCGGAACTGTAATAACGGCGGCGACAACCAGGAGGTGAAGGAGCGAGATCCCCGCGTCGTGCCGCCGGTTGATGCCAAACATGAAGCGCGGTGGAAACCAGGAGGGAAAGGATCGTCCAGGCTACAGCGAGATCCCAGGCGGCCAACAGCGTAGACGAGATGAGATCAGAGAAAACGGCGTTGATTATCCGTGCATGGAGCAGATTAATGGATTCCCAATTACACAGGCATCAACAACCGCAAGTTGTCAAAATCGATCTTCAAGAGATGGATATTCATGGTTGTTAGCTCTCTGCAGGTCTCTAAACCTAGCTCGCGCCATTAGAGGTGCAGCATGGTCCAAGCAGGCTGCCGGCGGTAGCGGCAACAGCGGCAGATGCACGCCTGTGACCAGACCCAGGCCGCACCAATAAAATCCAGCACGGTCCAAGCAGGCAGCAGGAGGGGCAACAACGGCGAGCTCGAGCTGCACGGCTCCGCGCGATGGCCACTACACGTTTGATATCAACAATTATGTCGGTAGGGCAGGTATTTGTGTGCGTTCTTGATCTCACTTTAATTGAAATTAACTAATTAGTTGTTTGTCCGGCCGTTAGCCCAATTGGCACGTTTTTTTTAATCTATGCCTATATCATATACAGAGAGAAAGTATTACGTACATCGTCTATATGTAAATGCAGAGATTAATGAGATCAACTGTGGATGGTCTACAAGAGGTATGTGCCATAATAGGTAGATCATATGAAATATATTAGCATTGCAGTTTACTGCAACGATCAATTCCTAGACGCAGTGCACTGGAAATCACATTGCATTATTCAAAAGATTAATATGTACATGCTGTGACGGAACAGTTTAATCCTGTGTGAATGCAAGTGTCCAGAATTACAGATTCACTTCCGTTAAATTTTGTATAAACATTCGTGTTAATAAATATATAGTTGGTATGCCAGGATGTTACAAGTCGGAAAATTTTGGTGCTCACATATTAATCGTGTAGACCATAGTTTATATATTTATCTCTGCTTAATAAATGTGTTTGCATCCTTCACACCACGTAAAAGTAGTGGACGGTGTGACTTTATGGAAACCATGTCATGATTGATAGTCTTTTTAATCATGAGATCTGATGCTAAATAGTTCAACCGTTGAATCTTATGACCACCATTATTTTAGTCAATTCCGGGGTTTATATGTTACAAGGAGCGCCTAATTAGTATTAAGGTATCTAATGTTCTCTTACCTGTTTGTACCTTTCGAAAGTGATTTGTAAATGAATAGCCACTAGATGTTGTACTCATTAAAATGCAGGCTTTATATCTTTTCATATAGCTTATTCTGATACCGTCCCTTTTGGCAAGTCAATTAAGTTTGCCAACACGTTTTATAAAAAGAGACAGAAGAAGTACAATCTAAAGGACTTATGATATTGGAATTTCATGGCTGCGGCAAGGGATGCCAGACCGTTCTTCAGTTAGATGAATTTGTCAACGTGTAAGTGCCTTTTGGATTTCCCCACAAGTGTATATTATTCTTCTTTCCTTCTACTTTTGTTATATTTAAGACTTATGCATATTCGATTCTTCTGAAAATGTAGCGCCTCATTGATTTTTAGGAAAAAACAAGCTGTTAGATAGAAAAAAAAAGCACAAAGGTGAAAGACCGTGCAGAAGTTCAAAACCTGAAGTGTCAGCGCGGCAGCCCTCCTCATCCGGGATCATGACAAGTGTATGTATATTGATTGGCTAACTATTCAAAAACTATGTACTTTTGTAGGCTTTTTATATTTCATTGGAAATTTGGAATGGTGGTTTATCTTTTAGCTACTTAATACGGCAAAAGATTGACATATTTTGGTACCATGAGAAGTCAAATTTAGAACCAAGTATCATCATGTTCTTCAGTAGTACTAAACGTCCGTGTAATCTTACTTATTAGTAGTGTGTCACAGTTCCAGATCTTAGGTTTCAGTTCTGTCAGTATGCAATACATTAATTTGTTTTCCTTGCATCGCATAAGTAGATACTTTAGACCCCTTATATATGGTCACTCTATTCTGGGTAGTGGCATTGGCATTGGGTGTGGTGTTTTGTCGATTTTGAATGAAAGAACCATGTTATATCTTTAACTCATCTAGATGTTCAGTTCACTGTTGTCCATTTTCAATAATAGTAGCGTACAAATTCAGCTGTAATTTTCATTTCTAATGGTATACTAATGATTTCCCGATACAATATACATATTATATGTTGCATGCAACGCACGATGCATGATCACAACTACCACTTCTTGCTTCATGTTAGGACAATCTGAATATATTTTTTACCAATAAGGCACGGCCCGTAATTTCACATGAAGAAACAGCCACAAAGTACAGGTTTTAAACCAAACTTAATAACAAAAGAAAAAGCAAAAACCAGATCAGATAGATCAACTAGATAGGCAGCCGAGTGTCATCCCCACTACAAAATGGGCAATCTAACCAGCTACAAAGCCAGAGTACGGACAAAAGCCCAGATCATACAGAAAGAGTTATTTTCATCCTGTAAACCTTGCCACCATCGGTGCCCAGCATGACTCAATCTGAATAAATAAGTCTGTTCTTCTATAGCCATTTCAAAGGAGCATGGAAATAATTCTTATAAGTTTAGCTACACCAACCGTATATTATGAAATTTCTTTCTCTAAGGAAACTTCTGGAACTGTCCAACGTTATACGCCTCCTTCATAGAAAATATCATAAGCTATCTTTTGGAAGTACAATTTGTATAAGATGTTCTTCACAAAAATAGCATTGTAAAATAAAACAATAAAAGAGTTTTCATTGCATGCATCAGTATAAACAAACAATTTTATGCATGTAATCGCAAGGTTTGGGGGCTGAATAATGTTATTTTTTGATATAGTTGGCAATGTAGTTTTATCTCTCTATGATATTAATAATTCATTTACCCGGCAATTTTATCGGATAACAGTTGGCGTGAAGAGAAAAGTAAAGGTATATAACAACTAAAACAAATGTAGTAAGTCTAGCCACACAAATGATCTAATGCATCATTTTTATTTTGAATACTATATTATAAAACAATTTAAAATCAATGAAAATATAAAGGAACGATTAAGGATACTTGACTTATTGAGCTGCCAATTGCTTCCACGTTCCAATCTACATGATATAGCACCTGTACATTGTAAAAAATCAAAACCTGAATACCTACATTGTTTAGGCTTCCAGGTTTTCTTATGCAGAAGTTCGCTATACCATTAGTGAGCTTAAACATAGTGAACTATCCTTAGCGTCTGGTGTGCGAACACTTACAACAGATCTTCATGGGGTTTAAGATATTAGAATCCCAGTCGATCTCATGGTCCTCAGTAATCTTCACTTCAGCCATTAAACTGCAGAAGCTTAAGTAGCACAGTCTCATAACACAATAATGATTTAAAATGTAGATTTTATAACCATCCATATAATACATCTGAAACTTTCCACCCATTCGTTGTATGTCTATCTTTTATCATACTATTATATGTAGAGAACATAGAAATTTTCATGTTGAATGCAAAAAAAAGAAAAACAATATGTTAAATAGTTCGAAGACACTAGACGCCGCGGACGCCTCCAACAATGTCTCATCAAATTACTGTCCCACTGTATAGTCAAATCAAAAGGGAACAAAATGCAGCCCTGCAACATCGACATCAATTGCATGAAGGTGCAAGAGAAAAGGGAAGTGATCGAACTGCAATATCCTTGCAGCCATATGGTCACAAACTCACGAAGCCCCATAACGATCCTGAATATAATACTAGCAAATAGATCGTCCAACTTCTCTGGATTAGAACATATCATTTAAATAAAATAAGAAGATTACAACAATCTTTCAAGATTTTGGCAATTCACGAATTCCTTTTCCGGTATGTGTTTTTTTCACTACACCTTCCCAAGTCTGACATGAAGATCCGTGGATTTACTGAATGTTTGCAACAAGTTGGTATTTGTGCATTCCATTATTTTCTATAGATTTGTAAGTTACCATGTGATAAGAGAAATTTATAGATACTCGAGCATGATATTTTAATTAAACTTCCAGATCTGAACTGTTCAATATGAATATATTTAAAGCTTAACGATATGAAGTGTTTAAATAAAAGAATACATATCTATTTCATTTCAGTATTTTTTTACATGTGATTTCAGTACTTTGATAGGAAGTCCGAGAACTCCATGAGTAATTCAAAGTGAAGGATGCGGCGGACTGCAGGGTGCGATGTGAGGGGCGAGGCAGAGCGATTCTATATTAGACTCAAAATAAACTCTATGTGGTTTTGTAACAGGGAGCAGATCCAACAACTCTGACTATTTGGATAGTCGGCGACTTTTTCAAGTGAGGCTATAGAAAGCTTTTTTCCGGTAATGTTCAGAGGTTGATCAATTATTCGATAAAATTCATTGCATAATTGCCGCAAAATCAGTGTACATATGGAGTATATTCATCATAACAGATCCCGAGTTAGAATGGGGTCAGGCCCTTAACATGTTATATAACTCTCATATTCAGGCTATCACTTTGACTGCATAGATTAGTAAAATCTACTTGAGGTATTGTAATTTGCATGACCGATAGTGGATGACGTTATTGTATCCAATAAATGACTTATCTTTGATTATGTTAAAATTGATGTCAAAATCATTCCAAGAGCGAGGAGTCAAAAGCAATCGCTGCAGTTTCAGGGAAAATGTAAATTGAAGGGTAAACTCCACTTACAACATAATAGAACTTTCAATCCTTAACTATGAAATTACTCAAGATGTGTATTGATAGAATTACAAAAGTGTTTCATCTAGCCGCGCAATTGCGCGGGCCACCCAGCTAGTTAACTTAAGTAGAAGAGTTTGGAAGTTAGATGAAACTTATGCATGCTTTACCTCTACTCACATATACATCTTTCCAAAGTGTCCACCTTTTATATTCAGATTTTCATCTACACTCTATGACCAATGTAGGATGTTCTTACTTATCATTATGCATACATGTGGTCCATATTACTATCTTCTATGTTACACTTTGTGAACTATCATTGAATATCCTTGCATTGAATACTTGATATCACTTCAGAAACTATCTTGCATATTGCTACTCCTTTGAAGAATGAATCATTTGACTCTATGTAGCAGTAGCAATCATCTTTGATATTCATTGATAGTGCTATATTGCAAAGCCCATGTTAGTTTTATCACCTTCGTACTCGAGGACGAGTATTGGTTAAGCTTGGGGATGTTGATGCATGTAAAATGCATACATGAACTTTACACTATATCACTCATATTCCAATCATATTTGCATCATATAAGGGTTATACCACTGTTATTTAATGATTTTAGGAAATAAAATAATTGTTTCCAATTTTTATGGAATGAACCCTGCGCAGGCAGAAAACCCTATTTTTTTCCTTTTATGTTTCAGGGACCCAAACGTCGTCAGAAAAATATGGAAAAATACGGAGGTCATTATTTTGGAAGCAAGAAGACGTAGGAGCGAAGGAATCAAGCAAACGGATCCCGGAAGGCCAAAAGGGGGTGGCCCACGTGGCCCCTGTACCTGGCCGCGTGGGGCCCACCATCCTGGCCCTCGGAGCTCCGCAGCCGTCGATCTTTTCTCCACCGCCTTCGTCTTGACCTAAAAACGTCTATAAAAGAAGTCCCACGGCGTTCTCGAAAACAAGCGCCGCCATATCACAGAAACACGAAAACGAAGATTTGGAGCTGCAGATTGGAGGGGGAAAACTCCGGCGGGGCGCTGCCGGGGTGGTCTCCACCTTCTCCAACGACTTCTCCACCGTCTCCATGATGAAGGGGGAGTAGTCAACCCTCTGGACTATGGGTTTGTGGTGGTAACTTATGTATCTCTCCTCTCTTTGAGCTTCACTAATTAGTACCGTATGAGCTGCTGAACATGATTACGGTCATCTATGTAATTCTTATGGTGGATATTGTGGTATGAGATGATTTGTTATGCATTTACTGTTGTGTTGGAACTTTTATGACTTGTCATACTTTGATAGAATATTGTTCTTTATAAGTATGATGTATGTGGGTACGGGATGGCCGATGTGACACGGCATAGGTATTGAGTGATACGGTACTGCCCAACATCCTTTATCTGGGGGTAAAAAGGAAGAGTATGATGTGGGAGTGACAGCAAGCACGCTAGCCTTACGAGGGTGACCTAGCAACACAAATGAGTACCTCTTTCAACTATGTGTTTTAGGACATATAGCCGTCATAAAAAGCTACCATTAAAACATGACAATTGTGTGTACTTTATCTATAACATGATAATCACCGTAGATGAGAGAGAGAGGATTAAGTGAACCCATGAACCCATGTCCATTATTCCTATAAGAGAAAATCTTTGTCTTGTCCTCTTGCATTGAAGAGGATTGGGACACTTTTACATTCTTATTTTGTTACATTAAACTTTCATCCATCAAATCAACCACCTTGTTCTTTAAACTTGTTTAGTGCATAATCAACTAAAACTTGTGACACTTTAGTTATAGGGAATAGATAACTTTTCCTTCTTGCTCCTGCGGATCGATACCTTACTTCCACATTGAGAGGTGCTTCAGTGATCCCCTGCTCTTGGGGGTAATCACGCGGCAGAAGTCGAAGCTGAGGTCGCAGGAGGAGGAAGGGCACCCGTGGCAGGAGGGGCGTCGCCATCCGACGGGTCGTCCTCCGAAGATTCCCCCTCCCAGCCCTCGGAGCTGAGGTGAGGGGACGGCGAGCGACTGGCCTGCGGGGAAGTGGACCTCGGCCAGTCCACCTCAGACTCCAGCTCCACCACCAAGGTCCTGCCCACCCCGTCGAAGTAGAAGGTGGGTAGGGGGTTGTTGAGCTTGGCGTTGTCCGGTGCCTTGACCCGGATCCGCACGGGGCCATCCCCTGGCAGAGAGCTCACGTCCACCTTCTCAAAGCGACCAACGGCCTGAGCGATGAGAGCCACGTAGTCCACCTCCTTCCGCAGCTCAGATGGGATCCCGTGGATCCGGACCCAAGCCTCGGCAAGTGGTGGAAACGCGAATGTTGTGGATCGGGAGCGTGATGGTCGGACTACAGGACAGGTGGGTGAGAAGCTGAGCAGTGGGGAACACCACCAAAAACTCCGTCGGGGAGATCTCCCTCACCACCCAAGTCCACCCACTCTCCAAGCCCGCAAGCTCGGAGCGGATGGTCTCAGCAGATATCACCACCGACGGCTCCAAGTACTGCTCGGGAAGCACGGTGACCACGGCTAAGTTAGCCGGTGATGCCAACTTGATACCACCAGTGTCCACGTAGTAGAAGCCGCCGTCGATGCCATGTCCGTAGAACTCGAGGACGGATGGCATAGGACGCCCGGTGGCTCCCGGGACGCTGCCGGAGCTCCGGCCGCAGCAGCACCTGGCTGACTTCCTCCCACGCCCGCGACTGCCACCGGCTTCTTCTTCCTCTTGGGCTTGGACTTCCTCTTCTTCTTCGCTGCTGCTTGAGCCGGGCTTGGCTGCGACGGACTAGCCTGCTCTCTGCGCGGAGGGGATTTGTCCCTGCCTGTGCGCCACGAGCCCTCCACTGCTTGGGAGCGACCGTCCCTCTGGCGGTGGCCGAGCTCAGCGCGTAGGGCGTCCTCCCTGCGCTGCCCGCCCGGTGAGGCTCCACGGCGGGGAGGAGACCTCGGCCTGGGAGGACTGTGGGCTGGAGGCGCACCGCGGCTTCCTCGCGCATGGCCGGCCGGGGACCGGTGGGGCGGCGATCTCCGCAGTGGCGGCCGATATGCCCCAACCTGAGCACGGGGAGGCGGGGAACCTCGGGCGCGGGGAGGCGAGGCAGCACGGGCAGGCGGCGAAGCACGGGCCTCATGACGGCGAGGGGACGGGCTCCGGCTCCGGCGGCGGCGAAGGAGTGGACCAGCGGCGGCGGAGGTTTCGCGAGGCGGATTCGTCGGGACTGGTGGCGGTGCTTTGCGATCTGTGCGGGCGAGGCTGGGCTGGCTAGGGCTAGATCCACAGCGCCTTTGTGGATCCAAAGCCATGCTTGGGCTGGCCCATCGGGCTGAGGAAGCCCAACAGGCTGACCACAGCCTGCTCTGAAATCCTGGCTGCGCCAGGCCAATACGGGCCTTGGGCCGAGGATGCCCTTACTGGGCCTAGGGTTAGCCGCAGCCGGCCCAGGGCCCAGCAAGGATCCCAGCCCACTTCCGGCCGCCCCCGAGCTCGAGGCTCTCCCTTTTCCCGATGGCGTCGCCGCCGCGGCACCGGTCGCCTGCGCCAGGTCTGGCTGGGGCGCCGCCGCAGAGCTCGCCTCTGCAGCAGCCTCCCTTGCCAGACCAGCACGCGCAGGTCCTAGGCGGGACCCGCCGGCAACCGGCGAGCACACGGGCGAGCACACAGGCGCCGGCCTTTGCAACGATGGCCGGGGAATCGGGGAGGCTCTTGGACCGCGACGCCGCGCCGGACTTCGCCTCGCCGGAGAACGCCTCGCCAGCGCCAAGAATTCCCCGAGGGTGGGAAACGCCGGGGATGACGCTCGCCGCTCCAATTCGAGCTGCTCCAGCTCCGCCTCCTCAATCTCGTCAGCCACGTCCGCCCAGCGCCGCCCGCACAGCCCCGCCACCGCGGGGAACGCAGACTCGACCGTCGCGGTCATGGCCCTGGGGGGGAGCAGGGGCCGACGGGATCAGTGTGGCCAGGAGATCGCCATGGCGTTGCCCTCGTTGACGTTCAATATAAATGCATATACCTTTCACCTGGATGCACCACTCGCAGTAAAAGAAAAGACATGACATTTTTTTTCTTACAGATTATATTCAGAAGAAAGACAAGTGTGCCAATAGTAAGCACTCTATGATTTCTTGAAAAATTATGTGATGGATAGGATTGAATTTTGACACAAGGGAAAGCACACCATTATTTCTTTATAAAGTAGATAATGGACAGCAAGCCAATTTTTACTGAAGAAGGGACCTGTCGAATATCTTACTGAACTATTTAAGATTACATCATGTTTCTCTCCAGTATAATTACACAAATAGGCATACATTAATCTTCAGCTGTTCGCTAAACAAAACCAAAAACATTAAAACAAAAACCTTACGATGCTATCTATGCTACTGATTATGAACAGCAGTTATGAGGATCATTCGAAACTACACTTCCATTAAATCTTGAACTAACCACCGCTGCATATATAATTGTAAGGCATCATCATAAGGGAACGAACGAACAAAAAGGGAATAATAACAGATTAACTACCTTGGATGGTACAAACATATACTTAGTGGGCAACTCTTACAGATCCTACTCCTACCTGATAAATTACGAAAGTAAGAAAACTTATCTCTTTCAATAAAAGGACAAACAATCTACAACACATAATTCCATGAATGCAAGATGGGCCAAATCCTTTGCACGAAAACTAATTTTTGGCCATTTAAATGCTGATCTGTTCACAACTCTCGCAAGGGCAGCTCAGTACTTCTCAAACTTTATAAGGCATGAGGTTCTGTCACGGATTAACATGGAGCATTGAAATTCTGTCATTGTACCGGGAAACAAAGTGTCTTTTTTAATATTCCAGAGAGTAGTGAGACCAATAATTATTTCAGAAACCATTTAGTCATATTAATCCATCAGACCATAAAGGGTTTGCTATAAAGTTTTGACATAGTTGACTGATAAGGTAAATTGTGCATGATTAGGACTACCGAAAACGGAGTCAATGGCTTAAGGCCTTGACCATGGGGAAAATGGCATGCAACAAATAGGAACTGTTCCATGTGTTTCGTTCTGTAGTCCGAAGTGTCCGAAGATGCATGCACACAGATCATATCAGAAATAATTACAATTTCGATATTGACGTGTATGAAAAGCATAGAAAGCTATGTGTTACCGTCGTATGTGCCAAATTGATCTACCGAGAACCAAACAATCCACAACAAGATGACGACACCGAGATTTGTTAACGCAGTTCGGCGAACTCGGCTACATCTGCGGGGCATGACTACGGGCGCTCCTCCCCATTGATGCCGCAACCCTGGCTGCCCTAGGCGCCGGCACAATCCGCCGGCTCCCCATGCGTGCCTGTTGCTATCAAGTCGCCATGGGTTACACGTGTGGTGCTGCCCTCATTATATGGGAGGCACAGGTTACAAGAGTTCGACTCGAACACTACTCGTACCTATCCACACCTAATACAACTCCAAGTCCAAACCTAACCCAACACGTACACAATATTTGACACAAACACAACAAACTCCACCTTGGCGAATATTGTCCACCACCTTGAATTCGCCAATGCGTCAAACCTCCATGTACTCCGGACTTGAGTTGTCTCCATGAGCTCCACTGCTACTCCCAGACTCCACGTGACTCCACCTGCAACTGTAGTCCCTTCTTCCCGTTCAACACCATCACACACCGACCAGTGGTCTGCGTAAAAAATGCTTTCAACTTGAAGAAACTTCACCGTCGCCTTTTAGTCACCTTAAATCAAATTCACAGTCGTCTCATCCTTAATAGTCTTCTACATGTCCCACCGCTATAGCACTCCGCCTCCTTCTGTATCTAGTCACCTGCACTTTGCCATGTGCACTGAATATCACAGAATATATGGCCATGTACTCTCAAGCTTCAGACATTTCAGACTCTCCAACACTTTCTCAGATTCCCTATGGCCGACTCTTGTCTATCACCCTGACATGTCAATATCCATAGACCCAGTCACCAACTTGAATCCGATACTCGTCAACACTGTTTCAGCACCCCTGCACACCTATCTGACCACGTCTGACCACCTGTGCCCTGGTCTGTCGATGTGTCCCGTGCTTACCGCACGCATCGCCGCTACTACCGCGTCGAGCATCTGCAATCTTGGCCAAGATCTACCGGGTCGCTAACCCCCACCACCTCAGTCCCCACTGCAGACAACCATCAGTCATACCCAACCGATGCCGAGTTCCACGCATCTCTCCAGACCCTGAGCTCCAGTCCGGACCACGTGCCTCTCGCCTTTCCGCTGACTAGGCTTCGACTCTCCGCTAGCTTACGCCGTAGCCCCTCCATCAGCCGAGTGAAATATCCGCCAGAGACTCCAGCTTCACCTTCAACATGACTCCTTGGTAGATGATCAATCCACCCCACGCCCCGTCGACCTCAAGATCTCATATGCGCACCATCTTGAATCAACCCCGCGTCATCGCATGTCGAAGCACGCATAACCATGCGCCGCGTGTTTCCACGCCACAGAGTACGGACACCATCAGCCCTCACGCTCCCACGTCGTTGTCGCCGATCTTCACCGTCTTCTGTCCGACCGACCTCCCGTCGATCTGTCAGACTGTCCAGTCCGACCCAGCCGAACGCATCCGACTGCAATCATGCTCCACCTCGCATCGTATCAGCCCAGCATCAACGTGCCAAGATCAACGCCCTTTGGTGCATGATCCTCCGCGACATACTTCAGACTGCTCCCAGCCTTATACGCACATCGCCAACCTGTCAACCATCCGGTAAAACCCATGCAAATTAAGCAACAAATTCAAAGAAATCAGCTTCTCTGGTAGTTCCCGTGGGTGCACCAAGCATTTATCCCACAACTTCCCATGCCCTTTTTCCTTTCCCATGTTACCTTGCTCATGCACCGAATACCATCGTACAGGTTGTCTTTTTTTTTTCACGTAACAAATCTCATACTGTTGCCTCCTTTTGATTCAGCTAACACAGCATTGCACGCCTCCTGGACCTCACGCCCCTGCCTGGCCTTTGCAGCGCAACACATGGGCCAGCAGCTGCCGCTGCTGGGCAGCCTGCCTGACCGCCTCGCCTGGATCAATTCCAGCGCATCTGGTCGTGCTGGCACCCGTTGCTACGTCGCCAGGCATCGATCGATCCGCGTGCACCGCTACTACTGCTTCTCCACGCGAGCGAACCGCCGTACCACGTACACGCGCCCCGCTTCGCCCGAGCTGCACTAACCCTCGATGATCGGATCGATCCAATCTCATCCATCGACGTGCAATCGATCTCGCCGAGGACTGCTTGCTGCAACCAATCAGATCAGCCTTCTGTGCTCTTCCCGATTGCTCTCCGATCTCGCCGACTTGATTCAGGATCTCGTCGTTTCCGCTGGCTTCCATCGACCTAGATATTCTGAACACTTCGCTCTCGCCGTTGCTCTAGATCACGCGACCACCATGAAACAACCCGATCACTCCTTCGGCAACACCACTAGATCAACAATCACAATTCGCGGCCTCCAACCTTACTCTGATACCAATTGTTACCGTCGTAGGTGCTAAATTGATCTACCGAGAACCAAACAATCCACAACAAGATGACGACACCGAGATTTGTTAACGCAGTTCGGCGAACTCGCCTACATCTGCGGGGCATGACTACGGGCGCTCCTCCCCATTGATGCCGCAACTCTGGCTGCCCTAGGCGCCGGCACAATCCATCGGCTCCCCCTGCGTGCCTGTTGCTATCAAGTCGTCATGGGTTACACGTGTGGTGCTGCCCTCATTATATGGGAGGCCCAGGTTACAAGAGTTTGACTCGAACACTACTCGTACCTATCCACACCTAATACATATCCAAATCCAAACCTAACCCAACACGTACATAATATTTGACACAAACACAACACTATGGTAGTAGGCTCACTGGATTCAAAATAAAGAAGGCGGGAGACTATTAATATACCGGTGAGGAGAGCTAGGGGAACTGACCATACAACACAATCTGAGCACCATTAACGATACTATGGTGAATAGTGAATTAAATAAATCATCTGAGCACTATGGTGAATAGTGAATTAAATAAATCAAGTATGTTTGATAAAAGCAACGAAATGGTTAGCCTGCATTTAGCTTGAAAGTGCGAATTTGGCAAAATCATAGAGGAAGAGCCTACTCACATACATGGATACTGTTTTGCTCACATGCCATTTCATCAAGCACCTGCCGAAAATATCACAATAAAACCAAATGAACCACTATCAATCAGATAGGAGAGAACTTTGAATAAATTCTTGTTGGGGCATAGAGAGCTGCAAGAAAGTAACATTGGACCAAGAATTTAGTAGACAGAGTGGAAATAACCCTGAAAAGATCAAATTAAGCACAGCTGTTTTGACCAAAGCGATAAACGCCCACATTAAACAGCCTATGAGAAGGACAATGAAGAAGACACATACTATGCTGATAGTATAATCTGAGATGGGGGTCCAGGAAAACCTAACTTTCTATGATAAAAAACAAAATATCCTAATAGTTGAGCTATTAAAAAAGTTAATTGTAGCAACTCTAGGAAATGTGAGTTGCTGAGTTGATGGAAGGGTGCAAGTCACATAACTGCATGGAGTTGGGTTGGGTCTTAGATCCAACAACAGAGCAAATCACCATCAAACAACATTTTTTTTTCTAGCTTGTAGTCCAGTTAGTAAATATAAGATTACTCAGTACATAAATGCAAGAAATAAGAGCTATAAAAGTATGCATTACCCATGCACAACCACACTAAGAATTCAGTCACCATTCAGGGATTATTAAATGACTATGATTATATCATATTCATCAACAGTCACCGTCGACAACTGCTTGACCTAACAACACTTGTTGTTTTTCCTTGGCATCGCTAATAAACATAGACCTAAGTCACAATATAAATGACATTTCAGGAGCATTCAGATGAAAGTCATGCCCACTATACTCCTTAGGGAAAAAGTGAAAAATATTATAAGTTTACTGTCAATTGCAGCCATGCAAAAAAAACTATATCACTCGTTACAGCTAAAGAGAATTGCTGAACTGGCCATGATATCAGATATAAATTGTAAAGTACCATACAATTTAGTATGTATTTGTGAAGAGTTGACCACTTGCAACATACTATCCTATTAAATATGATTCGGAAATTACAATCAATCATGGAAACATAGAAACAAATCTAATGTATAATGCTACCATCTTCAAGAAGAGTAGTCCAACAACACCGTTGGTACAGAAAGTTCTACCCAGCGCAGAAGCCTTAATGTAATACCTAACCTGCAGTTCATAGTAATCCATAACCAACACAGGGACACAATTGTACGTCTATTGAGGAGGAGCGATTACCTGACGTCAGTGAAAGTTTTCTCGATCTAGACGATCCCATAGCCAGATAACATGGTGCTAGTGTTTATAGTATTTCTAGGCAAGGATGACATTAATGCTAGCCGTAATCAGAGGACGATTCCTGTCTTCAGCAGCCTGCTACATCCCTAGAAATTTGACTCAACTTCTGTAATAGAAGATGTTTGTGTAGCGGTGCCACATAGAAAATTGGGGAGAAGATACGATGTGGTGGCAGATGTAAGAGGAGCAGATCAGACATGAGGCAGCAAGAGAGAAACCTGGGGATCAGAAGAAAGCAGTGGCAGCCTCATGAAAGAGATTGCAGAGGGCTGTCTCCTCTTTTTTCAGTTTGAAATCTCCAAGTATTATATATGTAATGATGACATCCAATGGCTTTATTTCATTCATAATATATGTCCTAAAATACTAAGGGGCGGTTAGTTTCCTGTTCTCTACATAAAATAAGCTATTACCGTGAACAGAAAAACACCAATAGATGAAACATCTTGAGTAATATCACATTGAAATTTCGTGCTTTCTGTATCTGCATCTCTCTCTAACTCACTCCTATGTAATTATTATTACTCACTATATAAAAGTTGAGCAGAATCGCGGCCTGTGAGCACCCCATGCACTGTTCATAGCCCTGTTCATCTACAGTGTTGAACAGTGCCAGGGGTGGGCCCCACCTGCCAGCCAGACGTCGTCCCGGCATTTTACGAAAAACGCCATGCTGTCCCAGAAATTGCCCCGCAACCCACAATTTTACGAGCAGAAGGACCAGACCGAAATTACAGAAAACCGCAAGGACTTTTTTGCAAAACCATCCTCACAATCCCTCTCCCTCTCTTCTCTCTCCCGCGCCGCCGTGGATCGCCGCCGCCGCCACCACGGACCTCCCCGGTTCGATCGACGACCACGGAGAGCTTCGTCGTCGCCTGCTCTCCCTACTTGCCGACGAACGGCTGCCGGGAGTCCGCGCCGTCGCCGGAATCGCGCTCGGCTCTTTCCGCTGCGTCCGTGCGCCGGCTGCGCCGCTTCAGCGACCTAGAAGAGGCGGCGCCGCCGCTCTCGGGTAGCTCGCCTCCGAGCTCATCGGAAGCGCCCAGCCGCGCGTCCTGGATCGCCGGGATTCGGCACCGGCGGCAGCGTCGCCACCGCGGCCGCTCCGCCCCCCTGGTGACATCGTCACGTCCTCACAGTGGATTTGGGCTGGGCAGCTGGGCTGGGCTGGCCGCTCTGCCGCTGGCCCGGCCTTCTCCTTTTTTTTCTCTTTCTGTTTTATTTTTCGTATTTCCCAAAACTTTTGTAAATTTTGAAATACACCTCCAAATCAATTCGGACCACATTCCAAAAAATTGTAGAAATCAAAATAACATTTTAGTTACTTTGGGATCTTTTCCAAATTATTGCAAGCCTTAAATTTTTTAAATAACACAAAAAGTCTCATTTTCACACCTTTACGCCATTTTACAAAATATAGATTCAGTAGTTTCCTTCTGAAATGAAAACGAAAATTAGAATAAAATATGCTTTACATAATTTAAAATAGCCCATACATATTGGTCTAGAGTATTCGAACAATTTTCACAATCTACTAAGTGCTGCAAAATCAATAACTTTAGATATATCCATCAACATATCAAAATGATCACAAAATTAAATGCTAACTACTTACGGCATACGCTCAAATTTGAAATCTAGATACTTTGAACTTCTAAACGCCTTTGAAATCTGAACGTTCTACAGATGTTAAGAAACCCGAATCTGCTAAACTTTCCGATTCAAGCAAGTTTTGAAATCTGAACCCTTTTCAAACGTGAGTTTTTTAATTACAAAAATTGTGAATCCTAAAAATATTTTTGAATGCCTCCACTTTCAAATTTAAATTGATGCTCAGATTGGTTAATATTTGCAGATAACCATAATATACTTCCTTTGAATATGGTGGCAAATAAGAAAATTATAGCAAAATTAGACCATATTTCATCGTTTTGGTTCAACAGACATATTTGGAAGCATTACAATTTTAAATTCTCTAATTATGTACTTGCATTCAAAAAATGCTCAAAAACACAAGCATACCAAATCAATTCAATTTAATCATTCAAATTTTGCTAACATATTTGCAAACAATATGACTTAAATCTCTCTAATTATGTAGTGGCATCCAAAAAAAATGGTTGACTAGATGAATCTTCCGACAAAATACAAATGCATTTCTTCTAATTAGAGGCTGCATTCAAAGTCACTTCATTTGAAAAATAAATGCTTCATTGGATCAGTATTTCGAGAAAACGATTTAATTTGAATTGCACAAAATAGTCACTGCATTTACAAAATAAATGTTCGATTGGATCAATATTTTGAGAAAATGCAAATTCACTTCCTCTAATTACAGCTTGACTTTTAATATCATTTAATAAATGGTCAAAAAATATATTTTCTTCAACTGTGGAGTTAAAATGAATATTTGACACAAAACACAAGCATGTCGAATCAATTCGATTCAATCATCAAAATTTAGCTAACATATCTGCAAATAATATTGCTCAAATCTCTCTAATTACTCAAACTATTTAACTGCTTGACTAGATGAATATTTCGACAAAATGCAAATTCAATTCGTCTAACTATGGATTGATTTTAAATTGAATTTAATAAATGCTCAACCAATGCACTTCCTCCAATTATTGGGTCAAATTAAATATTTAAGACAAAACATAAACATACCACACCAATTCGAATAGGTTAATATTTAGAAATAATATAACTGAACTCCCTCCAATTATGCAATCCAATTTAATAAATGGTTAAACTGAACTTAGCTCTCCCTAATTGTGTAGTCAAATTTAAATAATACTTTCGTACATGCACATTTAAAGAAATCACAAAATCATTTCCTCTAAACATGCATTGAATTTAATAGCTGCTAACACCATTCATTTCCTCTAGCCAAGGATCTAAATTACATACTTACGACTAAATACGAACATACTATTTGGACAGAACCATATTATATTTCCTCTAATTATGGTGCTAAATAAAAAAATTATACCAAAATGGAACCATATTTGACCGGTTCGATTTAACACTTAAATCCCTCGAACTATGTACTCACGTTTAAAAAAATGTTTTATTATATGACAATGCCTGCAAAAAATAAATGCATTATACAAACACCATCAGCATTTCTAGTTAACACTCAACAACAACACCAAATACACTGTCCAGAATAACAAGCAGCACAAAACTCTTTTCCGTCCGCCTATACAATATCCACCATCTCTCTCAGTGCCCTCATCGGTAACAACAAAACAAACACGTCTCGCTGCTCTCACACTTCCTCTCAGCAACCAGAAGCACCAAGCAAAGTAGCAGCCTGCTGTCCTCTCAGAAATTAGAGGAGTAGCATGCATCCCCATGAATCTCCCACCAACGGAGCAAAAGGTCAGTAGCCAAGAAGCAAAAGGTCAGTAGCCAAGAAGCTACGTAGCCTCTTCTCCCGCCTAGCATCTCACCCTCCCAGCACCGCCCAAGCGGACGAATGAATCGGGTGACCCAGCCTGCCCGTCCCCTCCCCTGTTTTCCCTCTCCATGTGCCAAATCTCCCCACATCGGAACACCAAGGACCCCCCAACGGCTCACCACACCATGCTGTGGCTCGTGCTAGATTTTTTTATTAGAAAAGGGGAAGCCCCAGCCTCTGCATCGAAATGATGCATACGGATTTTATTCATTTATTAAGAATCAGTCATTACAAGAATTCAAGGATCACACAAAGTCGAAACATGGATGAGCCATCTAAACTGAAAAGATAAACATGAATGACGCTGCATCAACATGTTATCCTAAAATCAGAACGCCAGCTGAACTGGGTGTACAAGTCCCGTGCAACCATATCCAATCGGTTGCACCCAGAAACCATCTCGGGACGCTTCTCCGTTGATTGTAGGTAAGACCACATACGGATCCAATGCGTAGCCATTGGTATAACCTGCAAGAAAGAGCAAGATTTTGCATTGTTAAAAATATAATAATTTCTTATGTTCCATATGGCCCAAAGTAAAGCGCATACTCCAGCTCGGATCAGTACTTTATCCTGATTCGAGACCCCCCGTAACCAATTCCTAAACAAGTGTGAGATATTATTAGGAGGTGTTAAGTTTAAATCCATATGGACAATACGCCAAACCATTTTGGCGAAAGGACATGTTATAAATAAATGCTCTATTGTTTCATCTTGGTCACAAAAGCAACATTTTTTACAACCATTCCTGTTACGTTTAGCTAGGTTCTCCTTGGTGAGAAGTACTTTCCTGTGTAGAAACCACATAAAAATCTTTATTTTTAGTGGTACTTTTATTTTCCAAATGTATTTTCTAAGAAAACATGTATGGCCATTCATAAGATCAAGATATATGGATTTGACTGTAAACGTTCTAGATTTAGTCAAATTCCATCTAAAAGTATCAGGCTGAGTGGAAAGCTGGATATCCATCAGTCGATTAACTAAATGAAACCATGATGTCCATTTATCCCCGGTTAAAGCCCTCCTAAAACCTATGTTAAGTGGTGGCGCTTGTGACAAAACATTAGCTACTGAAACTTGTTTTCGCTGAGCTATGTTGTAGAGAGACGGGTACTGTTCAGCTAAAGGACTGTTTCCTAACCAAACATCCTCCCAAAACCGGGCGCACACCCCATTACCAATATTGAAAGATCCTCTCTTGAAAAAATCATCTTTAACTTTCATAAGGCCCTTCCAAAAAGGGGAATCAAAAGGCTTTGCCGTCACTTGTGACAAAGATTTTGAATGTAGGTATTTATTTTGGATTAGCTCATGCCAAACCCCATCCTCGTTTAAAATTTTGAAAAGCCATTTACATAGAAGACTTTTGTTCTTTAACTCGAGAACTTCTACCCCATGGCACGGTACCATCGGCTTCTACATATATTGATCGAGTGCAACTGCAAGGCAACACGTGGATTAAAGGACAACAAATATATCTGCAATACTGTGTAAACAACATGCAACATGGTCACATGGATCATCTGTCATTTTTACTTCAGAAAAAGTCGCCGGTTAGCGAAACAAAAAGTGACGGATCTTCCCCTTTCTTCGGAGTGCATATCCTGTAGTGCGGGAAAATCAAATGCAATCACAGGGTATTGGCACCAATAGTGCAAGACCTGATCGATGGTGATCGGCCGCTATGGAATTAAAATCTGGAGTTGTTGGGTACCACCCAAGGTTTGGCTCCTGGGACGAAAGATTGCGGTGAATGTGTTAGCGCCTGGTCATGGCTACGGCGCCACTCATGCGCATTGCAGTAATTTTTAATTACTAAATAAGCCTCACAGTATTTTCCTTGGAACTATTCTCACAGGACTATGCAAACTGCAGTAGGGGTCTTTGGTGGTGGGAACTGTACTGATGGAGTAAGTGTGTCACCCTTAATGATAGAAGGTGCTGGACACAGTGGACGTCCAGCTTTCAAGTTTGAACAGCCCACCGTTCCTTGCAGTTGAGGAATACAGGGAGAACATGGTATTTCCCTTTCATGAGAACACACATAACACATGAACAATTGTCTGTTACAAAATACATAATAATATTGTCATGATTTACTTCTCATTTGTGTTGGTCCGTATTAAATATTCATTAGAATAGGCTATTTCACAGTTGCTAGAATAACTTATTCCGTATCAGCAATGCTCCACCGACAAATATTCTTAATATTTCATCTTTATTTGGTTTTTAAATGCAGGGTCTTTTTCCCTGTGACAAGAGGAGCAGCATAACAAAATATCATACTCTCTTTCCCGCCATTGATTTTTCCTTGGCAAGTACCCAGTGTTGCTAATTCATCAGAATAGTTTCATGATATATTGTCGCAATGGTGTTTCAGTATATGTGTGCTCGCACCCTTTTACAGCTAGAGAATGATAAAGATGTTCTTTGGGAGCCAGATGCCAGAGAAGCAAAGGAGTCTGTTGCTGCTAGAGGCATGAAATTCATTGACTGGTAATATTCTTCTCTAAAGTTGATTAGTGCCTTGTGGCGAAGCTAGCTCAGCAGTATATTATAGCCCGGGCAAGGTCTAAGTAAACGTGCACTGCCTAGTGATTGCCCCTTAAAAAAGTCTTGGTTAAAACTTCACTTACAAGTAGCAGTTAAGGGGAATTCAGTAGCTTAGCCGGGGCAGGTGCCCGGGCATGACGGGCCTTGGCTCCGCCCCTGGCCTTGTCATTAATGTCCTGAAAATACATGCCAATGATCCGGACATCCGGTTATATAGCCATGAAACACAAGTGCCTCAAAATATTCATACGCACGCCATACATCACTTTTGGCTGCCCAAACAAGCAATTCATTCACC
This sequence comes from Poa pratensis, assembly GCA_947311845.1. Lineage (NCBI taxonomy): Eukaryota > Viridiplantae > Streptophyta > Magnoliopsida > Poales > Poaceae > Poa > Poa pratensis. The sequence goes on along the minus strand of CAMZMU010000062.1, from coordinate 36,773,273 downwards.
ACTTGCCCGGACCGACAGGTGTACATCTTCTTAGTGAATTATGTTCTTAGCCTCTCCATTTTCATGTATGAACTTGAAGGCAGAAGCTGATTATATATCTTACTATATCTGCGTCAACTTCCTTGTTTTAGAGAAATTAGGACCCGTGGGGGAAAGATTGTGCACTGCATTGGGGTTACCTTCTGTACTTACAACAATGGTTCCTCTGATTGCTTGTTTAGGAAGTCCTAGCCGCTGGATCATATATGTGTAGCATGTATCGAGAAAGATAAACCAGAGATTAGATGACTCGCTGAGTCGACCAGTGCTTTTATTTTGGTTGCCAGGTTAAATTAAGCTATCCTCGGATCTCGCAGGTTATGGACTAGAGAAGAGAAAGAGATAGCTATTGTCAGCCATGGTGATTTCTTATTCAATACCTTGAACATGTACGGTAAAGAGTGCCATCCAACTGTAGCAGAGGAACTTGGCAAGCAGTAAGTATTTGTTTTTTTCTGGGCAGCAATTATCAACTAATCAACTCATCATATTTTGGAAACGTAAAAATGTCCAAACCATTGTTGACTCCATCATGACAAGAGCATGTTGCTAAATTTGGCTTGGTTATATACAACAGCTTTAACAACTGCGAGCTCCGGTCGATGGTGTTGGTGGACAGAAGGTCAGTTCTTGTTTCGCTTCAAGTGATCACATTGCAGTTGAAGCTTTGCATTCCCATATCCTATATTCGCTTTGCAACGCTGCAGTATGCTTGGATCGGATCCACCTACGTGCAATTTCCCTGGGAAGATACCCGCAGGACTTGACCTGCCTAGCGACGTCGCAGACGAGAAGCACGTCGAGGAGGCTAGCAAGAACTGACACTGCAGAGAGCGCATGGACGTCTACTCTTATCAAACTCCAGTTTTGGCTCTGGCTGACAGTGGGTCAGGTCTGAACTGCGTTGCATGGAACTGAAACGAAGACAAGCGACATCTACTGATAGGGGCTTACTGCCTGTAGCTCTGAAGTACCGATTCGTTATGTTTGTTATCGATCTGATTTGTTTTTTTTTTGCGAATGATCATTTATTACTCATAAATATCAGCTATTACAATCTCTATGGCAAAAGTCCAGTAGTCCCTCTGGGCCAGAGGCAAGCCAAACTTCCGTTCTGGCGCTAGTTTTAGCATAGTTTGCTAAAAAGTGACTACTAGTATTTTGACATCGCTTAATATGAGTGACACAACACTGACGAGCCTTCAGCAAGGTTTTAATTTCTTCAATCAACATTGCATCTTGCGATCGATCTATCTCCTTATTATTGAGTAGGTTGACTATCTCCAAACAGTCTGTCTCGATGATAAGGGGATTATTGCACCAGTGTAGAGCCAACGAGAGACCTTCCCTGACAGCAAATAGTTCAGCACCTAGAGGGTCCTTGCATGACAGGATCTGCCGACATGAAGACAAAAGTATCTCACCATTGTGGTCACGCACAATGACTCCTGCTCCTGCGTCTCCCTTTGATCCAAAGGATCCATCAGTATTAAGTTTGTCCCAGCCCTCTTGGGGAAGAGTCCACGAAGGTTTAATCTCTTGCACCTGCCGGCTACTCACCACATTAGCACATAGAACGAATTTTCCTTTTGATATATCTTCAGTCGAGTGATGCTTGATCATTAGCAGGGACTCCATATAGCTTAGCAAAAATCTCCTGGAGACATCCAATGGCGGGGGTTGCTTGTCATGTGCAATCTCATTGCGAATATGCCATGACCCAAATCTGATTTGTTGTATCAACACGTACCCAAATTCATGGGAATAAGGATGGTTTATACATGTAGCTCTGTTTTTTAATGAGGACAGTATATTTTGTCACAGCTTCCTGTGACTCTTGTTCTCTCGCTAAACAAAATGTGTCGAAAGCTTTCCCAGTCGAAAGTCTTGTAGATAGAGCCCAAAAATTTTTTACAATAACCCAAAGATCAGCAAGACCTCGGCTTTGGCAGCGATTAGCACATTTGTAGAAGCGACAGCAGCTGTGGAACATGTTAAAAACACCTTCTATGATGTTTTTGGGGAGGGGGCTTGGTATAAAGTTTTTTGAGTGGCCGTCGTAGTGCTCGAGGAGCTGCCTCTCTGCCTTCCTCCTCTGCTCCCGCGACGGCAATGGCGACGGCGAGGTGATCGGTGGCAGCGGCGAGGGTCGTTCCGGTCGGACGGCGAGCGACGGCGAAGGTATGTTCCCGACATGATCCTCCTCCGGTCGCAGCAGTTTGAGTCACTCTGTAGCAGTAGGGGTTAGGGTTTCTAGAGGTGGGGAATTGTAGGGTTTGGGTGTCGTTAAAGGTCGGATTTTTATGCGGAAATCTTGTGTTTTTTCAGTGGATATTGGTCGTATTGGCACCTCGGTTGATTTGGTTGTGTTTATTGCAGTTTTACTCATGGATCCGACAGAAATTTTATCTGTCCGATTCCATTTAGGAGGCGAGTTCATTGGGAATGGTCCGACATTGCAGTATGTGGGTGGTGATGAGGAGATGTCAGACATAGAGAGGTACAAGCTGTCGTTGCAGGAGGTGAAGGGGTACTTGAAAGATCATATGCCGCTGAAGGAGTCCATGAAGTTCTATTTTCTGGTTCCTGGGAAAACACTCGCCGATGGCCTGATGTTTCTGAATGACGACAGTAGATGTGTGCAGATGGCTGATTTCATTTGTCCTGGTGGAGTAGCAGACATCTATGTTGAGTATCATGGAGAAGAAGACAGTGATGGAAGTGATAGTGGCAGTGATTTTGAGAAGGATGAATTTATGAATATTTCAGATGATGAGGAGCCTGACATGGTGATTACTGCTGATGCAACTGAGGTTTCAGATGACGAAGAGCATTTTGTGGAGAATGTGCTTGTTCCTGACGACAGTGGTGTGATAACACAGATAATTCGAAGTCCTGTGAAACAAGCAACTCGAAGGAGCAGAGCCACGGCAGAGGAGACTGCTGATGCAGTGCAAGGCACTCATGATCCATATTCTCAAGTTTTTGATCCAAGTCAAGTAGTAGTAGAGCCACAACAAGCTGACAATCAATTGCCAGCAGCAGGAACAGGTGAAGGCAGGAATGATTCATCTGATTCCGAGTCTGACACAGAATATGTGCCACATAGTGATGACAGTGGAGAGAATTCAGAAGTTGTGGAGCTTAGAAGGCATGCAAGAAAATTTAAAAAGAAGATGATAGATACGAAGAGTTGGATTGGAAATGATGCATCAATTGCTATTCCTCTTGAGTTAATTGCAAATATGGAGGAAATATTAGCTGCAGAGGAGAATGACTGGGACTTTGACTCATCTGATGAGGATTACTCGTACGATGAAGATTCTGATGGCCGAACAGTTAGGAGGAAGAGCCAGTTTCCAAGGTACAACAATGACACAGAAATTTCACATTTCTCATTAACAATGGTGTTCAGAAGCAAGAACCAACTTGTGAAAGCTTTGCGGAGATATGGCATTGTCACAAAGAGGAGCATAGAGTTCAAAAAATCTGAGTCTGACAGAGTTAGGGCCAAATGTGGATGGACTAACTGTCCCTGGTTGTTATATGCAGCAAAGAACTCAAGAACCAGCAGATTTCAAATAATAACTTTTAATGACGAGCATCATTGTGCAAATAACAGAGACAACAGGTTGGTGACTGCCAAGGTGATAGCCCAAAGATATGAGAATTTTATCATAGCAAATCCAATGTGGAAAATTGAAAGCATGAAGGCAACAGTTCTGCAGGACATGTGTGCTGATGTTTCTACTTCCAAGTGCAAGCATGCAAAGAAGATTGTTATGGACAAACTTATGGCTGGATTGAAGGAAGAATACAACAGGGTATTTGATTATCAAGAGGAACTTCTTAGGAGCAATCCTGGTAGCACAGTTGTAGTGTGTTTGGATCCAAAATTTATGGATCAGAACATATTCCAGAGCTTCTATGTGTGCTTCAATGCACTGAAGCTAGGTTTCAAAGCTGGATGCAGAAAAGTTATAGGCTTAGATGGATGTTTTTTTAAAGGAGCTGTGAAAGGAGAACTGTTATGTGCCATTGCAAGAGATGCCAACAATCAGATGTATCCACTGGCTTGGGCAGTTGTTGAGCAAGAGACTAATGAAACCTGGAAGTGGTTCATTGGTTCGCTCATCAAAGATCTGGACATAAACAACAATGGAGCTGGCTGGGTATTTATTTCTGATCAGCAGAAGGGTCTGATTAATGCAATGAACGACTACCTGCCTAATGCTGAGCACAAAATGTGTGCTAGACACATCTATGCCAACTGGAGGAAGAAGCACAGGGCACATGAGTGGCAGAAGAAGTTCTGGGCAGTTGCCAAAGCTGCAAACAAGCAAGATTTTAATTACTACAAAGCTAAACTTGCTCAAGAAACTCCTGAAGGTGCCCAAGACATCATGAGAACAGAGCCTGTTCATTGGGCTAGAGATTTTTTTCCAGCTGGTTCATACTGTGAATCAGTGGATAACAATCTCTGTGAATCCTTCAATCATGCAATTATTGATGCCAGGTTTTATCCAATCATTTCAATGCAGGAGAAAATCAGGAAAAAAATCTTCAGTAGAATTCAGGAACAAAGGAGTAAAGGCCAGAATTTTCATGGAAAAATATGCCCAAGCATATTCAAGAAACTGAAAGCTAGCATTGCAAGGACACAGTTCATGGAGGTGCTTTGGAATGGCAAAGATGGTTTCGAAATAAAACTTCTTACTGGCAGACAAAGGCAGTACACAGTGAGTCTTGACAACAGAACTTGCTCATGTGGTTATTTTCAGTTGTCAGGGCTTCCTTGCTCTCATGCTATAACAGCTATATACAAGTGTGGCAAACTTGTTGAAGATTACATTGCCCCTTGTTATTCTGTTGAAGTGTTCAACCAGATATATGAGCACTGTTTGGAACCCATTGAAGATGCAGACATGTGGCCAGTGTCAGTAAAACCTAGGCCTCAAGCTCCAGGCTATGTGAGGATGCCAGGTAGGCCTAAGAAAAATGCCAGAAAGAGAGAAGAAACCGAGAAACCAAAGCCTACCACTAAAATGACGAGGCATGGAACTATAATTAAATGTGGCATGTGTGGTGATCATGGACACAACAGGTCAGGCTGCAAAAAGAATCCAGAAAAAGGAAAGAAAAAGAATGCACATCTTGTGAAGAACACCAAGAAACAGTCTAAGGTATTTGCAGTACATTTTACCATTTTACTTGCACTGATTTTACATGTGTTCCACTCAATTTAACATTACTTGCATTGGTTGTACTCTAAATGCAGCAACCTGGAAGCTCTGGTCCTTCTTCACAACCTGGAAGCTCTGCCACTGCTCCATCTTCTGCTCCATCTTCGAAAGCTGCAAGAACTGCTCCATCGTCACAAGCTGCAAAAACTGCCACTGCTGGTCCTTCTTCACAAGCTACAAGAACTGCCACTGTTCCACCTGGTGCTTTCAAACATCCCAGAAGGACAGCAACTACACATGTTGGAGAAGGACAACAACCTGGTGCAAAGAGAGCAAAAAAGAGAGCTCCTGCTTCTTCATATGAGAGCTACAAGTATTTCAATGCAAGTGGCAATGTGTAATCTTGACCAACTTGTAGTGTTGCAAACATGAATCTGATGTTGCATAATATTTTGTTAGTGTCGAGCCGACGACAAGTCTCGACTAGACTAGTCGAGACTAGTCGTCGGTTGAGAGTCGACGACTAGTCGTCGGCTAGTCGATACTTGTCGTCGTCGTCGACTAGTATCGACTAGCCGACGACTAGTCGTCGGTCGCCAGTCAATGTAATGCACTGAAGTTATGTCTAAAACTATATCATACTTTGTGTTTTGGAAATTCCTTTTGTTTTCTGGCTCTCATGTTTAATGTGTGATTAGCCACTGTGATCAATTGCAACCATTTTCATATGCCACTGAGATATTGAACTCGAAATAAACATAGCAAACTGTTGCTTGTTCATACGTTGCATTCAGTACCATACATGTTCAACTCAAGTTACAACAGTGATACAATGAAACCAAACACAACCTAGTTCAGTACCATTTTAGCTACAACTAAACCTAGCACAAATGCAATGAAACCAAACACCACACTAATATATTTCCTCTTCATAGCATTTATTCCTGCATTCTTTTTCCTCAGTTCATCTTCCAGAGACATAAACATAGTGTCTCTCGCAGTTGTATCTTCAGACATAGCAGTCACAGCTGGAGTTGCATCTTCAGTCGGAGCACCAATTCCCTTGAGCCTCCAAACTTCATCTCTCAGATCCCCAATCAAATCACTGAAAAATTTCGGCAAGGGATCATCATGCCACTCCGCGAAGCCACATCCACCTTGCTATTCAATCACAGAAAAGAGAAGAGATGAGCAGTAGAAATCGAGCAGACCAAAAATTAGCAGAGAAATCGGAGCTCACCATTGCACTGACGCACGCATAGTACCTCCTCCCGGGGTTTTTTTCTGGCGGCTCCAAGAAATCCATCTTGGCGCCTTCCGCTTCCCGCCACCGTCGCAGTTGCAGTATATCGGCGGCTCGTACGCCATGGCGCCCTCCCGGTACGCAACCGGCGACGACCTTGTACCAGCATCCCTCCTTCCACTAGCTCGACGGAAACCAGGAGCAGCAGAAGAACTCGAAGACCACGACATCGCCCGCCGCCGTGCACTGCTCCGCAATCTCACTTCTGCTGGCTAACCCTAGCTTCGTTTCCCACTCTCACTTCGCCGCTGCCGTTATAACCAGGAGCGGTCAACACTTTCCCTCTGTGGCCCGCCACTCCTCCAAATCCCGGTTGACTACTGCCACGTCAGCGTTTTTCTGCGTGAAACACTGTCAGGGTTCAAATTGGACCGGGATCAGTGAGTTGAGAGTGCCGATTACTGGGATCGTGAGTTGAAGGTTCGATCTCGCCAGAGGCTACGGGTTCAGGGTTGATTTTGGACTTTTTCCTAAGTTATAGATGTAGCCCTACTTTTGGATGAAGACAGTATGTTGTCACGGCTTCCTGTACACTTGTTCTGTGGCTAAACAAAATGTGTCGAAAGCTTTCCCAGTCGAAAGTCTTGTAGACAGAGCAAAATAAAAATAAAAATACAATGCCACAAATATCAGCATGACCTCGGCTTCGTCGGTGATCAGCAGCAATACTGCTATCATCAACTTACTGCAGCTTCTTCGAGGACGAGTACGTTGTTTTGTCTCCCGGGATATATGTAGCCCGCTTTTCCGAAAACTCAAAATCTACAGTTTTGAGTTCCAAAAAATTCTGAACGTAGATAATGACAATTCCAATGGGTGCACAAAAAAGAAGCGTGAAATTCTGTATTTTATCCCGTGTATAAATAATAAAATTTTAAATCTGGGGTGGTGACTCAAAATTGTCAGGATTTGTTAACCACAAACTATTTCAAGTTAATACTTTGCAGAAGAATAGATAAGAATACCCATAGTGGGAGTAACTTCACTAGTAACATAAATGCCACCTAAGCAAAAAATCCTATGTGGCATGTAATTAATGAGGAGAGATGCAAATAGAGTAACTTAGCTAGTTACTTGTAACACTAGTAACATCACACTTTTCAAGAAAAAATGAGTCTATAGAGTAATAAATGAGACCATATATGACACCACCTCTTTGTTACTTTGCACTATGAGGGTAGTAACATAGTCTAGTAATATGTTTATGTTACTAGTTTAAGTTACTCCCCACTATGGATAGTCTAAGTCATTGTCAACCTCTAGTATTTTTCCCGGACTCTTTTTACACGATGATTTAAAGACTACCCGAATACCCATTCCTCTCGTTTCTTCCCCAAATCCCAGCCGTCATTGCTGCCCTAGTCCAGCTCCATTCCCCCCATCCAAGATTGCTCCGTTGCCACCCACCACAGATCCGCGACCCAGCGCCGACCATGAAGGAGGACGGGGACTTGAGCAGTGAGATGCGGCCGCCGCACGGCAGCACCAAGGTCGGCGGCCGACCGGATTGGGCTTCGCTTCCACCGGAGCTCGTCGAAATGATCGCTGACCGCGTCCTCCTCTCCACTACCGGCGGCGTCGACGCGTACATGGACATGAGGGCTGTCAGCTCAGCCTGGCGCTCTGCCATCGCCAAGCCGACTCCGCTCGCCGCAGTCGCCGACCTCCGCTTTCGTCCACGAAACTGGGTCATGCTCGACCTGAAATCCAAGAACTACGACGACGACGACGCTCGCCTCTTCTTCCACGTCTCCACCGGGCGTTTCCGCCGGCTGCGCCTCTCGGTGCTTCGCGACAACACCCTCGTCGGTGCTACCGACGGTCTCCTCGTGCTCGGGGACAGGGAGCCACCGCATTTGGCTCGTGTCCTCAACCCCTTTACAGGTGACATGCTCCATTTTGCTGTGCCGTTACCTGAAGAATGTGGTGACTACCTAGCGTATACCTCGGTGAATGGATCAGGCTCTCATTCAACGCTCGTCTTTCTGAATTGTGGAGAGTTGTTATGTGCTGCTCCAACCAGCATTGTCTTTACAGAGAAGGTCTTCGATAAGTACATCGTGACTTGCATTGTTAGCTTTCAAGGCAACATCTATTGTGCTGATGTGTATGGATGTGTATTCAAGTTTGTTCCACCAGCAGATCAGTGGGATGATGAGCTTGTGGCTATAGCCGAGATGTCTTACATAGATATAAAGGGAGACTGTGAATTCCGTTCTTATCTTGTGGAGTCTGCTGGGGAACTGCTGCTCGTTCACTATCTGAATCAGACCTTGAAAGTTTTCAGAGTCCACGTCGAGCGCAAGTTGTTGGAGGAGGTCAAGAGCCTCGGCGGTCGCACACTCTTCCTCGGGGAAGAGAGGTGTGTGTCTTTCCATGCAGATAAGCTTCCATCTGTTGGTGGAGATTGCATATACATGTTAGCTATTGATGGCAGGCCGCGTGATATGTTGGTGTATAACCTAGGAGATGACATGCTGGACATTATATCCGGCGAGAACTTTCTTGATCGACCTTTCAGCCTTGTTCAGCTTCTCTTGCAGTACTGCGATTTCTGTTCCTAGTTCTAAAGGTTGTGAAAATGAACCTGTTCTGGCCTTGGTGCTAGTGCCTCCTGCGCACCTGAGTAGTAGATTAAGTAGTAGGGTTTCCATGTTGGAACAGTTATATGTACTACTTTGGTTATCTCCTCTATCAGTTATATCTTGCATCACTCGACTGATGTTGTTTATCAGCTGTTCATGAGTGCTTCTTTTAGTATGTGTTCTGATAATGGCCGTGTTGTACTCTAAGTATTACCTTGCGCGCTTGGTTACATCCTTAATGTACGCGTCAGATACAAATTTCTCAATTCCTAGGAACTGACTTTATCCGGTTATACATTGGTTAACGGGAGAAAATAAATCTGGTTATGCAGTATTTGTTCTTATGGGAACTAGGGCAGTGGCCCTCATAGTTGCAAAGGTAAAGGCTTTCAGCTGCTAGCATAAATTGTCGCTCTGCTTAAATCTAGACTAGGTTGATTTTTCTAACTATATTTTCTCCATTTTTAAACATGTTGTTTGAAAGGCCTGTAAATCACGTGAGTGTTTTGTGAAGCGTCTCCACAATAATACTATCAGTTATTGCTTGCATCACAAATCTATCAGTTGTACCATGGAATGGTAGTTCCGTTACATGCAATGAGTTATAAGCAGTGCATACCAAAACATGGCTTTAGTCAGAGCAAGCTCAACTAGGCAGGCTCGTTTGGGGTTAGCTGCAGCAATGCTTCATAGATGGAGTAAACTTATGAGACTTGATGCACATCCTCGCACAAAATCTTGAGTTCCTGCAATATGGTCAAGCGAGTTTTGGTTTGGTTTTGTCTTGTACACTAAGGGCGTGTTCGGCAACGGTGCGGCTTCCAGATTCTCGTCGCTCCGAGCTGGAGCAGCGCCGAACATCCCAGATCCGCGAAGCCAGATTCGCGAAGCTGAGCAGAATCGCAGTACAAAACGCGGAGCACCTCTTTCCCAGCTTCGCGAAGCAGCAAATCGCGAAGCAGCAGCTAATTACGGAACAACTGCCACCGCCAAGTGAAAATGCACGGTTCGGTCTTCGCTTCTCTCTCCCGAGCGACAGCCGTAGAGCCCGAGACAGATAGAACCCACCCCACCGCGTCGTCTCCCCCATCCTCCTCCTACTCCCCTCGCCGGCCGCTTGACCTAGCCCGCCGCCGTAGAGCCGCCGCCGCCACCCTCCAGTCGCCGGCGCTGCTTCCCCGACTCGCCGGCGTCCAGATCGACTCCGGCGCTGCTTCCCCGACTCGCCGGCGTCCAGATCGCGCCGTAGAGCCGCCGCCGCCACCCTCGACTCGCCGGCGCTGCTTCCCCGACTCGCCGGCGTCCAGATCGACTCCGGCGCTGCTTCCCCGACTCGCCGGCGTCCAGATCGCGCCGTAGAGCCGCCGCCGCCACCCTCGACTCGCCGGTCCTGCTTCCTCGACGCGCCGGCGCTGCTTCCCCGACTCGCCAGCGTCCAGATCGACTCCGGCGGCCGCAGGAACCACCTCGACTCGCCGCAGCTCCGGCGCCCACTTCCCCGACTCGCCGTCCGCGCTCGACCCTGCATCCCCGACGCGAACGGCCCTGGGCCCTGCTTCCCCGACTCGCCGGCGCTGCTTCCCCGACGCTGGAGCTGCGCCGAACGTTTCCGCTCCACCAGAGACGCTGGAATCGCTACCGCGGAGCTGAATCGACGAATCTGAGCGGAGCGCACCGTTGCCGAACACGCCCTAAGCGATATCTGTACTGTGCAATTCTTGCTACATGTACATGATCAATGTGCATAGAATCTAGGAAAAATAAAATTCAGTTCCAGCTTTCATTTAGAGCCTTAGTCATGCCTTGCCCTCATGTCAATAGTTACTCAATCGGCATATCTAGTACGGTATACATTATTATCTGAACTCTCCTGCGCATTGTAGTAATTTTTAATTACTAAATAAGCCTCACAGTATTTTCCTTGGAACTATTCTCACAGGACTATGCAAACTGCAGTAGGGGTCTTTGGTGGTGGGAACTGTTTTGATGGAGTAAGTGTGTCACCCTTAATGGTAGAAGGTCGTCCAGCGATCGCAAGTTTGAACAGCCCACCGTTCCTTGCAGTTGAGGCCTGCAGGGAGAACATGGTATTTCCCTCTCATGAGAACACACATAACACATGAACAATTATCTGTTACGAAATACATAATAATATTGTCATTATTAACTTTCTCATTTGTGTTGGTCCGTATTAAATATTCATTAGAATAGGCTATTTCACAGTTGCTAGAATAACTTATTCCGTATCAGCAATGCTCCGCCGACAAATATTCTTAATATTTCATATTTTATTTGGTTTTTAAATACAGGGTCTTTATCCCTGTGACAAGAGGAGCAGCATAACAAAATACCATACTCTCTTTCCCGCCATTGATTTTTCCTTGGCAAGTACCCAGTGTTGCTAATTCATCAGAACAGTTTCATGATATATTGTCGCAATGGTGTTTCAATATATGTGTGCTCGCACCCTTTTACAGCTAGAGAATGATAACGATGTTCTTTGGGAACCAGATGCCAGAGAAGCAAAGGAGTCTGTTGCTGCTAGAGGCATGAAATTCATTGACTGGTAATATTCGTCTCTATAGTGCCTTGTCAAGTTGTCATTAATGTCCTGAAAATACATGCCAATGATCCAGACATCCGGTTATATAACCATGAAACACAAGTGCCTCAAAATATTCATACGCACGTCATACATCACTTTTGGCTGCCCAAACAAGCAATTCATTCACCACTCGCCCAGACTTACAGATGTAATATATCTTTCTAGTGAATTATGTTCTTAGCCTCTTCATTTTCATGTATGAACTTGAAGGCAGAAGCTGATTATATATCTTACTATATCTGCGTCAACTTCCTTTTTTTTAGATAAATTAGAACCCGTGGGGAAAGATTGTGCACTGCATTTGATTTACCTTGTGCACGTACAACAATGGTTCCTCTGATCGCTTATTTCTCATATACCAGTGAGTCGGCATCGAGCAACTTGTTTACGAAACGCTGGATCATTTACGTGTAGCATGTATTGAGAATGATAAACGAGAGATTAGATGACTCGCTCAGTAATATTATTTTGGTGGCCGGGTTAAATTAAGCTATCTCGGATGTGCTTGCAGGTTATGGACTAGAGAAGAGAATGAGATAGCTATTGTCAGCCATAGTGATTTCTTATTCAATACCTTGAACATGTACGGTAAAGAGTGTCATCCAACTGTAGCAGAGGAACTCGGCAAGCAGTAAGTATTTGTCTTCCCTTTGGTAGTAATTGTCAACTAATCAACCCATCATATTCTGCGAACTTAAAAACGTTCAAACTTCAAACCATGGTTGACTCCATATCATCATCACAAGATCACATGGCTAACTTTGAGTCATATACAACAGCTTTAACAACTGCGAGCTCCTTGTATATTGTTTCTATCCTTCTATACAAATAAGGTATGTCATTTCGGCATACTCGCTATAAAAAAAACAACTGCGAGCTCCGGCCGATGGTGTTGGTCGACAGAAGGTCAGTTCTTGTTTTTTCTTCAATGATGATCACGTTGCTGTTGACGCTTTGCCTTTTCATAATGTGTATTCTCTTTGCAACGGTGCAGTAAGCTCGGATCGGATACCGCTACGTGCAACTTCCCTGGGAAGATACCGGCTGGACTTGACCTGCCTAGTGACGTCGTGGACGAGAAGCACGTCGAGGAGGCTAGTAAGAACTGAGCGACTGCTGTGAGCGCATGACCTCTTCTTTTATCAAACCCCAGTTCTGGTTCTTGCTGACAGTGTGTCAAGTCTGAACTGCATTGCCTAGAATTGAAGCGAAGATAAGCGACATCTATTGATAGGGGCTTACTGCCTGTAGCTCTGAAGTACCGATCGATTTGTGATGTTTGTTATCGATCTGATTTGTTGTATGAACACGTACCCAAATTCATGTGAATAAGGGTGGGTTATACATGTAGCCCTACTTTTGGATGAAGACAGTATGTTGTCACGGCTTCCTGTGACACTTGTTCTGTGGCTAAACAAAATGTGTCCAAAACATTCCCAGTCGAAAGTCTTGTAGACAGAGCCAAACAAATATTACTATACCCCAAAGATCAGCAAGACCTCAGCTTCGTCGGGCGATCAGCAGCAATACTGCTGCCATCAGCTTACTGCAACTTCTTCGAGCACGGTGTTTTGTCTCCCGGAATATATGTAGCCTGCTTTTCCGAAAACTCCAAATCTACAATTTTGAGTTTCAAAAAATTCTTAACGTAGATAATGACAATATCTATCGGTGTGCAAAAAAGAAGCGCGAAACATTCTATTTTATCCTGTGAAAAAATAATATAAATTTCTAAATCTGGGGTGGTGATTCAAAATCTCTCAAAATTGTCAGGATCTGTCATTCTCACGTTGTGTGAAATACAAACTATTTCGTGTTAGCAGAATAACAGATTAAGTCGTTGTCAGCATCCACGTAATATTTTTCCCGGAATCTTTTGAAACTTCTTCACCACCAGCACCACGGCCCCGGTCTTCCGCCTTCAAAGAACACCTCCATACCTCTCCCTCCGGTGCTGCTGCCGCCTCCGTCCGACGGATTCCCCGCCGCCGCCGTCCACTTCTCTGCTCCTCCTCCGCCTCAGGTACGGCTGCCGCACGCTGCTCCTTTTTCTCTCCGTTACTTGATCGAAACAAGAAACCAAACGGCGTGGTCTCGCGGCGCCAGATCTCGCGCCAGTGTACCTCCACCACTTCAGGATGGATGCTTTCGGCTCTTTCCCATCTCTTCGCGGATCGTCTTTCTCACATAGTATGATTTAATTGTTGGGCAGAAATGGAGGCCGCCGCTAGTGCCGGCACTGCTCTGTATCCTCTGCACCGATGCAAAACCATACACCTGGTACTATGATGCTTCCTCCGTTGATGTTGATGAAAGATGCAAAGAATGAATGTTCCATCTGATTAACTGTAACCGATTGACGCGTACGTGCAGATGAGGCATGCCCAGGGTATTCACAATGTGGAAGGCGACAAGGATCCTAAGGCTTTAATGTCACCCGCGCTGCTTGATGCTCAACTTACCGTGTTGGGATGGACCCAGGTAAGATTTTCTTGTTTCTCTTTCCGTGGCATGAATCTGAGGCTTTACTAGGAAAGGTGCACATTATCGCCAACTAAGGCCGTGCCGCCTTTTTGTCAAATGTTCGAGGTAACAATGCCTCTGTTTTGTCAACCTGAGCGTCTTAAATGGAAGCATGAATGCTCGCTAAGCATGTTAGGAAAGCACTTCCCCATTTCTTTGCCTTTTTCTTCTTCGACTACCACAGGATTCGGTGGTTGCCTAAATTCCACATCATGTGCTGTTATCATGGTATCAGTTCGTGTCAATGGTAAAATAGTATCAGCAACCAACATTATTTTTATCGAAAATGTGAATGCGGCATCTTTTCCTGATGCTTTAGTGATAAAAGTTCATTTTGATCTGCAATTAAGTGTTAAATACAAGATTCATTCACCACACATACTAACTGATGTCAACCTTTATTTGGATGGTAACATCTTCGGCCAAATGCAATTGTGGCAGTTCTGGCAATGTTCGGCTCATTTTTTCTATGTTCTGCGAAGCTTTCATTGCTGACATCCTGGAGAACATTATTTCTTTACTAATGGAATATTTGCCCGTGTAGCAGCCATTTTACATGCAAAATATTATGTTGTTCGTAGATCACATGTCTCTTAAAAAAGGATTCCTCTTGTGTTGGCTTCAACCTCTGACAAAAGATAATAGTCCTATGGCTAGTTGTTGCATCAAAGTGCAATCCCACCACTTTCTAAATGACGATGAGTTGCTTTTTTTTATTACATGTAACAGGGAGATCTCATGTTTCTCTTATGGTTTTGAGCCATTTTGTCATGTTCATTTGAAAGATCCTCTAATTTTTTTCATGTGACAATTTTCAAGTTTCATTGATGTTGATTTACATGCATTTGTAGGTTGATTGCCGTCGAGAACATGTGACAAAATGTGGACTAGCAAAGAAGGTTGAGTTGGTTATTGTTTCGCCTCTACTGAGGTATAGTTTTGCTTGACCTTCTGATCTTCTTGTACATATTTTTAGTGTTCTGGATCTTCTTCTAAGCTTTTTCATGGTTACGATTTGTTTCTCGGCATTATGTTGATGCTCTTCGACAAAATATTATCTCAGGCTTTCAGCTGCTAGTATAAATTATAGCTCTGCTTAAATCACTTGGTTGATTTTTCTAACTATATTTTCTTGAACTGAAAATGTTATAAAGAGATGCTTTACAGAGGCCTGTAAATCATGTCAGTACTCTGTAAAGCATCTCCACTATAATATACAACAACAACAACAAAGCCTTTTATTCCCAAACAAGTTGGGGTAGGCTAGAGTTGAAACCCATAAGATCTCGAAACCAAGTCATGGTTCTGGCACATGGATAGCTAACTTCCACGCAGCCCTATCCATGGCTAATTCTTTGGTGATATTCCAATCCTTCAGGTCTCTTTTAACCGACTCCTCCCATGTCAAGTTTGGCCTACCACGACCCCTCTTAACATTCTCATCCCGCTTTATCCGTCCGGTATGCAAAGACGCTTCCGGAGGCCTACGTTCTATATGACCAAACCATCTTAAACGGTGTTGGACAACCTTCTCTTCAATCGGTGCTATCCCAACTCTCTCACGTATATCATCATTCCTAACCCGATCCTTTCTTGTATGGCCACACATCCATCTCAACATGCGCATCTCCGCTACACCTAACTGTTGGATATGTCGTCTCTTGGTCGGCCAACATTCTGCGCCATACAACATCGCAGGTCGAATTGCCGTCCTATAGAATTTTCCTTTTAGCTTATGTGGCACTCTCCTATCACAGAGGACGCCAGAAGCTTGGTGCCACTTCATCCAACCAGCTTTGATTCGATGAGTCACATCTTCATCGATATCACCATCCTTTTGGAGCATAGACCCCAAATATCGGAAGGTGTCTTTCTCAGGTACCACCTGTCCATCAAGCCTAACATCTTCCTCCTCGTGCCTACTGGAACTGAAACTGCACCGCATGTACTCAGTTTTGGTTCTACTAAGGCTAAAACCTTTCGATTCTAGAGTCCGTCTCCACAGCTCTAACTTTCTATTAACCCTCGCCCGACTATCGTCAATTAGCACCACATCATCCGCAAAGAGCATACACCATGGGATATCTCCTTGTATATCCCCTGTGACCTCATCCATCACCAAAGTAAAGAGATAAGGGCTCAAAGCTGACCCCTGGTGCAGTCCTATTTTAATTGGAAAGTCATCGGTGTCGCCATCACTTGTTCGAACACTTGTCACAACATTATCATACATATCCTTAATGAGGGTAATGTCCTTTGTTGGGACTTTGTGTTTCTCCAAGGCCCACCACATGACATTTCGTGGTATCTTATCATACGCCTTCTCCAAATCAATGAACACCATATGAAGATCCTTCTCCTTCTCCCTATATCTCTCCATAAGTTGCTGTACCAGGAAGATGGCTTCCATGGTAGACCTCCCAGGCATGAAACCAAATTGATTTTTTGTCACACTTGTCAATCTTCTTAAACGGTGCTCAATGACTCTCTCCCATAGCTTCATTGTATGGCTCATCAACTTGATTCCACGGTAATTAGTGCAACTTTGAACATCCCCCTTGTTCTTGAAGATTGGCACTAATGTACTCCGCCTCCATTCTTCGGACATCTTGTTTGACCGAAAAATGAGGTTGTAATATAATATCAGTTATTGCTTGCATCACGAATCTATCAGCTGTACCATGAAATGGTAGTTCCGTTACATACGAGCAAGCTCAACTAGGCAGGCTCATTTGGGGTTAGCGTCAGTACTGTGCAGCAATGGCTTCATAGTTTGGATTAAAATCATTAGACTTCATGCACATCCTCGCACATAATATCTTGACTTCCTGCAATATGGTCAAGCCGAGTTTAGGTTTGGTTTCTTCTTGTACACTAACGGAGATCTGCACTCTGTTTATCTATGATACATTATTTTCTGAACTCCTGTGCATTGCAGTGGTTTGTAATTACTAAATAAGCCTCACAATATTTTCTTTGGAACTATCCTCACAGGACTATGCAAACTGCAGTAGGGGTCTTTGGTGGTGGGAACTGTACTGATGGAGTAACTGCGTCACCCTTAATGGTAGAAGGTGCTGGACACAGTGGACGTCCGGCGATTTCAAGTTTGAACAGCCCATCTTTTCTTGCAGTTGAGGCCATCAGGGAGAGCACGGTATTTCCCTTTCATGAGAAGACACATGAGCAATTGTTTATTACAAAATACATAATAATGTTGTCATGATTTACACTAATTTGTGTTGGTCTGTATTAAATATTAGAATAGGTTATTTCACAGCTGCTAGATTAACTTATTCAGCCTGTATCAGCAATGCTCCGTCGACAAATATTCTGTTAATTTAATATTTTATTTGGTTTCTATATGCAGGGTATCTATCCCTGTGACAAGAGGAGCAGCATAACAAAATACCGTACTCTCTTTCCCGCCATTGATTTTTCCTTGGCAAGTACCCCATGCAAGTACCCAGTGTTGCTAATTCATCATAACCGCGTCCTGATATGTTGTCGCGGTGGTTTTTTAATATATGTGTGCTCGCGCCCTTTTACAGATAGAGAATGATGAAGATGTTCTTTGGGTACCAGATGTCAGAGAAGCAAATGAGTCTGTTGCTGCTAGGGGCATGAAGTTCATTGACTGGTAATTTTCCTTTCTGTGTTCATTGACTGGAATCACTTCTGGTTCTCCTTTCTGTGTCATTCAAAACATTTGTTCACACAAACAAGCGACTCATTCACCACTCGCCTAGCCTTACAGGGTCCATCTTCCTCTTCCTAGTTAATTAGTATGTTATTAGCCTCTTCATTTTCATGCATAGAATACAAGGCAGAAGCTGACCATATATCTTTATCCGAGGCAACATCCATGTTTTAGAGAAAAACTAGAACCGATGGTGAAGGATTGTACACTGCATCGGATATACCATCTGCCCCTACACCGAATGCTTTCCTCTGACCTCTTGTTTCTCATGTAGCAGTGAGTCAACACAGAGTGACTTATTTGATGTTAGGAAGTCCTAGATGCTGGAGCACTCTCTTGCAGCATGTTTTGAGAAAGATAAACCTCAGATTAGATGACCCGTTGAGTCGACCAGTAATTGTATCTTGGCAACCGGATTAAAGTAAATTATCCCGGGATGTGCTTGCAGGTTATGGACAAGAGAAGAGAAAGAGATAGCTATCGTCAGCCATAGTGGTTTCTTGCACCACACCTTGAGCATGTACGGTAAAGACTGTCATCCAACCGTAGCAGAGGAACTGGGCAAGCGGTAAGTATTTCTTTTTTTCCTTGGTATAATTCTGAACTATCATATTCTGCAAACTTAAAAGCGTCCATAACATGGTCGACTCCATCATCAGAAGAGCACGTGGCTAACTTTGACTTGGTTATACTTATATACAACAGCTTTAGCAACTGTGAGCTCCGGTCCATGGTGCTGGTCGACAGAAGGTCAGTAATAGTTTCACTTCAGCCATCACATTGCCATTGACGCTTTGCTTTCGTATAAACATCAATTCGCTTTGCAACAATGCAGTATGCTCGGGACGGATACCCCTGCATGCAACTTCCCTGGGAAGATACCGGCCTAGCGACGTCGCGGACGAGAAGCACATCGCGGAGGCTCGCAAGAACTGAGAGACTGTTGTGAGCGCATGGACCCCTTCTTTCAGGAAACCCCAGTTCTGGTTGTGACTGACAATGGGTCAAGTTCTGAACTGCATTGCCTGAAGCTGAAGCGAAGATATTGACATCTACAGATAGGGCTCCTTAGATACGGTCGGCACGGTATCCAACTTCATGGAATAAGGATGGTTTGCAAATGATGCTTAGAAACCAATTATGTATGTGTGATCTTTGCGCCTTTGCCACATCCCACAGGATATCCACCAGGAGGGTAGATAATTTGCGTACCCTCATGAAGTCGTTAGAGCTTCTCCACCGGGGCCTCTAAAGGACCTCCAAAGGCCCTTTTGGGGGGGGGGGGCGGACACAAAAAACGCCCACCAGCGGCACCCTCAAAGCCTCGCTCCGAGCGATTTTGTGTCCGGCACCCCCAACAGGGCCTCCAAGTTTGGAGGCCCTCCTGGGGTGTCGGACATCGCCTCGGGCATGGCCCTGACAGCGCTGGCCCGCCCGTTATACACACGACGCGCCGCGCCCGTGTTAATGATGGCGCGCAGGAGGCCGTTCCTCCGCGTTAATGGCGGTCAGTCGCCGGGCAGTCTCCCAGGCGATGGGACTGGACGGGAGGCGATGCGACGAGATGGCGGCGGCAGGCCTGCCAGCACGCGTCGCATTAACGCCGGCGACAGCGTGCGCGGCAGTCCACGCGCCGACGTCGCGGCGTTTCCACGCAACGCATTTACGCCGGCGCGGATGCTCGCGCACCGCCCAGCTCCCCCGCCGCCCATAAAATGCCTCTCCCACGCCGCCCTCTCTCCCACACCGCTCTCTCTTCTCCCCCTCTCGCACACCCTCTGCCGCGCCATCTCCCACATCCTCTGCATCCATCCATGGCGAACAACTGGGAGTCGGGCAGCAGCAGCAGGCGCAGCGGGCGCACGGTCTCCACCGAAGAGGCGTGGGACCTGTACCGCTACGGCCTGCTGGTGCCACCGGACGCGCGTCTGCCCTCAGGGTGGCGCACGTCCCCCCACGGCGGCCTCCCTGTGCTGGCGCTGCCGGAGACGCCGGACCAGATCCGGCGCGACATCGCGCGGCGCCGCTCCTGGCTGACCCCGCACGAGCGCACCCTCCCAGAGTACGACGACAACAACTGGGCGGCGTGGCTGCGGCGGTTCGAGCGTGAGCAGACGGAGGCGCTCGCGTTCTTCGACGGCCCGAGACGGCCGGGCCGCCACAACGCGGAAGGCCGCCACCGGTGGTGGGGCGGCACAGGCCACACTGTGGACTCCGCCATCGCCGCCGCGCGCCAGCACGCAAGGACGGGGAACGCCACCCCGTTGCGGCTGCTGCCCGTGCGGCCATGGCACCAGGAGGTGCAGCAGCGCCGCAGCTGCCGCCCGGTGAAGGACGAGTCGCGCTCGCCTCCGCGTCGTGGAGGAGGAGGCACCGGCATCGTCATCCGCGAACGCCACGAACAACGGCGTTCGCCACCACGCGGACGGCTCTACCTGCGCCGCCCTAGAGCCAGGACGCCTCCACCTCCCGTGGAGACGATCCCGTACGGGTACGACGTGTCGTCCCCGCTGCGGAACGAGCACGACGGCGACGCGTCGGGGTTCCTGGCCGCCATCGCGGACTCGGTGACCACCATCGAGCGCGACAGCCCTGGCTACATGGCCGACATCGCCACCTCGGTGGCAACGGCAGCCTCGTCCTCCTCCGGCGGCACCTCCTGCAGCCGTGCACAGCGTCGCCATGACGGCGCGTCCACCAGCCAGGGCGGATCCGGCTCCTCCTCCGCCTACATCGTGGTCGACGACGACGACAGCGACGAGGCGTGGCTGGAGGACTTCAGCGACTAGGGGCTAGGGTTTAGGGTACGGCGCCTAGGCCGCCCAAGTTCAAATTCATTCAAAAATCTTGTAATATATAACAAAAATGAATGAAATTTGAACTTTTCATATTAGTTTGCAATGTTTTTAAAACGCCCCCGAGGTGTTCGACAGTTTGCTCGCGATTGGGGGGTGGGCCTTTGGGGAGTACCGCTGTGGGCGACCTCTAAATGTTGCCCGGACACATGTCCGGCACCCTCCAAATGCCGGACACACATTTAGAGCCCCCGGTGGAGATGCTCTTAGTTGTTCGATGATGCTTTCATGCAGTCGCAAATCAAAGGAAGGGAAAATTTTCATCCACTCACTTGAAGGCCATGATGCTGAAGTAACTCAAGTAAGACCATAAGAGACACTCAGGTTATGCTGAGAGTAGTTAATGATGTCGAGTGGTTTTGTTTGCCAAGTGATTTTTTAGTACTCCCTTTGTGTCGAAATACAAGGCGCGCTATTTTTAAGGTAGTCTTTGACGCTCAACTTTGACCACCAAAATATAATAAAATATATTAAATGAGAATGTATATATGGTACCGTTGGATTCGTTTTGCAAAATTCTTTAATTTTATATATCTTTATAATAATTTTGGATACATAATATAAATACAAATCATGGTCAAAGTTATACGGCGTTGAGCAGCAATATTAAAGGGTGCCTTGTTTTTGAGACGGAGTGAGTACACGCTAGGCTTAAGCACTCATATGATCGCCTAAATAAAAATAATTCGGCAAGCATTTTACGCTCGGCTCGGCATACGATCCCTGATGCCTAGGTACCACGCGTCCTAGTCCCAATTGATATTGAGGTCGATTTTGAAAGGACCACGATGGTGAGATTTCATTGATAGAGAAGGTCCGCTCTTAATCATGGCCGAAAAGGTTAAAAATTGAATGCTTAATCACTGTACTACCGAGTTATTTCGCTAGTTATTGTTTGTGCAGCTCCCAACTCCCAACGTCCAATTGTGTCGGGCCAGTGTTAGACTGTTCTGCGTCCAGGAGCTTGGTCTTTGCCGACGAGCTCGTTAGAACGTTGGTGCAACACACGCGAGAGCGAGAAGCAAACACAAAGTAGAGATCAGTCTGCCATCAATTGTTGGCAAATGGCAACCACGAGTCAAGGATTGGGTATAGCCATGGAATGACGAAGCTTGTATTACTAACTATATCAAAGCTGGTCAGAATCGCGAGCTGTGAGCGCTCAATGCACTGTAGCTAGCTACAGTAAGCTACAGTGTTGAACAGTGTCCGTGGTAATTGTGCAAAAAACCTCCACTTTCTGGAAATTACGACTAGGTCCCTCCAGATAATAACCTAACCCTAACCCTAGATTTTCTAATCGTCCCCATTTTCCCCACCCTCCTGACGTCTCCACCACGACGTCTCCTGCCACCTCCAGCCCGACCCCGAGCGAGGCCAGCCACGAAGGCACGTACCAGGTCGGCCCGGCCATGGAGGCAAGTACCACGGAGGCGCGCACGCGGCCGACCGGCGGCGGCGACCTGCACATGCGTGGGTGGCCGGTGGTCGATTCCGGCGAGCAGCAACCTTTTCTGGCAGGGGGGCAGCCTATTCCGGCGGGCGGTGACCTGCACGCGCGTGGGCGGCCGGTTGTCGATTCCGGCGAGCCTAATCCGGCGGGCGGAAGCCGATGCCCGGCGACCAATTCCGTCGGGGGGGCGGCCTGTTCCGGCGGGGGGCGGCCGATTCCGGGTGACGGAAGCTGATTCCCGGCGGCCGGTGGTCAATTCCCGACGGGGTGGGGCGGCTGAGCTGGTGGCGGGCTCAAGGGCGTCCTCGGCATCGTCCACTTCACCAAACAAATGGGCTTCGTCGACGTCATGGCCTCCGTCGTATACTGAAAACCACAGAGCTTAGGGCTTCTAATTAGATACGCAGGGTTGGATCTGCTATCCTACAAGCCGCCGCGGCGGCAATAGCTTCACAGGTGAGCTGCTTATCGATCTTCTACCTTCCCCCTTACTGTTCTGCGATCTTCTACCTCTTTCTGCTCCATTTGTTCACGGATCGTGCTGCCCCTGTGTATCCTCAACGGCCGCATGTTCGCTGGCTGCATAAGTACTTTACTTTTCGACTTAGACTGTAGAGATTTTCAAGACAGATTTGGGAGCGCCTTGGACCACCTTCAGACAATATTATCTTGCTTATTAGTACAATACTCATGTTTCAGATATGTAGTACGTTCTACACTGTCGGCCAAAAAATATACTTACCCAATAATTTTTCAGGTAATTTTCACCACTTAGTCTTCTTTCTTCCTATGTCTAATTAACAGAAAAATATTAATTACATATACTGCCATACATACACAAGCTTCTCTTCAGATTTAATTTGTATTTCAGGAGAACGCTATCGAAGGATGCGTACGCAAAGACAGAGTGGCTGTCTTCAAAGGCAAACTGAAAGAAGGCACCGTATACAAGATTGAGCAGTTCAAGCTGACTGGACAGAAAATCAAGAACCGAGTAGCAGAGCATCCTTATAGAATCAAGCTTGCGAAATATTCCAAGATAGCTGAAATTGTGCCACAGCCAGAAGACTTCCCATTTTATACATATCGTATCAAATCATTTGACGAAGTAGAAGGCCGCATCGGCGACACAACATATGTATCAGGTACAACCTGTATCTACGCATTGTAAACTACAATTTGTTACGACTTCCTACTCTGCAGTACCAACCGTAACCTATATTCAATTGTAGATATCATTGGGATAGCAGTGTGATATGTCCATTTTGCATCACTATTTTATATCATAATTTGTTGTTATTCATTGATATATTTCATATTTAGAGATGATACTTATGTTATTTTACCTATTTTGCATGTTTGATGATTATTGGAGAATTAACCGCCGGAATCAGAATTCTGCTGGAAAAAGGACCGTCAAGACACCATATTTCTGAAGATCAACAATTCACAGAAAATATCCCGAAGTTCCTATTTTGTCAGATGGCGGAGGCGGCCAAAAGGGGAGGCCAAGGTGGGCCACCATGGGCCCACACCATGCCACGTCGCGGCCCACCTTGCTGGCGCGCCGCCACGTGGTCTGGCCGCCCTGGCCCACCTCAGCCGGTGCCTGTCGAGGTGTGCCCTCGGCAATTCCCATGGTTGCTATACCTAGGGTTGATTGTGTGGTAGAGAACGCGTAGTATTGGTGGAATCGACGGCTGACAAGCTGGATTTACCCAGATTCAGGGCCCTCGAATGAGGTAAAACCCCTACTTCCTGCTTGTCTGTGTTTATGATTTGAATATGGAGGTTACAAGGGTTCGACGAACAGTAGATCTCGTCGAGATTTTGGTGGCTATGGATTGCTTGTCCTTGATCGATCACCCTCCCAGCTTTTATATAGGAGGCTAGGTTTCGGGAAACACAACCGACTAAGGTACATGTATGAAAGTCTTACCGACTATTATTTTATCTAATTTGGAAAACACTCTTCGCCTTGGGCTTTCTTCGTGGGCTTCGATTAATCCTTGGGCTTCTTTGATCATCACGTGCACCAGGTACCCTTATGCTGGGGTACCCGCAGAGTATAACCTCGTCATTAGCCCCCGAGTACTTGCTTGCCTCGAAGAGTCGAGCATGTGCTCCCTTCATCGTGCACGTCATAGTTTTCTTAGCTTGTTCTTCTGACCCGATGTAATTCTTCAAGCTCTAATTTGTTTCAATTGTATGTGTATGCTAACCGAGGGATACTGACATAGTAGGCCTGATTCACTCGAATATCGAGCTCAGTTAACCGCACATTTGGGCGAAACCATACTAGCCTTCAGTCAGACTCGAGTCCCCGGACTCGAGCCTGGAATGCATCGAAAGATTTTGCCTAGGGATATTGACATAGTAGGCCTGATTCACTCGAAAATCGAGCTCAGTTAACCGCACATTTGGGCGAAACCACACTAGCCTTCAATCAGGTTCGAGTCCCCGGACTCGAAGCTGGAACACTTTTGAAACTTTTGCCTAGGGATATTGACATAGTAGGCCTGATTCACTCGAAAATCGAGCTCAGTTAACCGCACATTTGGGCGAAACCATACTAGCCTTCAATCAGGTTCGAGTCCCCGGACTCGAAGCTGGAACATACTGGACAGACTCGACTCAGGCCGTTGTAGGTCTTACTGATTCGTTCTGCAGTTTAACTTTTGATACCTAACGCGTCCGTCAGGATTTTCATCATGTCTGTTGACACGGAAAATTTCAAGGGAAAACACTGTTGGAGCGTCCCTCGGCCCATCTCGATTGCTCGGCGGGTCTTACCTTTACATTTGCGTATGCAGCATCCGAAACATCTGCGATTGGCATAGTTCGGGAATTTATGAAGTTTGATTCTTTGCTTTGTGAAGTACTTAATGCTTTCAATCGAGCCTGTATTCGAGTGAATTTTTCTTACCTTGTTTGGAAATCTATGGGAGCGCGACAGCGCTCCCATGGGAGTAGCCCCCGAGATTGTGGTTTATTGTCTTGCAATAGAGGACAATCTCAAATCATCCTTTTACTCTGCTTTTTGTCAATCGAAATATTTTGTCTTTGAAATCTATGGGAGCGCGTCAGCGCTCCCATGGGAGTAGCCCCCGAGATTATGCTTTATTTCGTTTGAAGTAGAGGATAATCTCAATAATTTTGCTCCTTTTTGATCAATCGCAACAAATTTTTGATATGCTCCCATGGGAGTACCTTTGCTAGTCGAATCCTTGCGTCGATTGTAGTCTCGAACCCACCACTCGAATGTGGACGTTATCACTGCCCCTGACGTCATTCATGACGTGTTTGGCGTGCGCCCGCCAATTTGACAAGACGTGTCTGTGTGGGCCCAATGCTCAGAGTTTTGACCGCAGAAGACGCCGTTTCAGCTTTGATTTGACCGGACGTGGCGAATTTTTCGCCGCGCCATCATAACCTCCTAGGGTTTTGTGCGTAGTGGGCGACGTGGGATGCGACGGTTGCTCTCTGCGCCCGCCACGTGTACGGCCAGATGCTATGTGCATTTGGACGGACGATTACGATGGGTTTTGCGTTGTGCGGTAAGTAGCAATATTTGCGCAAGATTCTGATTTACTTGCCATTCACTTCCTCTGTTCCTCTTCTTCCTCGCGCACCGCACACCATTGCTCTGCCTCCCAAGCTCCTTGCCGCTTGCTCCTTGCGCAATGGCGCCAAAGAAGATCAAGCGTGCCGCTGCAACTATCTCCGCCACCGATCCATCGGACAAGGGGAAGGATGCGGCCGCGGCGAGTGAGCCTGCCGATGCGCTTTTGAAGATCCCCGGTGACTGGACCAGATCCAGTGTAACCGAGGATACCCTTTCTGAATATCGTCAGAAGGGTTGGCTGCCACCAGCTGACCAGCTGGCCGCGCGTGCTCCAGGTCTGGAGGTACGCCCTGACCCTCGCAACGGCGAACGCGTCTGCTTCGCTGAATTCCTTCCCCGCGGCTTCTCTCTCCTTTGCATGATTTTGTGCGAGGGCTTCTGTACGCCTATGGCCTACAGATTCATGATCTTACTCCCAACAGCATTATGCATATCGCCTGTTTCATGGTGCTTTGCGAGTGTTTCTTGGGAGTGTCCCCCAGCTGGGCATTGTGGAAGCATATCTTCAAGGTGCGCCACAATTGCCGGGGTAAACGCCCTTGCCCGGTGGGTGGATTTCAAGTACAAGTGCGAAGCGATTCGCATTACTTTAGCTTGAAGACAGTCGATTCTGCCCAAGGTTGGCGGACCAAATGGTTCTATGTGCCAGTCGACCAAGTGGTGCTCCCAGCTTTTTCGATTGAGAATCCTCCGAAGAAGACGGTGGCCTGGGACCACCCCATCTCTCCTGCTGAAGCCAAAGAAGCCACCCCTTTGCTGAATGAGATTGGAAAGTTGCTGAAGACTGTTTCTGGCATTCAGTTGATCAGCACTTATTTGAAGATGCGAGTGTGGCCCATGCGCCTTCGTGCCCACCCGATGTGGCAGTATGAGGGTCCACTCGAACACCAGGATGAGCGCCTCCGAGTTGACGCCAAAGGAGCTCAGTGCTCAGGTGAAGAAAATCACGAGCATCAAAGCTTCCACAAAAATCGACTTCAACTTTTCCCACGTCCCCTACGGGCCAGATAAGGCCTTACCCGCAGTGAGTGATTCTTTTTTGCCGTTTTTATGCCTCACCATCTGCCTTTGCATCCTTTTTGCTTCCGTTCTTATGATTATGAATTGTACTTGCTATATAGGGTCACTCGACTACCACCTCTCTCCCTCCTCTACCCGAAGCCGGGCCTACTGTGGAGACGGCAGTACAGGAGGAAACCAAGCTCCCATTGCTGACCCTGCTTCTGCCCACTCGACTCCTCAGGAGAATCCCGAAGAAGAAACAGGAGAAGAAGTGGAACAGATTGTAGCGGATGCTTCGGATGAATCAGATGCTGAGCAAGGTCCTCGCAAGCCTAAACGCCAGCGTTTGGTTCTTCCGGAGTCTTCGAGTACAGAGGATGAGCAAGGGGACACCGGAAATTCGGGTATCCCTTCTCCTGCCAAAAGCCACCCCCTGACTGTCTCCCCTCTGGCCTCTCGTCCTCCTGCCACTTCGAGTAACACCTCTCGACTGGGTGTTTTCTCTCTTGGTGACGAACCTGAGTCCGATGAAGAAGATGAGCCAAGGTTTGCTTAATGTTATATTCTTATATTTGCAGCCGCGCCTTTATGGTTTTGTTTTTTGATTGCATGTGCTTTTGCTTTTTGATACTAGTGGCAAATCGCCATCTCCCCCTCCAGTCGCGGACACATCGATTGTGGCGCAGCCATCCACCCTTCCAGAGGCAGCACAAGGCACCGTTCTTGAAGCGGCCAAGGACGCAACTGAGCTGATGGTTGCGATTTGAACAAGGAGAAGGCTGCCCCAACCGCGGATGTCGTGGCTTCCTCCTCCAAGCCTGCCTCTTGGACTGATCACGTGAGTGCTTCTGTTATTACTTATACTTGAAAATTTTGTTTCTTCTGCACTCGACGATAACATGCGTATTCTGTTTCAGCCTATGTATGCCGCCCTGGCCCCTTGGGTCCAGTCCTTTGTTCGGGTGGAGCAAGAGAGGGACTCCCTGCAGTCAACTTCGACTGAGCTTGCGCGTAAGTGTTTTTTGCTAAAAACTTTTCCCTTCTTTTGAAGTTATGATACTAATCGAGAATGTTTTTGAACTCCGCAGAAAACAAGAAGTCAGCTGAGGAGCAAGTGGAAGGCCTGAAGAAACAAGTGCAGGACTTGCAAACCAAGCTCTCCACCCAGCAGTCTGAATCGAAGAAAGCACTTGCTGATGCTCAGGACGCAACCACTCGCCGGATAAGGAGCTTGCTGCACGTCTGCTGGGCTTGGCCCGTTCTGCCAAAGGTGAATGTACTATTTTTGCGAGTAGCTCTTTGGTTATTTTAGCAGCTTTTGCTCATAACTTATGCTTTCTGAATTTTGAAGGTTCCGAAGGCACCTCGGCTTCCACTAAGCCATCGAGTGACTCACTGTCACTCGATGATGCAATAACGGAACTCGAGTCTGTGTTGTCCAAGACCAAAGGCGAACTGGCTACCATGACCAGCACCCTTAGCAATTTGCACGCGGGGATGTGTCCTACAGCCGCCGCTCCCTCGACTGCAGAAGGACTGGCTGCAGCTTTTGGCGAAAGATCGTCGATTGTGGCGGATTTTGCCCGCGAACTCACGGTACGCGGCTCGGAGTACACCCTCAGGCTTTTGTTAGGCAATGGTGTAGAGGCCGATTTCGACAGTGCTTTATCGGACTACCCGAAAAAGCCTGATGGAAGGCCGCTATCATTCAGGGGTGTAACCGAGCCAGCTACTCGTCTGAGCGAAATCTGCGTCCAGACTATGGAGCGCCGGGCTGAAGCTGTTAGGGCTCAGTCGCGTAAAACTAGGGCAGAATCCATCTCACAGGCCTAGGAACTTTTTATTCTGTAATTTGATTACTCGAACCTGGCATGTATGCTTTTGCTACTTATGTTTATGCTAGTATATGCTTTTGGGTGCTATTGTTTGAATGAAATTTGCTGAATCATCTGAATTTTGCAACTTCGTGTGTCCGGGCTTCTGAATGTTGCGTTTTATGAACCAGCCACAAGAATGCGAGTTTGGTGGACCTTCTCCTTCTCATATTCGAACATCTAGTCGAGCAAGGGATGATACGAGGGCACTTGCTCTTGCAAAGAATCGAGTGAGTGAACTAGAGCAAGAACTCAAAAACACTCGATCTGAGTTGGAGCTACTGCGTTCCAAGCCAAGTTTTGCTACCCAACGCGAGGATTATGTTCTTGGCGAGATGGACCACATAAACAGGCAACTCCAATGTGAGTTTATGACACCATTTTTGCTTAAAAAGTTTTCCTTTGCTTGCATTATGCTTTGGACCAATAGTTTTTTGGCCTTTTGCAGGTTTTGTTCCCGATGCCCAGCAAGAAAATAGGAGGGTCAACCGACTCCTTGATAGTGCTGTTGATGTACCAACTACTGGCAGGCAGCATTTTTATTTGGACAAGGTGCACGCTCGCACACTTGCTACTTTGAAGGATCGAGTATGGCGAAACGCCCAAGTGCTCGAGATGTGCAGACGTATCTTCACTCGCCTAAATTATGCGCTTTTCCCGTCAGGGCCTCAACCTCAAGGCTTGTTTCCCTTGATCGATATCTTTCGAGTGACGGACTCAGTCAAAGAGTCTTTGATGCAGCTTGCTATTCTTGGATCCAACGCCACTATGGCTTACATCCGAGACCGTAAGCCAAACTTTTCGATTCGACCTCCTGCGCTGGTACACTTGTATCTCAATCACATTTGATCGAGACACGCTCTGCTGCTGAGGAACTCATCGATTGCTGCAAGGAGCAGCTTTTTGGTTCTGTACTGGATACAAAGGATGAGCCAGATTCTTAACTTGTAAACTTTTTGAAATCCTAGGCATTCTCCCACTGTAAATATGTTATCTTGTATTTGTGGCGAAATATTTATATGCGTATATTTATGACAGCCCCCGAGTCTATCGAGTGGGATTTTTGAGTAGTTTTGCCAGCCCTCGAGTATATCGAGTGGGTTGTGTAGTATTTTTGCTTGACCCAGCCCCCGAGTATATCGAGTGGGGTTTTGTATACTTTTGCTTGACCCAGCCCCCGAGTATATCGAGTGGGTTTTGTAGTACTTTTGCTTGACCCAGCCCCCGAGTATATCGAGTGGGTTTTGTAGTACTTTTGCTTGACCCAGCCCCGAGTATATCGAGTGGGGTTTTGTAGTACTTTGCTTGACCCAGCCCCCGAGTATATCGAGTAGGGTTTTGTAGTACTTTTGCTTGACCCAGCCCCCGAGTATATCGAGTAGGGCTTGGGTTTGATGCTCGAGCCCCCGAGTGTTTGAATAGGGTAAACAATAAAAGGCATATATGAGGAAAATGTATCTTTATTCGAAATGTGTTTTCGACCAGCAAGCCGCCTCATTAAAACCTTCCAGTCCCCTTAGGTACCCTGGTAAGGGAAAAGAGTGCGTCTGAAACCTGCTGGTTCTTCCGATATTATGCGCCTATTACATATCTATTCATAGAACTGACGCAGATGCGTCCTTCTATATACTAGTGTGACTTGACGACATGTTGACCGTCTCTGATCCTTCACTCGCCTGCCCCTTGTGCTTCATCGCGTCGTTGATGACCTTGAGCCCTCTGTCGATTGCCTTTTTCTTGCTTTCTGGTAGAGGTGTATTGGAGACCTCAAGCTCGGCGAGTGATTGCTCCATCCCGTACATCTCTGAGATTTTGCTGAAGTCACGGTCACATGAATCTGACCTTTGAAAGTTCCCGTTGATCGTGATGACTCCTTTTGGCCCTGGCATTTTGAGCTTGAGGTAGGCGTAGTGTGGGACGGCCATGAATCGAGCGAAAGTGGGGCGCCCAAGTATTGCATGGTATTGTGATTTCCAATCGACCACTTCAAACTCAATCGACTCGGTTCTGAAGTGAGTAGGGTCTCCAAACGTAACATCGAGTTGTACGGTGCCTTCTGGGAGCACTGCTTTGCCTGGGACGATGCCGTGGAAGGTACTTGCGGACTTTGGCAGATTTTCGACTGATTTGTTCATTCTACACAGCGTATCTGCAAAGATTATGTTGAGACCGCTACCTCCGTCCATGAAGACCTTGGTCATGGCGTAGCCTCCAATTTGAGCGTCGAGCACCAAGGCTGCATGCCCTGGTCGATATACTGCGGGTGGGTGGTCCTCTCGATTGAAGTAATCGGAGTTTCTGACCCTTTCAAAAAAATTGTGATGGCTGGGGGTGCCATGACCGCCATATTGACGTGTCGAGTGTGTAATTTTTGCTCTCTATTGGAGGGACGTCCTCGCTGGATCATGTTCATCTGCGGGATATTTTTGTTCATCTCCCTGCTGCATCTGGTGCACGGCTGCTGCCATTTGTGTTCCCGTAACGGGTTGTGCTGGCACCATGTATACTGGTGTCGATTGCGCTGGTGCTGGTGCAGTATACACCTGAGTAGACTGTGTTTGTGGTGGTATGGAATATACCTGTGCTTGTTGTACTTGTTGCGGTGCTGGATATGCCTGAGCAGGTTGTGCTTGTGATGTAGTCGATGGAATCTGCACTAGTTGAGGAGGTGCACGCCCATCTCTTTGCAGTCGCAGTATATGTTCAATCGCAAGTTGATCAAATTCCCTGCAATTTCTCAGCGAGTGGTTAGAGCGAAGCTTACCATCATCCCCTTTGTAAAGATGGAACCTGCAATAATCGTCCATCTTCTCCTCGATTGAACGCTCAGGATCTTTGTCTGCTCGCCTGCGCCACTCTGGCCTTCTGTAGCTATCTCGGTCGTCGCGTCTGTGCTCTCGACTGTCACGTCGATCGTCTGTACGGTGGTCTCGATTACCTCGGCGATCGTCTGTATGATGATCTCGATTATCACGATGATCGTCGGCTCGTCTGTCAGTTTGGTCGCGACTGTCCCTTGACTGGACAAAGCCTGCTGCAATGAAGTTTGGATGGTCATCGTCGTGATAACGATTCTTGCGTTTGCGCCTTCGATCATCTCTGTAGCTATCTCTGCGGTCTCGACTGCCCCCTCGTGATTTTCATGTGATGCTACAGGTCGATTGCCTCGTACGGAGTCTTCTCCGTCTGCCCACTTTGTTGCGAGTACCATGAGTGCGGCCATTGTTTTTGGGTCTTCTCGACCAAGTGTTTCTTTGAAGTCTTCCCTCCAGAGTCCGTTTTTGAAGGCGTCGATTGCCCTATCTTCTGATACGTTGCCTACTGAGTTACGGATGGTGGTCCACCGCCGTATGTACGATCTCAGAGATTCATCTGACTTTTGCTTGCAGGTCCGGAGCTCCTCGAAGGTTTTGGGGCGCTCACATAGAGGCTCGAAGTATTTGATGAAATCACCCTTGAAGTGTTCCCACGAATCGTAGTATGATTCGGGTAGCGATTTGAGCCAATCGCGAGCCGTTCCTTCCATCATAAGTTGTATGTACTGCATAGCTGTAGTTGTGGTGCCGCGCTGACATCCGACTGCCAGCCTGTAATCTTCTAGCCAGCCTGATGGCTCTTGTTTGCAGTTGAACTTAGGCGTGGTAGCTAGCGAAAATTTCTTGGGCATACGAGCCTCCCGGATCCGTCGAGTGAAGCATAGCGCTCCACATGGCCCGATTTCTGCTTCCGAGTCTGAGTTGTTGCTGTATGACCTCCTCGAATGGCTCCTACTGGAACGATGACGACGTGAGCTTTTTCGACTGCTCCTTCCCCGAGGGCTTCGACTGCGACGATCCCGATCTGTATCTCTCCTTGGAGTTGCTTGTGGATGCTGTATGGCTTGTGCTGCTATTGCAAGTTGTTTGTACAGTTGGAGGTGCTGATCCCTCTTTGGGTCTCCTGCAGGAGGTTCGATTGTTCTGAGGTAGGTGCCTAGCGTCATCAGCGCCCCGGCTGGCTCAGTAGGTATGGGAACTCCTTCCGCGTCGACTGCCATGAAGGCTGGGTTTAGGTTCCGAGTGACCGCTGCACGATCTGCGTCTCCGAGGTTGATGAATCGTGACCTATTCGCGGGGTCGTTTCTGCCCGTTGAACTCGTAGACAATGCTCTTCGCCGGGCACTCGATATGCTGGCTTGCTTTTTGCGTTCTTCGAGTACTGCTCGGTAGTTTTTTAACCGTATCGATTCTTGCCATTGGAAATATTGTAAGGTTAATACCTCTTCTGGAGTTGCGTTTGCTGGTAGCATCGTGCAGCTCTCGATTACTTTGCTCACTTTCTCCGCCATCTCTGCGGTGATGGTCAGCGTGGTTGTTCCATCTGGCATGGTGA
The DNA here is from genome assembly GCA_947311845.1 of Poa pratensis. Classification (NCBI taxonomy): domain Eukaryota; kingdom Viridiplantae; phylum Streptophyta; class Magnoliopsida; order Poales; family Poaceae; genus Poa; species Poa pratensis. The sequence goes on along the minus strand of CAMZMU010000062.1, from coordinate 36,740,155 downwards.
CTGTGCAAGGGTATTCTGTAGGTCGACGGCATGTTGCGGCTGCTGATGTTTCTGCTGTACTCGCGGTATATACCTGATACGGTACCACCCGATCCTCCATCCATGTATTGCTGATGCGTTTTATGGATTCGGCGTCGTCGTCCAGGCTCATGTTGGAGTTGCTTTGCTTGTTGGGGTTTCCGCCACAATCGAGTATATCTTCGAGTGCTTTGTCCAGGCTGTCTGCGTCGCAGGTGAATATCTCGTGGCTAGCACGGATTTCTGTGCCGTTTAGATCGGCGAGATATATGTTGTCGTCTATGTTCTCTTCGTTCCCCGCGACGTCATTGCAGTCGACGATGTCGTCGAGTGACTCGATTGAGTTGTTTGGGCGGTACGCAGATTCGATCTCGCTTCTTCCAAATCTTTTTGCCACCTCGTTACGGAACTCTTGCGAGGTCATGGACGTGGCAGAGTCACTTGGCGATTGGATCGGGACGATCTGTGACGATGTCGCGCCCAAGATGGATGGTGTTGCAGTCGAAGCGTTGTCGATTGTCTCCATGTCGAGTGTTTCCACGTCGAGTGGATCTAACAGGTCCTGCACACCATCTTTATCGACAAAGAAGTTAAATTTTCCAACCGTAATATCCAAACCTGATTCGAGTCCGGCGAAGGCTTGTTGAGCTTCCATCGAGTGCGGCGTGAGCCTCCTTGGAGATTTTGGCGAGTGATCGCTTTTTGAATTGATGCTGGTGGATCTTGCCGGCGAGTTGCTGTTTGCAACGGTGGTCGGTGATTTGCTTTTTGATGATGCAGTAGGCGAGTTACCTTGTGCAGATGCGATCGTCGGGTGGCTGCTTGGTGATGAAACCGGCGAAACCGTGAGCCCAATACTACCTGTTCCCACAGACGGCGCCAATTGTCGAGGTGTGCCCTCGGCAATTCCCATGGTTGCTATACCTAGGGTTGATTGTGTGGTAGAGAACGCGTAGTATTGGTGGAATCGACGGCTGACAAGCTGGATTTACCCAGGTTCAGGGCCCTCGAATGAGGTAAAACCCCTACTTCCTGCTTATCTGTGTTTATGATTTGAATATGGAGGTTACAAGGGTTCGACGAACAGTAGATCTCGTCGAGGTTTTGGTGGCTATGGATTGCTTGTCCTTGATCGATCACCCTCCCAGCCTTTATATAGGAGGCTAGGTCTCGGGAAACACAACCGACCAAGGTTACATGTATGAAAAGTCTTAACCGACTATTATGTGATCTAACTTGGAAAACACTCTTCGCCTTGGGCCTTTCTTCGTGGGCTTCGATTAATCCTTGGGCTTCTTTGATCATCACGTGCACCAGGTACCCTTATGCTGGGGTACCCGCAGAGTATAACCTCGTCAGTGCCCTTTCGCGTACTTCATCCCCAGGAAACCCTAAGACACGAGGGAGCATCGAGGAAATATTCCGCCGCCTCCACGAGGCGGAAAACACGAGAGAGAGAAAAGCTCTCCGGCAAGGAGAAAATCTGCCGGGGAAATTCCTTCCCGGAGGGGGGAAATCGTCGCCATCGTCACCGTCATCGAGCTGAACTTCATCGGGATCATCATCATCACCATCTCCACCGCCAGCACCATCATCTCCGCCGCTCCACTCCGTTCCGCTGTAACATCTAGGGTTGAATCTTGTTGAACCACACGCGAGAAGCAAAAACAAAGCAGACATCGTCAGTTATTGGAATGAAGCTTGTGAAGGTTGGAGAGAAGTGTTCGTTTGTAAACTCTACAAATAAACCTGAAAAAACCAGTTTCTGCTGCTATAACACTGTGCACTTAGGGTCTCGACAGGAGGCTATTCCAAAATTGTAATTGAAGTCATCAGCCCTGTAAGCACATGGTTAAGCGAGGTTAACCGTGTGACCACCACATTATGTCGCCCCATAACCCTGAGAAAAATAACCCCCTCGTTTTCCCGAGAGTGTCATCAGTCGAGTGAGCGGACTGTGACTCCTCGTCCTCATCGGCCAAACATCTCGCTGGTATGAGATGATAAGGTGACGTCGGTGCCAGTATGTGTGGGAGGGGAGGAGGAGAGTAGGCGACGGTGCTCGAGGTCATCACCGGCCGCAACCAGGCTCACATCGACGAACCCTGTCTGCCGCGGCTGTGGGACTGGGTATGGCACCTGCACAGCCGAGGAACGCTACTCGGGCGGTGGACTTGAGCCTCGGTGTGGTGGAATTCGACCACATTTTCTGCTCCTGGCATGGCATGCACCAGGTCGAGCTGCAGGTCCGATCAGCCATGCTGCAGATCCCATTTTCCAGAGTCGCAGATCCGTGTCAGACATCATATGGTTCGGTAAAGTTCAGCTGTTTCCATTAACACTGCGTTTGGTTGCAGGGAATTGGGGCAGGGAATTGGAATTGGGGTCGATTCCACCGATTCTGCTGTTTAGGGTGGCTTGGGAATCCTCACGTGGAAACTTGCCGAAATTCCGAGCGCCGAATCGTCATGTGTAAAGTGGCGTCCCAACTTTCCGAGCTCCACACCTCGGAATCGCTCGGAAACGGGCGAACCGCTTCGCTCGCTCCTTCCCCGCCTCGCTCTTTCCCCTCTGCCGCCGCCGGCGCGTACACCCGCCGCTGCCGACGCTTGAGGGAGCGCGACCCGCCTCCGTCGCGCGTCCCTGCAGCTCTCCTTCCCCGCCTTCGCCTTCTCCTTCCTCCCATCCCCGCTCCCCTCCCACACCGCGCTCGTCGACTCGGCCACCGGCGAGGCCGTCTCCTTCCCGGCCTTCCTCGCGCAGGTCCGCGCCCTCGCCACGGCCCTCCGCGCCCACCTCCGCGTCTCCCGCGGCGACGTGGCCTTCGTCCTCGGGCCCCGCCTCTGCTGCCTCCGTCGCCTGGAGGAGATCTGGAGGATTCCAGCCCGCCCCGTGGCCGCCGCCTGCAGGAGATTCCGGCCACCACGCGACCGCCGCCTGCAGGAGATTCCGGCCACCGCGCGGCCGCCAGCTCCCTCACGGCCCTGACACTTTGTGGCCTCTGCTTCCGGCCACCACCGGCCGCCGGATCCCTCAGGCCACGCGCTCCTCTGATTTTGTGTGAAAATAAAAGATTATACCCTTTGATTCCAACAGCGATTTCCATAGACATCCAAACAACAGAATCGAATTGGTGTCCAATTCATTTCCGTCTCGGATTTGGAATTAGTGTCCAATTCAATTCCATGCCCCAATTCTCTGCAACCAAACACAGTAAGGGAAGAGGTGCTTTTGTTGCAGAGCTTCTTTTTTAGTAAATTCTTATCTGCGTTGTATTAAATTGTTCCAATTGTGTTTTCTTGTTGTTGTGATCAGAAGTTGCTGGCGTTGCATACATATGATTATTTTGCAATTGTGCTTTGTTGTATTGTGATTACCGTCAAGGTTCTAGTAAACAATCAAGGTTCTACAAAATAACCTCGAAAGGAAAAAAACAAGAACTCTTAATATGATACAGTACTTCATATGGGGTATACTTTTTCAGTGATGCCCTCTGAAAAGAAAACAATCACGGCTCCCACAGAAAAGAGTCATGGAAAAAGAACGGTGACATCTAACAATAGTGAACCAATAGTCACAAACAGTAAAACCCTCGGTCAATCTCAATCACAGTAACTTTGACAATAAGAGTCACATCGACACTTAAGAAATATATAAAGCTTATATCTTGTGATGAAATATTATTGACTTCTCCAGATCACAAGTGAGCAGCGAATAACATTCATCGATACACAGGTTTTCATCAAAACAACTAATGATGATTTGAAAAAACAGAATCCGCACAAGTGGAAAATGGTACACCACAGCATGTCAGTATCTACATCTTGTTGTTCTTCGCCATCTCTTCCACGTCGAGCTCTACCGCCAGAACCGGAGAATCCAGGGACATGGCTACATGGCTGTCGCGCGAATGTAGGAACAAACATTTCAGCTCATGACTAAAGCACAGGTATAAGATCTGATTCAGTGCTGAATCGGACAAAGGGAGTAAAGTCATCTCTTCCTACCTGTTGTCCACTGGGCCGTGGTCAACGGCTGTTCTTAAAGAGTATATAACTCGGCCGACAATATCAGTCATAGGAACAGGCCCAAATAAGCGGCTGTCCCTAGCTTCCTGTAAACAACCAAAAACAATCACAAAAAGAGAGTCAAAAGAGCTCTGCTGCAAACCAATATACTAAGTCACGCTCTATGCTTTATGTATCTACGATGATGATGTGTCCTTATCTCATGTTTACAGAACTAAAATACGAATATGCCCTGGTTGAAACAAGCTAAAATAATTATTTACTATAAAAGATTGATGTACCAAAACAACCATACCTTTGCCTTCAGTGATTGATTGTCTGCTATGACCCAGCATTGATCCTTGTCAAGTACAAAGGGCTCATCCTTCTCATCAGTAGAGACAATCTCATAGCCTTCCACGGCAGCCAGTCGTCGGACTATTAAATCATCAGATTTCTCTGGGTCCTTCAACAAGACAATGTCTCCAACAAAAAGTTCTCTGTTGAGACATTGATACATAAAAGAGACCAACTAGCGGTTAACACAACATTGGGAGAGATCAGGTGTCGGTCAGCCTAACACAGGTCACGTCATGATACACATTTGCAATGTAATTAGACTTTAAATAATCAATACATTACGAAAACTATCACGTTTTCAGTTTTCTAAATAAACAGAAAACAGGATCAATAAGAAAGGGCTATTCAAAATTATCTGCTCATGCATCTAAATAACAAAAATGATGGTAGTATGATACACCTCAATAACAAGAAATATGAAGGTATGACATGATATTTCCAAAAAGCACAGCTGACGAATATTACAGGTATCATCAGCTTTAAAAAGCAGTTGTGAAGAATGTTGATACCTTGTCCGTTAAAAGAACTAGAGAGTTACAACCTTGATAGAACTGTTTTTACTATTACTAGCATGATTCATACAGGTTAATGACTGTGTCGAAATGGAGCCAAATAATATACCCATATGGTGCAAGGCAAATCCTACATTAATTCATCAAATCCTATCCCTGGTTCAACTCCTTTTTGTCTTCAATGAACAAGCTTTGTACAACACCAGCCTGATTCAACTGCACTCACGGAATAAATTCACCACATGTGGTTTGCTGCCAACAACAAGTCAAACAAGATGACACTACAATTAACTATTTGTGAATGTTGGCTTATTGATGTAACCTCTGAATATGTTTAAAAAAGGAAAATTTCATTCTAGATTTCATTTGTAAGTTTGAGCGTAGGGCTTGGATTTTTAATTCACGTTAGTCTTTTGTTTATCTTGTCAGCAATTTTTCGAAGAGTTTTCTAGGAGAAAATCTGATTAGTATCGTAGCAATTTTGCAAAAATATATCAGTCAACTGCTCAAAAATTTAGTTGAGTCCTATCAATTATGTCTTAATTGCACATTTAAAATCTTAATAGCACCATACCAAATACCATTAATGGCCCCCTCTTCCATGATCCATGATATGAGAAAGAACAAAACATATTTATCATTCCTTACTCATGGTGGACGTCATGGTTGCTGATTTACCTCCACATGCCATACAATGTTGTGAAATGTTATTGGTGTTGTATGAAATTATTGCTATTTCTATAGACACGCTAATATTTCACATAGTTGGGAAAAATATTACAGGGTAGTTATAAATCTGGTGGCACTATATTTTTTTTAAACATAGTAAGATTAGAAAAAATGTTCACAGGTACGTTTACTGGAAGTTTGTGAAGATACGGCTACCTTTTCTATCTTTAGTAGATTATTTCTGTTGGCTCTACAAAAAAAGTCGATGTGTTAACCACTAGCAAACTAGAAGTGAAAAGCAACCAAATTGCCAAAGAAAGGCAAAGTTCATGATAGGTCTATATTTGCTTAGGGTAGATCCAGCAGAAAATCATTTGTAATAATGTTAGAGAACTATTGTATTAGAGTTTGTAAGCCACAAAATCTGGCAACCTTGATTCGGTGCTCGGTACCGCACCAGGAAAGTATAGCTATGGGAGAGAGAGAATTATATGGAAATTCTGACTCGATGCCTAAAGTGTAGAGCCCGAAACGATTTAAGCATACAGTTTTTAGAATGCAGTGCAGGTTAGAGAATACTACAGGGGTTAGAAAACTGAAATGGAGATTTTAAAGAACGATTAAACATCAAAACACTGGTAATAATCTATGTTCACTTGAATCATTTCCTGTGATTCAATTACGGAGGCTACTCCAACCCATTCAACAGAAATAAAAATCTCAAAACAAAAAACATAGACTTGTCCTAGGCGATAGCGTGCTATTAATTGGCAAGAAAGAAGATTACTTTGGGGATAAAGTAGCGAGCTTCCTGACGAGGACGGTTCCTCCGGTCGGAGCCATGACGGGGGCCATGGCTTCACCCCCTTTGATCCAATGAGGGAAGGTGAGCTTGCCCTGGAAGAAGCTTTTCCAGATAGCATCGCTGAGCTCAGTGCTGCTGATCTGGCCGACGTTGTACTTCTGCATTTGAATGCACAGAACTCAAAACATCACACATGTGTGGATCAAGAAGAGGGGTTAGGTAGGTGGAGAGTGGAAATACGGTACCTTCCAGGAGAGGGAGATGGAGTACTCGAACTTGTGGGCGGCGTAGCGGACCCACGTCGACAGCGAAACCATCCTCTCTGGCGTTCTTGCGGAGGCCTAGCTCCTCCTCCGGCTGTGCTGACTGATCCCCTCTCGACTCGGGAGGATTCCTCCTGATAGGTGATGGTGGCGCGGAAGGCTTATGGTCGAGATCGGAAGCCCTGGAGCGAAGAGGAAGATGAGCCCGGGACGGCGGCCGGAGGAGGCGACGGCGAGAGTGTGAGGGAGAGGAGAGGAGAGGGGATGGTAGCTAGGGTTCTTCTTCCTCGCCTGATCTTGGACTCGACGACGACTGTCATTGGAGAGTAGGATGGGCCTAACTAACTTGTTGGGCTGGGTTCGTTTGTGGATTTAGTTTCCTCGTTGGGCTATGTTGGTGGTCTCGAGCTGAAGAAACTTTATGTTTCCTTTATCCATTTTCACTTTCCCCTAAAAAAATCCATTCTCACTTTTCGATGTCCCCTAACCCTCAAAAAGAAAACTTTTCGGTGTCCCCTTCAAGGCAATCCAACTTTCCTATACTCCTTTTCCCAAAATCAAAAATTATCCCCGTGTTACAGAAAAAAAATTAATGGCTCTATGAAAATGTTTATGTCTCTCGTAGAAAATGTAAAGCAGCAACGCAACACAAATATACTTTTCCATTTGTCATTTTAAAAAATGTTCACAAATTTCTTATAAGTTCACATGTTCGAAAAAATCATGTAGAAAAATAAAATGCCTGGTTTCTTTAATAAACATCCATGTATTTTAAGAGAATGGTTCATGTCCACTAGAAAATGTTCATATTTTAGAAGAGATGTAAATGTATGTCCCTAAGGTCGTATATGTTACTAAAATAAAACAAAATAGGAAACATGGATAAAATAAAATATTTAGTAAAAAAATTCTAAAACTACACATAAAGTTGAAATAGGAGCGAAACAAAAATAAGAAGAAAAGAACATCAAAACCAAAAAAGAAAAGAGAAAGATCGAAAACCGCTGATCCTCTCTTGGTGCTGAGAGGGTACATGGGGGCTCCATATTCCTTGGAACATTAACTTAGCATTTTTCGATAATTCTGTGGCGAGATCCGGGACTCGAATAAAATCACGTAGCATTTCCTCTTAGCTAAAGCTGTAAACGTATGAACTTAGCATTTTTCGATAGCAGGTGCTTTATTAAACTCAAAAATCTGAATTCGCATGTAGGATGCCAAAAATAAGCTAGTCGAGCAATGTCCTTTGAGGCTTTGACATGGGTGTCTTCACATCCCTGCACCGTCTGACTCTAATTATACTCCTAAAAAACAGCAGGTGTGTGAACGATGTTACTCGACCCAATTGGACAATATTTGTAACTGAAAATTGGTGGATTTGAAAGGCAACGTAATGCCTGCATACCAATAAACATGTTTCCGCCACACATTGATTCAACTCAAACTCAAACGTGAAACTTTGCGTATATACTACATATACAACTCACCACACTGTAATTCACCATACTGCACAAACGCAGCTGCTGGAACTTCGAGTTGAAAAAAGGAATCATCTTGGCTGTGCAATAGCTCACCGAACTGCACAAACGCAGGTGGCACTTCGAGCTGAAGCGCGTCGTCGGCCGTGATCCTGAGGAGCTCCTCCAGGTAGTCGGCGCCGAGGTCCTCCAGCTCAACGACGAACCTCTTGCTCTCGTCGGCCATTTTGTTACCGGTCTTGTTCTTCGTCCTGCGCGTCGCCGCCGTCGCGTCGCGAGCTAGCTCGGCCTTGTTGCGCCTCGTCCTCTTGCAATGCCGCCGCTTCAGCGCCAGCACCGGCGAGCCGCCCGTACCCGTGGGCGTGGTGGAGACGGCGCCGAGCGCGAGGGCGGGGAGCGACTCCTCCACGCGCTCTACTGGGAAGTTGAGCGCCGTGGCCGCGCCGCGGGAGGACAGGGCAGCCTGGTCGTAGGCCATGGCCGCGGCCTCAGCTGTGCCGAACGTGCCCAGCCACACCCGCGCGCCGCCGCGTCGAGTCCCGGATCTCCGCCGCGAACCTGCCCCATGGCCGCGCGCTCACGCCGATGAACGACGCCGGCTTCCGCTGCCGTGTTTCCGGCTCAGGCTCCGCCGGGTAGATCATGTCACCGCTGCTCAAGTCGGACGGAAACGAGTCCGACGAGGAGGAGGAGCAGGAGGGATTGTTGGTACCCATGCAGCCGGCCGTGTAATACATGGCGCCGCTGCTGAAGTCGTCGGATGCAAATGAGTCCGAGGAGCTCGTGCAGGCGTTGTAGCGGTAAATAAATTGCTCATCCCTTATGGCGCCCGGCACCAATCTGGGCCGTCGGATTCAGCGATCCGACGGCCAGGATTTACCGTTGACCAGGATCGCTGAATCCGACGGCCCAGATTGGTGCATGGCGCCGCCGTGGTTTTCATGCAGATGATCCATGTCTGCGTGTGTGTGGTTCTGTGGTGGTGCGTGGTGGGGTGGAGATGCCGATGATCCAAGCTGATCATTGAGCTGAGGACCGTTGATAGAACCAGGCTAGCTGGGTGGGCGGGTTAATATAGAGCTGATCGAGCGTCGGGGTTTGACGAACTTTTGTGTTGACTTTTTTTTTGACGAAACCTCGTCAGAGGGTGGGGAGTTCCCGCAATTGCATTATAGAAGAAGAGTTGGTCCAGTTAATAGGGAAACCGGACCCAAAAACCATACAACACCCGGTTAATTAAGGAAAATCGGCGAAAACCACACACTCGACTAACAACAATCAGGCACATCGTCCGAGCCAGATACAAGGGTCCCTAGTCCAAGAACCATCTGGAGCACCTCATACCCAACCAAGACAGAAACTGCCCCAATAAGAGCACTCTTGCAACAAGATGAGTACTCACGCCTCGCCACATGGTAAAAACGATTAACCATTAACCTCTATCAACTCTCAAACTGCCTGGATCGCCATTGGCGTGACAGGCTTCTTGGACAATCCAAGAAAATACTTCATTTTCTCTTGTGTCTCCTCCTGCCCCAACTTTTGTGTTGACTAATTCGAGAAAATGGCAAGTTGCGGGCGTCACTATCGTAGCTCCCTGATGTTGGTAGAGATTAAGGGAAATCACCCTGCTTGCTTGCTGGACGTGCACATCACAAGGCTTAAAATTCAGTCTCAATTCTCAACTGTTGTCCTGAATAAAATTCCTATCTCTCAACAGCTGGATAGAAGTTCTTATAGGTACTTCCATGGCGGAATTTCTCGATGTTATCCATTGACGGCATAAGCTATATGGGGTCCAATTTTTTTTTTTAGAAAAAAGAATTTTATTAATGCCAACCTCTCCACCGAGTGATGCACACAGCCGATTATTACAGATTATATGGGGGTCTAATGACGACGAGTTTTGACTACATCTTTGAACCCTTGGATTAAGAACCATCCCATCATGGAACTTGAATCAATAGTTTTGGCGGTGCTAGGGTTTGTGGGCCCCAAAGAGTGAGACGGTCGGTGTGATGCTAAGGAACGGACGATGGATCACCAACATTTTTCGAACATGATGCGCGATGAATCGTCCCACTCGGGGTTTGATCGCTCCCGGGACCGTATACATAGTGTGTGGAAAGCCAGTTCATCTTTATGCTCTTTGCATTGTGTTGGTATGCAGTAAGGTCGGCCTCTCCAGCCCTCTTAAGTGGGAGGATTTCCTATCTGATCCCAAGAAAAAATGAGAGCTGGAAAGTTTTGTTGTGTCAAATCGGGTGTTCAGTATCCTTCTACATTCTGGCTCATAGAGTAGAGGAGTGACAATCCTCTTCAGTTTAGCGCATGTTAGAACGCCTCTTTGGCACTCAATTTGGAACGTTTAGGATTTTGCAGATATCAAATTCGGACCCGCGCCACGGCGACACCACTATTGTGGTTCGAGTACATCAACTAGATCCTTCTTAGATACCGCGGTCCGATAATCATGATGGTGTCACATTCTAGCGCAAAAGGTTTGTTACTTAATTGCAGGACTATATTTTCCACGAAAGAACTTCAGTGGGGTCGCTCAATCTATGGCCACGTAATTAAAGACCTCCTGAAAAAAAGGAAAGAAGCTTCCTAGTATGATCCAAAAACAGAAGAGAAGCTTCCGAGACGTCTCACGGCGACGTATCTGCGGCAGGCTGCCGCCGCCGCCCCTGGAGCTACTTTTCGCTCTGACGTTGCACGCCGCTCCGGTCCAGATCGTAGCCAACACCGACCTGAAGAAAACAAATTTAAAGCCCAGGTTCATCGGGACAGTGCCTATCTATCTACGTAGGATTCAGCCTGCAGCATTTCCCAACTGTTTCCCAGGTTCCGGATACAGAGAACCGAGGCTGCGTTTGCCCGTGATTATTCCGGTCAACTTGAATAGCTTCGAATTTGTTTGTACGCCCTAGTGTACTGCCAACAGATATAAAATACAGCCAAGGAATCTAGCGAACGTTCTCTAGTCACTTTTTCTGTGATAGCATTTCTCCCAGATAAATTAGTCCCCATGGTGGGTTGAGCAGATGGACTTGAATAAAATTATCTTGCTTGTTGATTTGTCTATTAATGGTTTCACCATAGAAAACAAAATGAACATGTATACAGAACTAGCTTAAATAGCTACTTGTTTGCAAATATAGACTTATATTTAGGAGACACTGATGGAGCCATTTTAAGATGCCGAATTTGTGGACTTTAACACGGCTAGTAGTAGTGTACATCCACACCTATTTCGTAGATTATTATTACGTGAAAGCGTAATTTTTTCTTGTATAATACAAATTTATTTTTTCGGAGGCACTTATCGATTTATTTGAAGATGTTGAATTAGACGGAATCTTTGTTAAAATTCCTTTTGACATGAGCGAGGGAAGTTCAGCTTCTTCCCGTGTTGACTTCCTAGTTCTTGCTCCTTGAATTCGCTCCCAACGCGTAGTCAAAGCTCATCATTCTTAGTCAAAGGGAGAAGAAATATCGTTTCTTCGCTTTGGTCGTTCTCTTATGAGACGATGAAACCAAACAAAATAAGATTGCCACTAATATAGATTGACGAGCAAATTTATTAGTATCGTATGAAATATCTAGGTTGGTTCCCCTCCTATAAAGTACAAGCACACGAGTTGTAAAATCAGATCAAAAGTTGCTCCGCCATAGAGAGAGACGGACATGAGATCGTTGGAATTCTATGATCTAGGCCACCATGATGCATATTACATGACCAAAGGGTGGTGCATATCTTTTTTTTAATTTGATTGATAGCAAAAAAAACTAAATTGTAATTCCAATCTGATGCACATGCGGAACAAATACAGCATGACGATTAACAAACAAAAATCCAGTTCTCTTCATAACTACAAAGGCACAACGATATAATTTTAAAAATACAAATTGATCACATAATCCACATGATGTTGGACTATTGAAGATTTTTTGCATATTTTATATGAACCAAGTTACTGGTTATTCTGAAATCTATTGATCAACGTTCTTGGCCAGGAAAACATAACATATTCCCTTCTTCGTCTTGGTCCCGCAGTCCCGTTTTTTCAAGATGAAAGAAACAAAAATTGAAACCAATATAGTTTGACCAATAATTTTTATTTAAAAAAAATGAATCATCTAAGTAGGTTCCTGTACTAGAATTTGTAGAAGCAAGTACATATGATCCTCCGATAAACAAGCCCATGAGTCTATTATGAGTTCGAGGATAACTCATCCACCACCTAAGATGTATATGAGATTTTTTTGACTTGCGAGATCTAGGGCACAAGGATGCATATTACATGACCAATGGGTAATGCAAATGCATATGTTTTGGGATTGCTAGCGTATTGTTGTACAGGTTGGCCCTGTACTAACAAATGCATGTTATGTGGTGATAAAGATAAATTAATCAGTTCTTTCATTGTGCAGTTGGGTACTATATATGTAGTGTTGTTAGAGTTACTTTAAGCATGTATAGTATTCCTTTGGTGAAAATTTATGTGGATCAATTGATTTCCAGTAAAAAAATTGTTGATTTTAATTTATTATTACGTGATGAAAGAATGCCCTTGGTTGATGCAAATGAAAAATGGAGTTCGTGAGCTTCTTTCATCAAAACAATACCGGCTGCTAGCGAGTAAACTAAATTGCAGTTCGAGGTTATCTTACAATCACAAAAACAAAGACGACATGGCGAATAACAACAAAAACATAAAGTTTTATTCTCTTCATAAGACATAGCTACAAGACCACAATGACGAGGAAGTGATTTTTGAACCGAATGGATGTTATCAATTGTGTTATCAGACATTCCACATAATGTCGAGCAATTGAATATATCTTATATGCAATCCAAATTAGGGTCGATTTAATTTATTGCGAGCTTTAAAAAATCATATTCCAAATACACTTGGAGTAACGACACTTGAAACTAGTTCAGGCCAGTCAGCCATTGAGCATGCAAAAATGGTGCCACATAGAAGAGTCCATAACTCCATATCTGCCTTGTCACATGGATCGATCCACGCCATGTCAGCGTTTTTCCATTGGAGCCAAGACCAAGGAAGCCTTATAGCCCTCTCAAACTTGTTCAGGCCAGTGATCCCACTAAGACCTTACACTGATCGATCGAGCTGGGACAAAGAAAGGTTCTCTCAAGCTTGTAATCGACATCAAAATTTCGGAAAGGGGAAACAAGCGGTGTGTGATCGATGTGATAAATAGCTTGACAAGCCATGACCGATTGACCCGAGTGTGCATCTTCCGGGGGCGGCAATCCCTATCCCTCAGGCCTCAACCTATCTATGGACTATGGACAGCTAGAAGATGAAGATGAACGTTAGACGATCGATTGGCTACGTAAATTCAAGCTGAAGCGTGTCGTCGGTGATCCTGAGGAGCTCCTCCAGGTAGTCGGCGCCGAGGTCCTCCAGCTCCACGACGAACCGCTTGCTCTCCCCGGCCAAGCTACTCTTGTTCCTCCTGCGCGTCGCCGCCGCGCCCTTGGCCAGCTCCGCCTTGTTGCGCCTCTTCCTCTTGCAGTGACGTCGCTTGAGCGCCAGAACAGGCGAGCCGCCGGCGCCCGTGGGTGTGTTGGCGGTGGCACCGAGCGCGAGGGCGCGGAGGGATTCCTCGACGCGCTCCACCGGGAAGTTGAGCGCCGTGGCGGCGCCGCGCGAGGAGAGCGCAGCCTGATCGTATGCCATGGCCGCGGCCTCAGGTGTGCCGAACGTGCCCAGCCACACCCGCGCGCCGCCCCGCGTCGAGTCCCGGATCTCCGCCGCGTACCGGCCCCACGGCCGCGCGCGCACGCCGATGAACGACGCCGCCGGCTTCCGCTTCCGCGTTTCCGGCTCCGGCTCCACGGCGTAGATCATCGTTTCGGCGCCGCTCAGGTCGGACGGGAACGAGTCAGAGGAGGAGGAGGTGGAGCAGGATGGATCGTTGGCGCCGCCCATGTAGCCGGTGTAGTGCATGGCGCCGCCGCTCAGGTCGGATGGGAACGAGTCCGAGAATGAACAGGAAGGACCGGCGGCGCCCATGTAGCCGGCGTAGTGCATGGCGCCGCTGCTCAAGTACTCGGAAGCAAATGAGTCTGAGGACGAGCAGGAGTAATTGCTAGCGGCGCCGCCGTAGTACATGGCTCCGCCGTAGCTGTGATGCTGATGATCCATATTTGTTGTTTGTGGGTGGAAATGGTGGTGCTTCAATTCCTGTCTGACCGAGCTTATAGAAAGAGCTGAGCGTCGTTGAGAAGCAAGATAAGCGGGCGGGTTAATATATAGAGCTAAGAGCCGATCGGCAATCGAGCGTTGGGGTTTGACAAACTTATGTGTTGATTATTTGAGTGACAGGTACCTCTAATCACCACCTAGGACGGACGGTGCATGTACAGCTCCAGAAAAATAGCAACTTGTGGCGGGAATCTGGGAGTCGTCGTTTTAGCTGGAAAGTGTGTGTGTGTCTGTTGTGGAGTGTGCGGGTTGCTAACGTAGGGCGGCTGAATAAGACAATCTATGTGGCGTCACAAATCTAGTAGAGCGGAATTAAAATGATTGGATGAATTCAGTATGAACTCTGTCATTATTAATCCAACCGTTGTATTAGGTATTGAGATCCACATTTTTTTCATATGTCATGCATTCAAGAATGGGGCTACGGTTTTCTGTCATCTCCGACCACAACGCACCCCTTCAACAATCCATAGTGCAATCCTATGGTATGTGCAATGTCGTCGTATGAAACAACAGATGCCTAAGGGGTAGGCTTAAGGTTGGGGCCGATGGACGCTAGAGGATTCGGGGAGGGATAGCGCGCTATGGAGCGCACACGGACAAACAGATGAACACAAGGATTTATCCTGTTTCGGGGCTCTCATGAGAGATAAACCCTGATGCGTGTAAAGCACACGTTCGTCAGGAGACCTCAAGTGTAAGGTTTGATGAGTATAACAGTAAGTCTTCCCTCGGTTATGAAAGCGAGGTTATCAATCCAGTAGGAGATCGACGATGTTCTGAAAGTGTCAACGGCGTCAGAAAACTTGTGGCGTCGTTTGGGGAGGCAAACTTCCCGACGGTTGACTTGGAACCTGCACACAAGACAATCAAACTACTTTGCCCCAACGAATCGGTGAGGGTGTCAATCTCACCGGCTTGCTAAAAACAAAGGATTAGACGTATAGTGTGGAAAATGGTGTTTGCTTCCAGCGAATGAAAAAGAACAATGATTGCAGTAGATTGTATTTCAGATGTAAAAGAATGGACCGGGGTCCACAGTTCACTAGTGGTGTCTCTCCGTAATAAAATACTAACATGCTGGGTGAACGAATTACAGCTGGGCAATTGATAACATAAAGAGACGCATAACAATGCATATACAAGTCATGATGATCACTATGAGATTTATTTGGGCATTACGACAAAGTACACAGACCGCCATCCAGCATGCATCTGTGCCTAAATAGTCCACCTTCAGGTTAGCATCCGCACCCCTTCCAGTATTAAGTTGCAAGCAATAGACAATTGCATTAAGTATGGTGCATAATGTAAACAATACAAATATCATTAGACAAAGCATTGCTGTTTTACCCCTAGTAGCAACAGCACATCCACAACCTTAGAACTTTCTGTCACTGTCCCAGATTAAATGGAGGCATGAACCTACTATCTAGCATAAATACTCCCTCTTGGAGTTACAAGCATAAACTTGGCCAGAGCCTACACTAATAACGGAGAGCATGCAAGATCATAAACAACATATATATGATAGATCAATAATCAACTTGACATAGTATTCAATACTCATCGGATCCCAGCAAACACAACATGTAGCATTACAATAAGATGATCTTGATCATGATAGGCAGCTCACAAGATCTAAACATGATGGCACAAAAGGAGAAGACAACCATCTAGCTACTGCTATGGACCCATAGTCCAGAGATGAACTACTCACACATCACTCCGGAGGCAGGCATGGCGATGTAGAGCCCTCCGGTGATGATTCCCTGATGGCTACGTGTTGGTGAACCCCAAGAGGAAGGTTATGATGTAGACAGCAGAAGTTTTCCCTTGAATAATCTACCCAAGGTTTAATCGGACCAGTAGGACTTGACGATCTATCGGAAGGTTGTTGATGTTGACTCCCCCTGGCGCTAGGGAGCTTGCACCAACATGGAATCTGCACAGACACAAACCAGAACTTTGCCCAACACGAAACAGAGAGGTTGTCAATCTCTCCGGTCTTGCAGAAACAAAGAGTTAAACGTATGGTGTGGAAAACAGCAGGAAAAACAGCAAGTAACAGGAAACAGATGATTGCAGCAGGTTGTGTAAACAGTATGAGGAAATTGGATCAGGGTCCACAGTTCACTAGTGGTGTCTCTCTCAGAACAGATAACTAGCATGTTGGGTAAACAAATTACAGCTGGGCAATTGACAAATAGAGAGGGCATAACAATGCAATACATGCCGAGATGTCTACTATGAAATCTAGTTGGGCATTACAACAAAGTACATAGACCGTTATTCCAACCGCATCTATGCCTAAATAATCCACCTTCAAGACAGCATCCACATCCTGTTCAGTATTAAGTTGATAACAACAGATTATTGCATGAAGTAAAATGTGTAATGTAATCAATACAAGTGCCCTTGGACACTGCACCAATGTTTTATCCCTAGTAGCAACAGCACATCTACCATCTTAGACATTTCTGTCACTGATCTAGATATCTAGAGACTGAACCCACTATCGAGCATAAATACCCCCTCTTGGAGTCACAAGCATCTACTTGGCCAAAGCATCTACTAGCAACGGAGAGCATGCAAGATCAAGAGCACATAGATAAACAACTTGAACAAACATGGTATCAATATTCATCGGATCCCAGCAAACACAACATCTAGCATTACAATAAGATGATCTTGATCATGTTAGGCAGCTCACAAGATCTAAACATGGAGGCACAAGGTAGAGAGACAACCATCTAGCTACTGCTATGGACCCGTAGTCCAGGGGTGGACTAGTCACGCATCACTCCGGAGGCAGGCATGGTGATGTAGAGCCCTCCGGTGATGATCTCCCCTCCGGCAGGGTGCCGGGAAGAGCTTCAGAACTCCTCCGATCTGAGATTGACGATGACGGCCGCGACGGAACTTTTCGTGGAATATGATCGACCGTAATAGGGTTTTCGCGTCGCGGAGAATATATAGGCGAAGAGGCGGCGTCGGTGGCCGAGGGGGGCCACCACGCCATAGGGGGGCGCGGGCCCACCCTGGGCCACGCCCTAGTGTGGCGTGGCCCCCTGGTGGGTCTGCTCCGACTCCCCTTTGGACTCCGTGACCTCCTCGTGATATTATTGACGATGTCTTTTGTTTCGTCCAATTCCGAGAATATTTCCTTAATAGATTTTCTGAAACCAAAAACAGCAGAAAACAGGGAACTGCCACTGTGGCATCTTGTTAATAGGTTAGTCCCAGAAAATGCATAAAAATGATATAAAGTATAGCCAAAACATGTAGCAATTGATATAATAACAGCATGGAACATCAAAAATTATAGATACATTTGAGACGTATCATTCCCCTCTCCGGCAGGGTGCCGGGAAGAGGTCCAAGAACCCCCCAAGTTAGGGTTGACGGCGGCGGTGGCAGCGGATGTTTTCTGGAATAATGGCTCGGTGTTTTAGGGTTTTCGCGTCTGCAAGAATAAATAGGCGAAGGGGCGGCGTCGGTGGAGCCACGAGGCTTGCTCCCCACCAGGTGGCGCGGCAGGGGGCCTACCCGCGCCATGGGGTGGGGATGGCGCCTCGGTGCCCCCCTTCGTCTCTCCTTCGGACTTCTGGAACGTGTCGGGAAAATAGGAACTTTGCAATTTGTTTCGCCCGATTTCGAGGATATTTGCAGAACAGCTTTTCTGAAACCAAAAATAGCAGAAAACAGGAACTGGCACTGTGGCATCTTGTTAATAGGTTAGTCCCAGAAAATGCATAAAAATGCTATGAAGTGTGAATAAAACATGTAGCAATTGGTATAATACAAGCATGGAACATAAGAAATTATAGATACGTTAGAGACGTATCAAACCCCTACTGTAACACCTAGCCTACTCTGTGTATTCTCCTCTCTGTATATGGTTGATACAAGTGCTCCATGAGCGGAGCGTAGGTTGCCTCTAAGAGGTCTTAGCTAGGAGGAGCTCCATGTGAGCGGGGGGAGAAGAAAGAGTGAGCCCGCGCAGGGGCGCCGTCCTCGGAGCGTTTCCCCTGGTGCCCTTTATATAGAAAGAGACCAGGGGACAAAAGGTGGCCCGCAGGATACTGTGCACACACTGTAGCTGAGGTGACTACTGGGGTCTTGTCAACACTGTAGACGCGTCATAGCTGTCTTGTACCGTGCACTGTAGCCACGTCCAGGATGGGCGTGGCCTGTCTTGTCCTTGTCCTTGCTTTTGTCTTCTAGCTCCTGTCTCCGGGATCTTCGGGATCACCTTGCAGAGCATCTGTACTTGACGAGGAAGTGGCCGGGATGTCGGAGGTTGAGACTGCGTGCCGAGATAGAGGTGACCGTCGAGGAAGCGCTGGCCTCGGCCACGCCCGAGCTATCGACGGAGACGGGACACTGGCGCTTGGACAACTTCGGTCGATGAAGCCCCAGGCGAAGATCGATGGAGATGTCGGTAGGGAGTGGCTGTATAAGAGGCCTGCTGGGAGCGACCTCAGCCTGGTCGAAGCAACGATCGATGGAGATCTCGGTCACAGCAGCGGCCCATGCCCAGCCAGGGTCTGGGGGCATGCCGGCCTGCTTGTGGATATCCCGGCCTGGTCCGAGATAAGCTGTTGACTCGGCCCAGCCTGGGGATGATTCGGCCCAATCCGAGTTATCAGGATCTCGGCCTACATACCCTCACGGAGTTTGGCCCGCCCGGGGCTGGAGGCGAGCCTCGGCCCAGCCGAGGATAGCATTGCCTCGCCCAGCCGAGACTGGCCTTAATTCGGCCCAGCCGAGCCTGGTAATGCCAATGTCGGCCCAGATTGCCTTTTCCTGCCCTTTCCTCTATCTTTTATTGGTTCACTCTCTTTTATTAATACAATAGCACCAACAACTTTGGGGTACCCGGGGTTACATCCCCGACATGCAACCAGAACGAGAACAAAAATCTGAAGATACCGTATAACAACATTTTCATAGGGTAATTCTCTCATAAATAAGGATCCACCATCATAAATACAAGTTTTCGACCGCAATCACGAAAAGGGAAGCTCATATGTTGAGATGAACCTGGCGAGATATAATCAAACTACTCCAATGAACCCATGGTCTAGGAGGGTGGATTACTCCCTTTGCATAGTGGAGAGCAACGAGGAAGTGATGGGAAGGCAGATGCTACGTGAGGCGATTCCGACAATAGTTTCCCTTCTAATTCTCCTTCGGCGGCCACTATGTAAACCTGGTTTCTAATTTTTTCTTTGTGCGGCTCTGTACGCCGTGATAAAAGAATATTCAAGGCTATGTATAGAGGTTTTTAGGTCAAAATGAAATCGGCGGTGAAAGGATCAACGTAATCCTAGAGTTGAGGGGAAGTACTGGGACCCCCTCGGCATGCCTAGGGGGGGGACCCCCTCGGCATGCCTAGGGGGGGGCAATACCCTCTTGGTTCTCCAGAAGATCATCATGGGTGCATCCGATGATTGTCCTCTTTACCTTAAAAAAATAGGAACGCTAGAGTTTTCCCGGATTGGTTTCACGTACGCAAGGTTTCTAAACCTCACACCTTCGAGGGTTAAAAAGAAAATAAACATAATTTAGCGCCAATCAGGCAATCACCAACAAAAAGTGGTGCTGACCCGCTGCGAGGCAGATATGACCAAGTGACATATTGAATTTGGCGACGACTACAACATGTCGTAGAAAATAACAATGAAAACATCATATCAAGTTTTAAAAGGACTACACGTATAGTTTAGTCGTAAGAATTCTTCCCTGGAGCACCAAGCGGGAGAACAATATGTAATTAGGCTCAGATATGCGGATCAAATCTTTCGGAGTGGTTTGGGATTCTCCGAAGTGCAAGAACTTTGCATGACTTGTGCAACCAACCATTGCATGCATGGTTGATCACCTAGCATGTCAAGGGCTGCCACATCCAAAGGTGAGTCCTATATGTCATCGCAATATGAAACGATCTAACTATAGATGTGGCTTCTCAACTTAGGTTTGGTATAACCTCTTCACGCTCTCTCAGCAGCGATAGAATTTGTGGTGTCTTGTCCAATAACCCTTTAGACTCCATCTGAATGCAAAATTCAATATTAGGAATAACAAAACGCAGAAATTGGGATGTTACTTATCTAGAATTTCTACGTGAACCAAAATCACATTAAATTTAAAATCATTGTCTGGATGTCGCGTAGGAATTGAATGTACAAAGAGATGAAAACATGACTCAGATCTCATGTTTGTGATCCTGTAAAATTTCTATGCATGGAAATACCACCCAGTACAAAGAAATTCTAAGGCGTCTAAGAGCACCTAGGAAGAAAACCCAAAGGTTTTGGCTTTTGCTCCACAGCGAGGCCTTATAAATCATGCGAGAGAATCTAACTGGGATAACCAGTAATCATCGATTCATGGTTGGTAAGTAGTGAGTCTGGATCGCGTGCTCTAGACAATTCCAACACTAGTATACATTTTTTTTCCGTTGGGTCAGTGATCGATGCTACTCTCGACCTACATGTTCGTCGCATGTGGCTCGAACGATGTGCCTTTCAGCTGGATTCCTCTCGATCACAACCCGGAGGACGTACGTCACATGCCTAGAGCAAAACTAGTTTTTTTAATTAGGGTGTGTACAATGATTACATCTTAAAGTTGTCACGTAAGATGATTGCTAAGTTGGAGTACGGAGGAGAACTTGCCTGTGGTTGTACCCTCAGCCCACCAGAGTTAGGAGGGTGGTTGTACCCTCAGCCCACCAGAGTTCAAATCCCAGATTTGACGTTGGTGTTTCTCATTTAGGCGGAATATTCTTCAGTGGGAGGCGACGTTCTCGTCGACAGCGAGACGCCCATGGTGACTTCGTCAATCTCAAGACTCGATCCGCCGACTCGGTATTACAGAGGTGCTCATAGGGGTAGGGTGTGCGTGTGTGCGTTCATAGGGGTGAGTGTGTGCACGTGTATGTGAGCGTCTGTGTTGTACTGTGTTTCGCAAAAAAAAAGTTGGAGTACGGAGAAATGAAAAAAAAAACTTCTCAATAGCACAAGATGTCCCGCCATTAATTTTTAGAAATATCAGGTTAATAAAACTAAAACAAGAGCCCATTATACATCATATTATATTGCTATATATGTGACGTTGTGGGGTTAAGATAGAATGGTCTTATCAGCCATTTTATATGCGCTTAGACGACTAATTTGTCATGGAACAACGTAGGAGCATTACCACTAATTTGTGTCACCGTCACTCCAGCCATGGCCAACTACTCACACCGTCACACGTACTGTATTAAAGTAAGACCTCCAGAAAAGAAAAGAAAAATACTACTGTCAAGGTCGAAGAGAAGCTTCGGAGACGGCTCGGGTGTGACGTGAACAGCGGCAGCCGGCAGCCGGCAGCCACCGCCATCCATTTGCTACTTTTCTCTCCGACGACGTTGCACGCCGGCCGCTCCGGTCCAAATCGAGTGCAGTCACCATTACCGGTGGCCAGAAGAACCACCCTGTAGATAACTAAAATAAATCCTAAATTCATCCGGCCAATGCTGATCTAGTAGGATCATGCCTGAAGCAACAGACGATGTTTCCGAACCTCTTCCCAGGTTCCATGCACATACAGAGCACCGAGGCTGCGTTCGGTTTGATTTATTGCGGTTGCACATGATTATTCCTGTCAACTAGAATTACTTGGAGTTTCTTCGTACTAGGCCCTACTGTATTCGCAACAGACAAGATAAAATCTATGGACCCTAGCGAACGTTCTTTAGTCATTTTTATGTATGCCCGGAGCAAGCTACTTTAATTATCACTGGTACTCTCGTTTCAAAAAATTATCACTGGTACTCATGTAGTACGTAATAGCATCTGTCGCAGATAAGTTACTTTACCCCAATTTGATTTGATTAATAATGCTTTTTTCTCTTCTGAGAAACATACTATTGCCATGTTTGGTTGCACAGAATTGGGGCATGGAATTGGAATTTGGGCCGATTTCGTCAATTCCACCGTTTGGTGTGCGCTCGGAATCTTCGCGTGGAAACTGGATCAAATTCCCCCCTCGGAATCCTCCTGTGTAAAGAGCTGGCCAAATATTCCGAGGTCGCTACCTCGGAAACGCTCGGAATCGAGCGTAGCTCTTCGCCCTTCTTCCTCCCGTGACCCTCCCCGCCTCCTTCCCGTCGCCGCCGCCACCGCGTGGCCCCGCCGCCACCGCGTTGCCGCGCCGCCGCCGCCACCGCCATCGTGTTGCCCCGACGACGCCGCCTCGTGGCCCCGCCGCCAGGCTCCCCATCCGCGTGCTCGCCGTCCTCGGAGCTCCGCATCCCCGCCCTCCTCCGAGCTCCGCGTCCCCGCCGTTCCCTCGTCTTCCTCTCCTCTTCCCGTCCTCCTCTCCCCCATCCCCGCCCTTCTCCGAGCTTCGCAGCTCCGTCGGCCCCGCTGTGTGCTCGCCCTAACCCTAGTTTCCACTAGGTTCGAAGGGTGACGGAGACGGCGGTGGGGGGAAACGGCGGCGCTCATGGGGGGAAACGACGGCGGCGGCGCAGCTCCCCATCTCCCTTCTCTCCGGCCGACTCTAGCCCCTACACCGCAGCCAATTCATTTCCACAGCAGTTTCCAAGCACATCCAAACAACCGAATTGAATTTCAACAGCAGTTTCCAAACACATCCAAACAACCGAATTGAATTAGAAGCCAATTCATTTCCATCTCGGATTTGGAATCTTAGTCCAATTCAATTCCATGCTCCAATTCTATGCAACCAAACACCCTGTATATATATTCTGATGCTTAATTGGAGATGGAATAGGCCATATACATCACTTCGATTCAGAGGCAGGGCTGCCCTTTTCTAAATAAAAAACTGAAAATGGAATGCGTCTATGTTGAAGTTCCTCCTGATGAGCAAGAAAAGTTCAGCTTTCTGCCTGCGTTGACTTCCTCGTTCTCGCGCCTAGCGTGAACTCGCCTGTCAAACGTATAGTCAAACCTCAACGTTCTTAGTCAGAGGGAGAGGAGAAATCTCGCCTTCTTCGTCTTGGTCTGTGGTCTGTGGAGATGAAGACCATTTTCTCTGGAGAAAAAATCGGATGAAGAACAAAAATTAAAATCTCAATATTGTTTGACCAACAAATTTGATGGTGTCGTACGAATCATCTAGGTAGGTTCCAGTAATAGAGATTGTAGAACCATCTAGGTAGGTTCTTATACCAGATATTGTGGAGCAAGTACGAATGCTCCTCCAATCCACTAAAGAACAGGCACGCAAGTTGTATAGTGAGATCGAAACTAACTCTAGGGCACCAGAATGCACATTACATGACCAAAGGGTAAGGCACATTCTTATGTTTTTCAACCTGATAGCAAGCGGAAGAAAAACAAAATTGCAGTTCCAAGTTTATTTACACACGAGAAAACAGAGACGATGGGACGATTAACAATAGAAGCTTAGATTTTCAGTTCTCTTCACAGCTATACAAAATTGAAACGATAAATACAAATTGATGGTATCAACTATGTATCATGTGATCCACATAATATTGGAGAATTGATTTTATTTTATTTCGCATATCTTTTATGCAATCCAATTGGTGGTAATTCTGAGACATTTTGTTGCATGTTCTTAGTCCAAATGTCCTTTCTTCGTCCTGGTCCTCTTCTCTTTTGAGATGACGAAACCATAATAAATTTGGAACTGAATATAGTTTGACCAACAAATCGAATAGTATTGTAGTATGAATCATCTAGGTAGGTTCCAATACCAGATATTGTATAATCCTCTTGGTAGGTTCCAGTACCCGATATTGTGGGGCCGAGTAAACATGCTCATCCGATGAAGGAAAGGCACACAAGTTGTAAAATTGGCCATCCTTATTGCTCGTGCAAAGGAGGATGGCCAGGTAGGGAGTCTGATCCCTCATCTCGTTGAGGGTGGAGTCTATATTTTGCAATATGCGGACGACACTATTTTATTCATGGAACATGATTTAGATAAAGCCGTAAATATGAAACTAATACTTTGCTTATTCGAACAACTCTCTGGACTTAAAATCAATTTCCACAAGAGTGAAATTTTCTGTTTTGGAAAGGCCAAAGACGTGGAAGACCAATATCGACAAATCTTTGGATGTGAGTCGGGGGTCTTGCGTTTAAGTACTTAGGTGTGCCTATCCATTATAGAAATTACGCAATACTGAATGGTACCCAGTAGAATGTCGTTTTGCCGGCATACTAGGGTGTTGGAAAGGAAAGCGGCTCTCATATGGGGATAGACTTGTCTTGATTAATTCGGTATTAACAAGTTTACATATGTTTATGTTGTCATTTTTTGAAGTACCTAAAGGGGTACAGAAAAGAATGGATTATTATAGGTCACGCTTTTTTTGGCAAAGCGATGAACATAAGCGTAAATATAGACTAACAAAATGGAATATAATCTGTAGACCGAAAGACCAAGGAGGTCTTGGGATCGAAGTTCTTGATCTAAAAAACAAATGTCTACTAAGCAAATGGCTGTTTAAATTGTTAAACGAGGAAGGAATGTGGCAGGAGCTGCTGCATAACAAGTACCTTCATAGTAAGACACTAGCTCAAGTTGAAATTAACCCGACTGATTCACCATTTTGGAAAGGTCTCATGCGGGTAAAAGAGGAGTTCTTCAATGGAGGTTCCTTTAAAATTGGAAATGGAACGTCTACCAGGTTTTGGGAAGACACTTGGTTAGGGGACACACCTCTTAAATATAAGTATCCATCATTGTACAATATAACCCTACGGAAAAATGTTTCTGTACATAGTGTGATTGCTGCTGCACCTCCTCTAAATATGAGTTTTAGGAGAGTTTTAATTGGGGACAAATGGGACGCTTGGTCACATTTATGCCTTCGATTGATGGAAGTTAATTTGATAGATCAAGATGATACTTTTGTGTGGAAACTGACCACAAATGGCAAGTTCACGGTAAAGTCGATGTATGAAGACTTGATGAATGGACATACAATATACCTACACAAGTACTTGTGGAAATTGAAAATCCCCCTGAAAATAAAGATTTTTATGTGGTTCCTCAATAGAAAGGTCTTGCTCACTAAGGACAATCTAGCTAAGAGAAAATGGAAGGGTTGCACAAAATGTCCCTTTTGTGGGTTGGAAGAGACGATAGAACATCTCTTTATTTCATGTCCATTTGCTAGGCTGATTTGGCGGGTTGTTTTCATCACATATAATATCCCACCACCAACTAATATCAAAATATGTTTGGAAATTGGTTGAATGGTATTTATAAAAGACCAAGGCTCGAATTCGTATCGGCGTTTCAGCTATTTGTTGGTCTATATGGAATTGTCGAAACAACCTTGTTTTTAATAGATGTTCGAATTTTCATATTATGCAGGTTATACACATGACAGCACATTGGATTCAGCTGTGGGCGTATCTCCTGCCCCAGGACCAACGCGAACTTATGGTTACTGGGTCTGCCCGAATCCTGACGGTCGCACAGGATTTCTTCTCCCGGGCTATGTGGCAGCATACTAGACGTCTCCGAGCATAGGAGTCTGATGGCGTCTATCATTCGATGGTTGATTTTTGTTTCAATTTTATGTGATCCTTGATTTGTAAACGTTGAATTACTCTCAAACTATGCAATAAAAAGTTGTGTGCATCGATCGATGCAGAGGCTGGGGCTTCACCCCTTTTCTAAAAAAAAACACAAGTTGTAAAATGAGTTCGTAAAAATATCCTTTTTTTTTCCAAAGGGAACTGTGTGTTGAAGCATATCTAGAAAGAAGAGTTTGTACAAACCCCCAAAAAAGGCACACCCACAATTACAAAGCAACGCACTTAACCACTTGTTACCACCGGAAGCCGATTTGCGATGCCCTTGGCTGACGCCTTCCGGTAGTCATGGACCTCTGTCTGGACTCTCGAGCATGGCTAGGAGACAGGTATCATCAGGTTGCGCACTGGTGGCTCTAGGTTAATAGTGCCAGAAACAATTGCTTGTACGTCACACGTCAGTTGGGAACCCCAAGAGGAAGGTATGATGAGTGCAGCAGTAAGTTTTCCCTCAGTATGAAACCAAGGTTTAATCGGACCAGTAGGAAAACGAGGTTTGCTTCGAAGGTGTTGGTGAGGAGTGTAGTGCGGCGCAACACCAGGGATTCCGGTGCCAACGTGGAACCTGCACAACACAATCAAATTACTTTGCCCCAACTTAACAGTGAGGTTGTCAATCTCACCGGCTTGCTGAAAACAAAGGGTTAAACGTATCGAATGGAAATGATGTTTGTTTGCATAAAACAGTAGAGAACAATGATTGCAGTAGATTGTATTTCAGATGTAAAAGAATGGACCGGGGTCCACAGTTCACTAGTGGTGTCTCTCCAATAAGATAACTAACATGCTGGGTAAACAAATTACAGCTGGGCAATTGACAATTGATAAGTGCATATAACATGCATGTGTGAGCTGTGGTGTCTACTATGAGATTCATTTGGGCATTACGACAAAGTACATAGACCGCTATCCAGCATGCATCTATGCCTAAATAGTCCACTTTCCGGTTAACATCCGTACCCCTTCCAGTATTAAGTTGCAAGCAACAGACAATTGCATTAAGTAATGTGCGTAATGTAAACAATACATTCATCCTTGAATAAAGCATTGCTGTTTTACCCCTAGTGGCAACAACACATCTACAACCTTAGAACTTGCTGTCACTATCCCAGGTTAAATAGAGGTTGAACCCAACTATCATGCATAAATACCCCCTCTTGGAGTTACAAGTATTCACGTGGCCAAGGCTTCAACAAGTAACGGAGAGCATGCAAGATCACAAATGACATAGACATGATAATATAATATTCAGCTCCACATAGGTATCAATATAAGTCAGATCCCAGCAAACACAACATGTAGCATTACAATAAGATGATCTTGATCATGATAGGCAGCTCACAAGATCTAAACATGATGGCACAAGTGGAGAAGACAACCATCTAGCTACTGCTATGGACCCATAGTCCAAGGATGAACTACTCACGCATCACTCCGGAGGCGGGCATGGCGATGTAGAGCCCTCCGGTGATGATTCCCCTCTCCGGCAGGGTGCCGGGAAGAGCTTCAGAACCCCCCGAGTTAGGGTTGACGACGGCGGCGGCAGCGAATATGTTCTGGATGAAAGGCTCGGTGTTTTAGGGTTTTCGCGTCTCGGGGAATAAATAGGCGAAGGGGCGATGTCGGCGGACCCCCGAGGGGCCCAAACCACCAGGCGCGGCTGTGGGCCCAGCCGCGCCAGTGTGGTTTGGCCACCTCGTGGCCTCTTCGTCTCTCCTTCGGACTCCGTGTACGTGCTGGAAAAATAGGGACTGGCCTTTTGTTTCGTGCAATTCCGAGAATATTTCCAGAAGTAACTTTCTGAAACCAAAAACAGCAGAAAACAGGGAACTGGCACTGTGGCATCTTGTTAATAGGTTAGTCCCAGAAAATGCATAAAAGTGATACGAAGTGTATATAAAACATGTAGCAAATGGTATAATATAAGCATGGAACAGCAGAAATTATGGATACGTTGGAGACGTATCAAGCATCCCCAAGCTTAGTTCTACTCGTCCTCGAGTAGGTAAAACGATAACAACAAATAATTTCTGAGGAGACATGCTTTCACACAATCTTGATCAATATATTGCAAGGCTCATGTCATGAATGAAGTGACTCAAAGCAATGATCTATAGTTTGCTAACAAATAGATAAAGAGTAAACAATGAATCATATAAGCAAAAACTTTTCATGAATAGTACTTTCAAGACAAGCATCAAAAAGTTTTGCATAAGAGGTAACTCATAAAGCAATAGATTCAAAGTAAAAGGCATTGAAGCAACACAAAGGATGATTAAGTTTCAGCATTTGCTTTCAACTTGTAACATGTATATCTCATGGATAGTTGTCAACATAAAGCAATATAACAAGTGCAATAAGTAAATATGTAAGAATCAATGCACACAAAGTTGACACAAGTGTTTGCTTCTAAGATAGAAAGGAGTAGGTAAACTGACTCAACATAAAGTAAAAGATAGGCCCTTCGCAGAGGGAAGCAGGGATTAAATCATGTGCTAGAGCTTTTTAAGTTTTCGAAAGCATATAGAGAGCACAAAATAAGTATTTGAGAGGTGTTTGTTGTTGTCAACGAATGGTAGTGGGCACTCTAACCCCCTTGTCAACCAGACTTTCAAAGAGCGGCTCCCATGAAGGACGTTATTCTACCAGCAAGGTAGATCATCCCTCTTCTCTTTTGTTTACACATGTATTTTAGTTTCTTTATAGATGACACTCCTCCCAACCTTTTGCTTACACAAGCCATGGCTAACCGAATCCTCGGGTGCCTTCCAACATTCACATACCATGGAGGAGTGTCTATTGCAAAATTAAGTTGCTTACTGATAAATCAGGGCAAAACATGTGAAGAGAATTATTAATGAAAGTTGTAATTAATTGGGGCTGGGCACCCCGTTGCCAGCTCTTTTTGCAAATTATTGGATAAGCGGATGTATATGCCACTAGTCCATTGGTGAAAGTCTGTCAGAAGTAAATGACAAGATTGAAAGATAAAACACCACATACTTCCTCATGAGCTATAAAACATTGACACAAATAAGGAGTAATAAAGTTTTGAATAGTTTAAAGGTAGCACATGAAATATTTACTTGGAATGGCAGGAAATACCACATAGTAGGTAGGTATGGTGGACACAAATGGCATGGGTTTTGGCTCAAGTTTTGGATGCACGAGAAGCATTCCCTCTCAGTACAGAGTTTAGGCTAGCAAGGTTGTTTGAAGCAAACACAAGTATAAACCGGTACAGCAAGAATCACATAAAAACATATTGCAAGTATTATAAGACTCTACACTGTCTTCCTTGTTGCTCAAACATTTTACCAGAAAATATCTAGACCTTAGAGAGAACAAATATGCATCCCAAGTCTCAACAAGCTCTACGGTAGTTCTCCACTACTAGGCTTTAACTACATGATGCAAGAGCTTAAACATGATCTACTTGAGAGCTCAAAACAATTGCAAAGCATCAAATCAAAACAAGACAATGATCTACAAGAATGCATATGTCTTTTCCAATACCAACTACTACATGTAGCATTTTCTTTCTTCCAAACAAACACCAATAATTTATTAAACATAAACTCTCCAAATGATAATATAATGCAGCAAGAGAGTATTTATAAACAAGTGCTAACAGCTCGAAGAGATGCATGAAAAACAGGAGCTAAAAGCACTGCAGTAGCTAGTTAAGAATACTCAACAAATATAAGTGAAGAACATGAGTATTCACATGAAAAAGCGGAGCGTGTCTCTCTCCCACACAAGGATTGCTAGGATCCGAATTTATTCAAACAAAAACAAAAATAAAAACACACAGACGCTCCAAGTAAAGCGCATAAGATGTGAAAGAATTAAAATATAGTTTCACTAGAGATGACCTGATAAGTTTGTTGATGAAGAAGGGGATGCCTTGGGCATCCCCAAGCTTAGACGCTTGAGTCTCTCTGAATATGGTTGGGATGAACCACGGGGGCATCCCCAAGCTTAGGCTTTTCACTCTTCTTGATCACATAATATCACCCTTCTCGCTTGATCCTTGAAAACTTCCTTCACACCAAACTCAAGACAGTTCTCATTAGAGGGTTAGTGCATAATCAAAAATTCTCATATTCTGTAATGATACAATCAATCCCAAAGCTTCTGGACATTAGCTACAGCCACCAATGCTTTGTGGAGCAAAGAAATCCACACAAACACAGTAAAAGAGCGAATGCAAAACAAAAGGCAGAATCTGTCAAAAACAGAACAGTCTGGAATGACGAATTTTTTCGAGGCACTTAAGTTGCTCAGATGGATCTGGCCTAAAATAATGAAAGTTGCGTACATATCTCAGGAATATGCGTGATTTTTCTCAGAATTTTTTGAATTTTCTACAGGGAGATAAGCTCAAATCCGTGACAGCTAAAAATCTGTCACTGCGCAGAAATCCAAATCTTGCATCAACTTTCAATATAGAACTTTACTTGGCACAACATTGCGATAAAATAAAGATACAAAGGAGTTGCTACAGAAGTAACAAAACTCCTTGACTCAAAGAAAACAAAAATAACAGCAAATAAAAACGATGGGTTGTCTCCCATAAGCGCTTTTCTTTAACGCCTTTCAGCTAGGCGCAGAAAGTGAAAATCAAGTGTTGTCAAGAGAAGAAGCATCAACATCATAACTTGCTCTAACAATAGAGTCAAAAGGTAACTTCATTCTCTTCCTAGGGAAGTGTTCCATACCTTTCTTGAGAGGAAATTGGTACCTTATATTACCTTCTTTCATATCAATGATGGCACCAACAGTTCGAAGAAAAGGTCTTCCCAAAACAATAGGACAAGATGCATTGCATTCAATATCCATAACAATAAAATCAACGGGGACAAGGTTATTTTTACCGTAATAAAAACATCATTAACTCGCCCCAAAGGTTTCTTCATAGCATTATCAGCGAGAAAAACATCCAAATAACAATGTTCCAAAGGTGGCAAATCAAGAATATCATAAAGCTTCTTGGGCAAAACTGAAACACTTGCACCAAGATCACACAAGGCATTGCAATAAAATCATTCACCTTTACCTTAATGATGGGTTCCCAACCATCTTCTAATTTCCTAGGAATAGAAGCTTTAAGTTTCAACTTCTCCTCCCTAGCTTGCAAAAGAGCATTTGTAATATGCTTTGTAAAAGCCAAATTAATAGTGCTAGCATTGGGACTTCTAGCTAATTTTTGCAAGAACATAATAACTTCAGAGATGTTACAATCATCAAAATCAAAATCATTATTGTCAATGGTGGTGGAACCATTGTCTCCAATAGTTTGAAAAATTTCAGCACTTTTATCAGAAAAAGTTTCAGCAGTTTTAGGCAATTTCAAACGCTTTGCAGAAGTAGTAGAGACATTACAACACCAATAACATTACCATCAATAGTAGGAGGTTTACTAGCATGTGAAACATTAGCATTACTAGTGGTGGTGATAGTACAAACTCTAACTATACTATTCTCTTTTTCAAGTTCTTCCTCTTTTTCCCACCTAGCATGCAATTCAGCCAACATCCTAATATTATTATCAATTCGAACTTGGATGGCATTTGCTGTAGCAAATGACTTAATATCTTTAACTTCATTAGGCATAACTTTCAGTTTTAGAATTTCAACATCATGAGCAAGACTATCAACTTTAGAGACAAGATCATCAATTTTTTCAAACTTTTCCTCAACAGTTTTATTGAAAGCTTTTTGTGTGCTAATAAATTCTTTAAGCATAGCTTCAAGATCAGAGGACACACTTCTATTGTTGCTGTAGGAATTACCATAAGAATTGCCATAACCATTTGAAGGATAAGGCTTATAATTGTTGCTACCAAAATTATTCCTATAAGCATTGTTGTTGAAGTTGTTGTTTTTAATGAAGTTTACATCAACATGCTCTTCTTGAGCAACCAATGAAGCTAAAGGAATATTATTAGGATCAACATGAGATCTACCATTCACAAGCATAGACATAATAGCATCAATCTTATCACTCAAAGAGGAGGTTTCTTCAACAGAATTTACCTTCTTACCTTGAGGAGCTCTTTCGGTGTGCCATTCGGAATAGTTGATCATCATATCATCAAGTAGCTTTGTTGCTGCACCTAAAGTGATGGACATAAAGGTTCCTCCAGAGGCTGAATCCAATAAGTTCCTTGAGGAAAAATTTAATCCTGCATAAAAGGTTTGGATGATCATCCAAGTAGTCAGTCCATGAGTGGGACAATTCTTCACCAAAGATTTCATTCTTTCCCAAGCTTGAGCAACATGTTCATTATCAAGTTGTTTAAAATTCATAATGCTACTTCTCAAGGATATAATCTTAGCAGGAGGATAATATTTCCCTATGAAAGCATCTTTGCATTTTGTCCAAGAATTAATACTATTTCTAGGCAAAGAAAGCAACCATTCTTTAGCTCTTCCTCTCAAGGAGAAAGGAAAAAGTTTCAGTTTTATAATATCCCCATCCATATCCTTATACTTTTGCATTTCACAAAGTTCAACAAAGTTATTAAGATGGGCAGCAGCATCATCAGTACTAACACCAGAAAATTGCTCTTTCATAACAAGATTTAATAGAGCAGGTTTAATTTCATAAAATTCTGCTGTAGAAGCAGGTGGAGCAATAGGAGTGCATATGAAATCATTGTTGTTTGTGCTAGTGAAGTCACACAACTTAGTGTTCTCAGGAGTACTCATTTTGAAAAACAAAATCAAACTGAATTAAACAAGTAACTAATTTTTTTGTGTTTTTGATAAAGAAGCAAACAAATAAATAAAAATAAACTAAGCAAGACAAATAACAAAGTAAAGAGATTGGGTGTGAGAGACTCCCCTTGCAGAAGCAATTCGTTTTCCCCGGCAACGGCGCCAGAAAACGTGTTGGTGGCTCTAGGTTAATAGTGCCAGAAACAATGCTTGTACGTCACACGTCAGTTGGGAACCCCAAGAGGAAGGTATGATGAGTGCAGCAGTAAGTTTTCCCTCAGTATGAAACCAAGGTTTAATCGACCAGTAGGAAAACGAGGTTTGCTTCGAAGGTGTTGGTGAAGGAGTGTAGTGCGGCGCAACACCAGGGATTCCGGTGCCAACGTGGAACCTGCACAACACAATCAAATTACTTTGCCCCAACTTAACAGTGAGGTTGTCAATCTCACCGGCTTGCTGAAAACAAAGGGTTAAACGTATCGAATGGAAATGATGTTTGTTTGCATAAAACAGTAGAGAACAATGATTGCAGTAGATTGTATTTCAGATGTAAAAGAATGGACCGGGGTCCACAGTTCACTAGTGGTGTCTCTCCAATAAGATAACTAACATGCTGGGTAAACAAATTACAGCTGGGCAATTGACAATTGATAAGTGCATATAACATGCATGTGTGAGCTGTGGTGTCTACTATGAGATTCATTTGGGCATTACGACAAAGTACATAGACCGCTATCCAGCATGCATCTATGCCTAAATAGTCCACTTTCCGGTTAACATCCGTACCCCTTCCAGTATTAAGTTGCAAGCAACAGACAATTGCATTAAGTAATGTGCGTAATGTAAACAATACATTCATCCTTGAATAAAGCATTGCTGTTTTACCCCTAGTGGCAACAACACATCTACAACCTTAGAACTTGCTGTCACTATCCCAGGTTAAATAGAGGTTGAACCCAACTATCATGCATAAATACCCCCTCTTGGAGTTACAAGTATTCACGTGGCCAAGGCTTCAACAAGTAACGGAGAGCATGCAAGATCACAAATGACATAGACATGATAATATAATATTCAGCTCCACATAGGTATCAATATAAGTCAGATCCCAGCAAACACAACATGTAGCATTACAATAAGATGATCTTGATCATGATAGGCAGCTCACAAGATCTAAACATGATGGCACAAGTGGAGAAGACAACCATCTAGCTACTGCTATGGACCCATAGTCCAAGGATGAACTACTCACGCATCACTCCGGAGGCGGGCATGGCGATGTAGAGCCCTCCGGTGATGATTCCCCTCTCCGGCAGGGTGCCGGGAAGAGCTTCAGAACCCCCCGAGTTAGGGTTGACGACGGCGGCGGCAGCGAATATGTTCTGGATGAAAGGCTCGGTGTTTTAGGGTTTTCGCGTCTCGGGGAATAAATAGGCGAAGGGGCGATGTCGGCGGACCCCCGAGGGGCCCAAACCACCAGGCGCGGCTGTGGGCCCAGCCGCGCCAGTGTGGTTTGGCCACCTCGTGGCTCTCTTCGTCTCTCCTTCGGACTCCGTGTACGTGCTGGAAAAATAGGGACCTGGCCTTTTGTTTCGTGCAATTCCGAGAATATTTCCAGAAGTAACTTTCTGAAACCAAAAACAGCAGAAAACAGGGAACTGGCACTGTGGCATCTTGTTAATAGGTTAGTCCCAGAAAATGCATAAAAGTGATACGAAGTGTATATAAAACATGTAGCAAATGG
Source organism: Poa pratensis (assembly GCA_947311845.1). NCBI lineage: Eukaryota > Viridiplantae > Streptophyta > Magnoliopsida > Poales > Poaceae > Poa > Poa pratensis. The sequence continues at coordinate 36,705,737 of CAMZMU010000062.1, read as the reverse complement.
TATAATATAAGCATGGAACAGCAGAAATTATGGATACGTTGGAGACGTATCACGCACCATCGAAGATAACTAAGTTGTGCTGCTTGCAGATCCACCATGCCCATAAGAATTATCAACGACTAGTCAATTAACCGCAAAAACATAAACCAGTTATTCCATGAATTTGTTCCTTCTAGTTATCTTCATGGGTAAAGACCACAATGACGATGGAAAAGTACTCTTAAATATGATGGTGTCAATTTGTACTCACACGATCCGTGCAATGTTCGACCAGACGAAGATTTTCACCAACTAAGATTTTGTGTATGCTATATGCGGTTCAAAAAAAAAACTAGAACAGACCCTGCTGGCAGTGGCGGACGCGGGAAAAAATTGGAGGGTGGGCACACTCCACAAAAAGTTGGCAAATGACAATATAAACAACAAATTGATTCATGACAATGTAGATTAATACATATTTCTCAAAGTTGTGTGATTCCAATGAAAATAGTTCGAACACATACATAAAGTATTACATGATTAAATATAGCATAAATAGAAGATTACATCATTATAATTTTTTTGTAACTCTACGTTATCAGATTGCCATGAAAGTTTCAACAATCTCATCTTCACTTACTTTCAATAACATTTCTGGCTCAACAAATGTCACTAAGCAATGGTTCAAGAGCTCATCACCCATGCTATTTCTCACCTTATTCTTCACAAAACTCATGGAAGAAAACATTCTTTCAACACTCGCCGTTGCCACCGGTAAGATCAATATTAATTTGAGAAGTAAGTAGACCAAGTAGAGAGCTCACCAAGATGATTCACACATTTGAACCTATCATCTTTTCTCATATCATCAATAAAGGTTTCAAGTTGGAACTCAAGTTTGCTAGTGCCTAGTTGGAGACAACAACTTATTAATTTACACAATATATAGCAAATTGTGGTTATCAATTTACACAATATACAACAAATTCAACGCAGTTTTACCACAACTAAGAGTGCACCCACCCATTCTGAGAGCCGTCCATTTCAGATCCGACGGCTCGCGTTTTTATTTTGTAGAACAACCCCGCACTTCCGCAATAGTGTAGTTCGGTCCCGGCGCCGGGTTTCTTTCTCTCCTCCCACCAAGCTAGGCCGTTGAGAGTCGCTCGAGGAAGAAGCTCGCGCACGACCCGAACCTGGCTCTGCTCCGCCGGTGCCGCCGGATGGAGACGAGAAAGGGGAGGTGCTCGGAGCGCTGTACATACTAGTAGTAGTGGTAGCTGTAGATCTAGGTTGCTGTTTGCCCTTGTGGAGTCTTGGAGCGGAGCACCAGAGTTTGGCCAGATCTGGTGCAGGTTAGGGCTCATCTTCTTCGTCTTCTTGCTCTGGAGGTTGGGGCTGGAGACGGTGGAGGTAAGCATAGGTGTCTCCTTCAATAAGGCCATGGTTCGCGAGGCTCAAGATCTTGCTGGTCAGCCTCATACTGGCCGTGCTGGTGGCGGGCGGTGGAGCGGGTCAGAGAGAGCTGGAGCTTCAAGGGAAGATTGGGAGGCTGCGTTGTGAGTTCTTGCTCGACAGCTTGGGTCTGCTGCCGTGATCTTGTGCCGGTGAGGCGGCCGCTCCACATCTGGGGAATCAACGATGTATCCATAAAGATTGTTGGGAGCCCATTCTCAGCAGCGCTTCCTCGACGGCCGACTGCCGTCCTGCTGCTGAATCTTATGGTTGTAGGGCAGCCACTCCCTCCCTCATCGTCAGCAATAAGCCGGCGAAAGGATCTGCTCAACCTCCAGGCCTTTGTGCCTTTCTGGAAGCCCTCTAGCTCCGATGCGATGTGCTCCCGCCGCTGCACCCCAAGTGGCTGCGTCCCCGATGAAAAGTTAAGGAAGATCTGGAAATGACTTCTAAGATTATCTTAATGCATAATCGGAAAATTATTTGGTAATGCTAGTTAAGAGGAAATGACGAAGTGTAATGAGGGGTTCCATGAAGATTGCTGTTCAAAATTTGGGGTGTTGACTGCAAAAACTGTTGCACGAATCTTGATACAATGAACGGTGTGGAGGATGGGTGGGTACGCTCGTAAGTGTGGTATTGCATTTTTGCAACAAATTGTCAATTTACACAATGTATACACAACAATACAAAGCAAAGCAAACAACATATACAATAAATAGCAAGTCAAACACCATATATACATTAAATAGACTGTTAATCACTTAATCTACTAGCAAAACATAATATACCCAAAATCCCAAATGTGGGCAGTGCACTGTGTGTCGATGCCTACTTTTTTTTTTAGAAAAATAGGGTTTCGCCCCGTTCCATTTTATTAAATGCAACAGAGTGCAAGCGCTCGCGGTAGGTTTTACAGCTCCCAGGCTACTGCTACTTATTACAGAACCAGGTTTCTTACGGGGTACTTTGACAGTAGAGAAGTTCAGACCACTAAGACGACATAGGATCCAAAGAACTAGGATTACACAAAAAGCGCCAGCAGGAGATGGCGATCTCAAACAACTCCAGTCGATGGGGCAACTAGCATCTTCGGTGGCGATCGCAATCAGTCCGTCCAGGCGATCCTCGGTAGTTCGCCACGGGTTCGTTCCAGGACTCTAATGCAGCGGTCCGTCAACAAGGAGGACTTGAAGAGAGGCCTCCAGCGGTACATCGTCCTGATCACCATCTCCCACACCATCTTCGTACTTGACCAAGCAACCCCCTGAAAACACAAGGAGTTACGTAAGTTCCAAATACTCCAGAACAATGCGGTAAATAAGGTATTCAGAATATCAGGTTTCCCAGGAGACCATGTCCTGCACAGAGTTTCCAACTCAGTGATAACCTGCATATTAGAGATTTCTGCTAGCGTAAGCCAACAGTTTTTTGCCACTACACAGTCGAAGAAAAGGTGTTGTATCGATTCTGTCTCGGAGCAAAACACATAGTTGGTGTCCGAAACAGAGCGTCGCTTCTGCAGGTTATCTCGGGTCAGAAGTCTATTGTGAATTAGTAGCCACAGGAAAACTTGCACACGGACATGAACCACAATATTCCAAATTTTGTGCGTGCTCACAGGAGCAATGCCACCAAAATTCACAATAGAATAGAAAGAAGCAGCGGTGTAAACACCATCAGAAGTATACATCCAAATTGGGAAGTCAGGAAAAGAGGTTAAGGATAAATCCTTCACAATATTAACTAATTCATTCCATCTCCCCATCAGAGTATGACCCACACATCTATTCAAGGTGAGTTTCAAATTAGAACCATCCCAAGCTTGCGCCACAGTAATGTCTTTTTCGTTTACAATTTGGAAAAGGTCATAAAAGGAGGTGGCCAGGCTGCAATCACCATGCCAAACATCTAACCAGAAATTAACATTTGTACCAGATTCAATTTTCCAACGGTATCCCATTCTACAAGCTTTGACGACCCATTTAAAAGATTTCCAAAAGGGGGAACTTGAGGAATCATCTCCCCAGAAAAGATTAGAAGAAGAATTGTTATATTTCAAGTCAACAATTTTCTTCCGCAGCTGATCATTTGCAGCAAAATACCTCTTAACCCACGAAGCCATAAGGCTAAGGTTAAAATCACGAAAGTTATGGATTCCAAGACCACCGTGTTGTTTTTCCTGTGAGATGAGCCCCCATTTCGCAAGATGATATTTGTGATCATCCCCAAAGTTACCCCAGAAGTGGTGAGCCATTTGAGAATTGATCATCTTAATGGCCCATTTAGGGAAACGGGTGACAGAGAGGAGATAGATGGGGATGCTAGAAATGCAAATTTTTAGGAGGGCAAGTTTCTTTCCATAGGATAGAAGTTTTCCCCTCCAGCCAGAGAGTTTTGCAATGATTTTATCAATAATGGGTTGAAGATCTTCCTTCCTTAGTTTTTTGTAATGCATCGGTACACCAAGGTACTTAAAAGGAAAATCACCCAATTTGCAACAGAAAATGCCAGCAAAGAAATTTGCTTTTTCTGGAGTAAGATTAAGGGTCATGAGGTAGGTTTTGTGGTAGTTAATTCGTAGTCCAGACATTGCTTCAAAGCAAGACAATATCCATTTCAAATGTCTGGCACCATTTTCATCTTCCTTAAGGAAAAGAATGGTGTCGTCCGCGTACTGGAGGCTAATGATACCTCCAGGACGCCGCAGGAAGGATACCAGAAATGAGATTTTCCTTTGCTGTCTTACCAAGCATTTTTGAAAAAACATCACCAACTAAATTAAAAAGAATGGAAGACATAGGATCACCTTGCTTGAGACCCTTACTGGCAACGATATAGGGACCAGTTTCATCGTTGATCCTAATACTCATGGTGCTGTTGTACAAGAATTGTTTAACCCAGTTAACAAATTTACAACCAAAGCCTCGAGAGATAAGCATTTCTTCAAGGAAATTCCAATTAACAACAGATGCATCTGTAAAACGTAGCTGTGTGTGATTCAGGTAGTCTTCTGATCTGGAAAAACTGCCGTAAGCTATATACTAACTTTGTACTATAGCAGTACTATGTCCGCGAAAATTAATCCGGACCGGAGGTAATGGCAACAGATGTCATTTGCCGGAACAGGCACGTGAACCAGATCCAGAACATTATATACAGATGAATCACAAACGAGAAGGACAAAAGAAGGATAGAAATACCCAGAGTCAAACAATCTTTATATACTATTTCGCTAACTTATTTGTTGCTGCAAGTATCGCCTAACAATCACTTTCACTAACCCAGAGAAGGGTTTGTGGTGTCTGTCCTGAATCCCGGCCAATGGCAAACCTCTTACAAATTGATATATACTACAGCAACTGAAAGAAAGGAATTGTGTGTGAAAAATGTGGCAGCAAATGACAATGTCACATCAGAGTTACATATGTACTACTACTAGACTGTATCAGGCCTTTAGGACGTCATAAAATGTGGAAGGCCGATTCCTTCTCTTCAGACAGAGCTCCTGAAAAGCAGGGGGAAAAACGTCACGTGGTTAACTTACAAGGATTCTAGAAGCAGGAAAAGAGATTCTACAACAAATGCGCAAGTTTTATCTCCCATTCAAAATGCTGATTTTTTTTCCAGATTCAGCGGGCAGCCTAAATTTACCGCTATCCGTAAATTTACAATTTCTTTGCTGACAATTTTATTTGACACAGTATCTTTTCCCTTACAATGACTAAGTAATCTGCAGTTAAGTATATTTATTACGTTGCAATACAAAAAAATGTCCTTGGACAACATAGTTGTGTAACTAAAGTTTTCCCAATATACAGGGATTCGCCCAGATATACAACTACCAATGAAGCCTTAAAAGGTACATCAGCTCTTTATTGAGTATAAGCAAATAATCAGGTGGAAATCAACAAATACAGAACATTTATGATGAATGTGAACAATACCTCTACTGCCGAAGCCACCCTCAATAAGCTAGCCTCACCCCATGGACGGCCGATCAGTTGCAAGCCAATAGGAAGGCCCTGCTTGTCATGGCCAACCTGGACACAGGACAGAAGTAGCACCATATCAGCTAATGATACTGTTCCTGCATGTTTTGAGCTTATATCATACCAGAACCCTGAATGTTTTCCTATGATTGTATTTAAACCTTGCAAAGAAGTAGTATTATATTGGAAAGAGTACAAATGCCATTTTTTAATCAGTAACTCAAAATTTATCAGTTCAGACATATGTGAACTAGACGATGCAATAAATAATCAGTCAAGAGTCAGTGGCAACTCTTACCGGAACAGTAATGGCAGGCAAACCAAGAAGGTTCGCCGCTAAAACGAATCGCATCAATTCAGCTGCAATAAAGAGACATAATCAGAAACATAAAATATGTCTCAACAATCGTAATTAGCATCAGAATAGGGAAACTGCTGAAGCCCTATAAATTATGAACTTAGCCGATGTACTTCCACAATGGGTCGCTAATTTCTGATACTAGAATCCAAATAGGATGAAATTCCCCTGTATGGGGTAGACTCCAGCAAACTTCTAAACAGCTAGTGATGGCTTTTGAGCCATGACTGCAGAATCGTGTTCGAAACAAACTTCACCTATAGAGCTGTCATTGTTTCTGTTTTATTATTATTAAATGCTTTCTCAATACGAGGCAGTCACAACACTAGCGGTGTCAAATAACAATTGTTTCACATCAAGATTTCTACAGTTTTTATTCAGGATGTTAACATGGTTCAAAGTTGAGCAGTCGAGCTTGAGATAAGCTGTAACCCATATGTTGAAGAGCTAATGAAAAGACACAATATAGTGAAGATAATCAACCTGATACAACATAGTCAGACTCTCCTATCTTCAGAGCACTTGGTGGTATTTTTGGCGCAGTCATGCTGGAAAAAAACAACACATCTCCTTAGATTTTATAGCAACAGATAATACATATGATGACAGGCAAAAGTAGATCAGAATTTCTTGAAAGTGGTGCAACCGGGTAATAGATGCAGCATTCTAGGAAGTTATACCAGTCACTCTTTTTTAGAGAAATGTTTGCCTGTGTAATCTCGAAGGTGAATTAGTACTTCACAAATATTCTCTCGTATTTGAGTCAAGGACCGGTATGCTTACATTAGATAATCTGGGATTGCCTAGAACTACTAATCATCTACTGGAAACTAGAAAGCAGAATTTATCCATGCAATAGCCTCATTGACTAGGCAAAACAAGTACGGACGAGGAAGCACACTATACACTCTTAGCATAAATTACTATATACTACATCTATGGATCAATTGTAATAAACTTCAAATTCTCTTACCCGGTTGTCGGGGTTGCTATGACATCGACCTTTTTGAAAGCTTCCATGTGATAGTACATTATCCTTCTCCTATATAAGGCACAGATACTGTAAGCACACAATTGGAAGAACAACTGCATGGGAGAATGCAATATAGATACTTTAGAGTTCACAGTTTGGATCCCAGATTAAATTGCATTCGCCATAGTTATACAACAAGTATGTCGTGTGTGATCCATAGTAACACCTCAATTTCCACGATTGCTGTAACAGTCAGCACGTCTAGGATTTTTTAGCAACTCAGTATGTAACAAACTAGGAGGCTGAAATGGGCTTTTAGAAATAGCATTTCTGGAGTCTAGTCAAGAACATGGTAGCTATTCAATTATTGTATACTTAATAAGAATGTCTACAAAATAAGTATGCCCCATCACCTGGCTTGGTATGCTCTGTCATGCATGTCCTACTTATTTACTTGTCTTAGATGTCCAATTTGTTTTCAAACTACAATGCTAAATAAAGAACCCCTAGCTAAAATATGACATATATAGAAATATATAATAATGGAATAGTTAGTTGCGTGGAATTGGAATTGAATTTCTTATTCAGTAATACCCACGGTCATTACTACCTATAGTTGATATTGTCGAATTAAATCTGACTAGAATGCACTGGATAAGGCCCCTGAAACCTGTGCAGAATAGACTTTCCGGTTTTGTTAGCTTGATTGGTCATTTTTATGTTTTATCCTGAAGTCAATCTTGCAATCTAAATAGGTTTTAGTTTCTCTTTCTTATCTGCGATCACAGTAAAAGTGGTCCTAAAACAACTTTCCAGAACTGAATAAGACTGGAAGACGAAAAAGCCTACTTCATACGCATGAACAAGGCTTATAATAAAACATAAATGCAGTATTCACCTCAGACGTTGAGAAGCAACATAATCTGTTGACGTGAATGACCCAAAAAGTGCCAAACTTGCTCGAGTATCAAATGTCAGTTCAGTTCGCCTCCTGGAAGGTAAGAGTAGAATGAGATTGACAGTACAGAATATTTAAGACTAGAAATATTTTTTAGCCTCTTAGGAACCAGAAGTTTTAAGTTCTATCTCCTCTTGAAAAAAAAATTAACAGCTCAAGCTGACAGCAACATTGAGAATCTGATATTCAGTTTAATAGATAGAGTACCCTTCTTGGTAATGAGCATTCAGATCACACAATGATTCTGAGCCAATAGAGACAACATGGGCAGTACGCATCTCCTCAAGTTCTGGTAATATTATCTCTTCTATCTTGAAAATGTTAAACAACAATAAATCAGCTGAGATATCGAGAAAGAATAGAATATGCATATTACAGTAGATATCACATCATCAGAAACGGCATCTCATCATAGTCATTTAGCAGCTGGAAAATATTAAGCTTAACTCTTACTGCTGGCTGGATACCTAGAAGCTCCAAATGATGGAGATAAATAATCAGTTCAACTTACAGGAGTTGTTAACACTGGTTAAGATGTATATTTTCTCATTAATAGTTCACAATTGTTTTGACATAACCATCAACAGAACTGTGGTTGCAGTTATTGGTGCGAACAAAAGTATTTACTGTCCACATTAAAGATTTATGTGCAGATGCTTTCATCAAAAGAATAGATTGTACATTCAAAGGCACACGACCTAGATAGCTGATATACCTACAGACATGTGATAGTTAGAATGGTAGAATACAATCATATAGCATTTGTTGCGCTAGCAATGGGTATACCTGACATCCGAAAGTGCTGCACAGGAGGTTAAGTGCATCCTCACATGTATTTGAGATCTCGCCATTAGAAACATCATGAAACCACTGCAAAAGCCAATTTTATATAAGAAAACGCACATATGTACCAAGATAATGTTCATGTAAAAATTGTACCTCTGTATATTTTCCCACTTTCACTGATTGTAGGATACTGCTGTTGTCAGAGGACAGTAAGTTAGGAACACACAGCGGCGACTGTACACAGGAAAAAGGGAGATGTTACAGATAGCAGAGAGCCTGATGGCATGCATTAAAGCCACCTTTAAACCATAAGTTATGATCCATCCTGGGGAATAGTGGACAAGGTTAACATATGACTGTTGCTGCATATGAGTACCTTACTGTGAAGTTAAATTTTATGTTTCATTTCAGAAAAAAGAACACATTCATGGTTTGCTACAATTCAGTAAAAGAATATTGACAGACACATGTATCGTTCCCCTTTTAAAAGAAAAAACTAACTAGTATAGTGCAATGCCGTAGAAGTGACATGAAAGATATTTCTCTTTTAACAAAGACACTAGTGTCTGTGTTATTAAACAGATGGGAGATGGGGATGTTAAGACAGGAAATATCTTACAGGTGTGCGAGTAAACTTATCCATAGGTCTAGAGCCTGCAAGTGCAGAATACCTGAAATGTCATACGGCAGGGGGTAAGTAGTAAATACATACATAACTTACAAGCAGTCAAACCTAACAGACTTATGCAATCTCACGGTCTCATCTAGCAAGCCAAATCGCTTACACTAGCATAGAATCCTCCACTGATGCTGTAAGAGGAGAAGCAACTTCAACAGTCCCACCATCACAAAGTACCCTGCAAATAAGATATATAATTATGCATAGTTGCATACTCACAATTGAATGTATGTCGATGGATTTTTTAATCAGATCCAGTGCAAGATAACAATAAAAGGTAACTCGGCAACCTCATTTACTTGATTGATAGACAATTATATTATATAAAAGCAGTTCAGGATTTTAATTTTAATTTCTAAAAATAAAATGGGCTAGCTGAAACTTCTGCAGTTTGCGGCACACGTGCCTTAACACTTGGCATCTAGGCATTTATTCGTTAGATGGAGCAATCACATCTATTTCACGTAGTTACCAAGAAGCTCGTACAGCAAAATCCCTCATTTAAGGTTAAACCGTCACATGCAACAATATCAATGAACCACCATCAAAGGTATGTATTAGCACAAGAGGATGACGGGCGGGTCAGGTATGGTTATTCTTAAAACTGGAGTCTTGTGATAGTTTGTAAGGTTATTTGCAGTTTCACGAAATTTACTGTCTCATTTCTGTTTATCACCTTGCTACAAAGATCCTTAACAAAAAAATAACAAATTAACTAACTGAAACACAATGGAACTTCCCCCATAAACCGACTTAACAAAATGGAGCATGGCAGAGAGCAAGAATAAAGACGTGATCGAGTTACACCAGCCCACGTGGACTCGGGTGAGCGTGGAGGCATGGCCAAGATGAGAAACAGACTGGGTCAATGACAATGATTTAATACATTTTTTTGTCTGTAGCAAACACAGGGTAGTAGAAAAATATCTGGTAGGAACTTTTCTTAGTTACCCAGTCAAATCTGTCCGCCCATACGTTGTCTTCAAACCAACAATGCCACACAGGGAAGATGGAATTCGAACTGAACCTGTAGAAAAGAAAAGGTAGTAACTAGAGACTAGTATCAAAAATACTGTAGTGTTAATGAACCTCGTAGCATTATGTGTACAAACCTCCACCGTCTGTTCCAATCGCTGCTGAGCATAACCCTGATGAGACAAGTGCAGCTGGACCAGATGAAGAACCACCAGTATATCTATCAATGGAATGTGGATTTCTTGCTGTCCTGCAAAAACAATCACGAAGACATGAATATAAAGTGACGATTATCAGAACATATAGAGTGGATGGACAATATATGATGAATGCAAATTCTAAAATTACTTCCTTTTATTTCCCCTTCATAGCGTGGTTTTCAATGATACTGCTGGGGCATAGAGTTTATAAACATTCTAGAATTCTGATTCACTTTCAAGCTTTACTAAAGCTAAGCTGAGTTTGCTTATAGGAATTAGCTAGTAAATAATATAATTTATTCCTTTAGTAAACTTTAGACAATGCAAAATAATCCACTAGATGCTGTTGGATATTCATGTTTGCGTCATGTCAAAGAAAACATGTTACTGAGGTAAAACTCGAGTTCCACCGGGTCGACACAAGCGTTTGGTGAAAACATGACTTATCTTTAACAATCCCAAAAAAATTGATGAATCTCTATGTAATCATTTGAAACAAAACTAGCAGGACTGTAGGAGCAGCCGCACAATTATTAACCGTACCCATAGTTTGCATTGTTTCCAGTTACTCCAAGGCCTAGCTCGTGCATATTTGCTTTCCCGATAAAGATTACTCCACATTTCCGTAGGCGAGCAACACAGACTGCGTCTTTCTCTATGGGGCGGATTTTGTCAATATATGTAGTAGCACCTGCACACAAAAAGAAGACCATAATATGGAATATGCTTCTTAGGCGGAGAAACAATGGTTAATTCAGTCGAGTGAACTTACTCTTTGATGGATACGGGAAGCAGTCAATATCATCCTTGATGGCAAAAAATATCCCATCCAAAACGGAAATCGGATTTCCTGGGCACGAGAAGCAACACGTATCAAGAAATTGGTATAGAGACAGATGAAATTTCCACCTGAAGCCAGTTCGTTCAGTCATTAGCAGGTAAAGCAGCAAAGTTGGTCTATGGGTAAACCTTGCTCAAATCTCTTTGTGGAAGCATCAGCTTGCTTCCTGAGGTCATCCGCGTTAAAATAGACCAGCATTGGCATCGGAGGCTTCTTGTTGTTCCACTCCTCGACGCCCGCGATGACATGTTCAGCAACCTATGCGAGAGATCAAGGTTGAACGCCACATTTCAAGGAAAGCAACCAAAACATTAAAAAAAGGGCAGCCCGGTGCACGTAGCTACCGCTTGCACAGGGTATGGGGAAGGGTCCAGCCACTTTGGGTCTATTGTAAAAGCAACCAAACCACATAAGTAAGAAATGCTCTGTCCATACTGAGCTACTCACAGCCAATGGTGTCGTGATCCCTGACCGGTATGCGTGGGCAAAGTCTCGGATCTTCCAATAGAGAAAGGGATTTTTCTCATCGGCCGACGTGAAACGCGCGGACGGGTCATATGGAGTGAGGCACTGTAGTGCTTCCTCGACCCTCTCCACAGGGTCCCTGTCATCACCCACGATCACGACCCCTTGCTCCGGTTCTGGCAAATAAAATTAGGAAGAGCAGCACTTAGCAACACACCACGAGGAGAATTTGCAAGATGCCTAAGGACAGGGGTGCTTCAAAACGTTAGGTGCAATAATTGATAAACTGAATTGAGTAGATTGTTCAGGCATGCTTCTTCACTAAACATGTGTGATGCCATGACAAAACAGTGAGGCGCTAATCTTTCTGTGTCTTTATCAGTCGCAGCAGAACTTGTCTGAATAAAAAGGAGTATTTGTCTCAACTATTAAAAACAATTCTAGCACTATTTTTCTCTCTAGCTACTTGCTTGTCCCGCTGGCTGAACTACCATTGACGATTCCAAAGAAGTTTTAAGAAGAAGCAGAGCATTTTTTTCCTGCTCAGCTATTAAACAATGCAAGTAGCATATTATTTTATCAGTAGCTGCTTGCTTGATTGCGACGCCGGCTGAACAAGGCAACAACCATTGACAATTTCAAAGGAGCAAGCAACCCCTTGCCGGATTAGTGCACGAACAGAACCCCTTGCTCTGGCTCTGGAAAAGTCAGGAGGCGTGTCAATTAACAGGAGCACACCACAATTCATCCAGAAGAGACACCATGAGCAGATTGTAATAAGAGGCCCAAGAACAGGGGTGCATCAATATGTCAGTTGGGACAAGTGAGGAGTAAGTTTGATTGAGCAAACTATTCAGGTTGGTTCTGCAGCAGCAAACAGGCGTCATGCTGACAGAGGAAGAAGTGTGCAATCTTTCTGTGCCTTTTGCACTTGACCGAACGGAAAGAAGCAGAGCATTTTTTTTTCTCGGCTACTATTAAAAAATTCTAGCAGTGTATTATTTTATCCACAGCAGCAGCTTGCTTGCGACGCCGGCTCAGCAAGAGTGACAGCAACCATTGACGACGATTTCAAGGGAGCGGAAACAAAAAAAAAACGCGTATTACCTTGCGGTGGGAACTCCGGGAAGAACATGGGCCGCTCGGGGATCACGGTGTTCTGCAGCATCTGCTCGGCGCAACCAGTACCAGAATCGAGGGTGGTCAGGTGGTGAGTTCAGTACCGCAAGCAAGCGAGACTAGCTGCCGGAGAAAGAAAAAAAATAGGAACAGAAGTGACCTGCGTCATGTTGTTCTGCTTCTTGAGGGCGGAGGTGACGATGGGCCCGAGGAGGCGGGACTCGAGGAGCCAGACGAAGGCCCTGAGCGGGAATCCGGTGAGGTGCGGCGCCTGCATGGGGCGCGGCTCGTAGCGCACGGCGGAGATGTCCACCTCCGTCACCGGCGCCATCGCCCGCGGCCCCTTGGATCCGCCGCCCATCTCCGATCTCTCTCTCTCTCTCTCTCTCCGGAGGAGGAGTAAATGCGAAGCTGCGAGTGCGCGGCGGGAGCAGGGGCGGAGGAGGGTGTTGGTTTTATGGCGGGAGAGGTGGGGCTGGAGGGAGACGACGGACGAGGAGGAAGGAGCTGGAGCTGAGGATGGTGGGAAGAAGAAGTTTTTAATGGCCGTTGCTACTGGCACTTGTGTGGGGATTTTTAGCTAGAGGCAGGCCGGTCCTGCCAAAACTAGGCTGCACATGTATGAATGATCGTATATCCGGTGGGTGATAGAGTTTGCCTGAGAGGCAATAATATCATACAATATGGTCGATCTCTGTAACAATTTCTTGACCTCGAGGTGTTGCCTGTGAACCTGCCTGAGTCCACACTTCAACCTCAGCCTCTAGAACACCGAATTGTTAATGGTAATAAATTCTTAGGTTTGACTAATGTTATATACAAATGTGGCAGTACTTATCCACCCTACAAGTTTTTGACATTTTGGTTTTGCCACATTAGTAAGCAATTACATCTCAACATGGATCTACACTCGTTTCCCTACCGAGGGTGCAATACTCACCCTTTCTCGTTTCACCGTGATGATGACGATCCCCCCCCCCCCCCCCCCCCCCCCCCCCCCCTCAAACCTTCATTACAGAAGATCCACCCAGTTGGATGCTCATGCATTGTAATCCGAGCCCGCGGCGGTGGTTGCCGGAGCTCGGGGCGTGGGTGGCCCGACACCCACATAGAAGGCCCACGAGGAGGCCAATCGCGTCTAGCCGGTTAAGGATGGCATGCCTAGCATGAAGTCCTGCGTCGGTCTAGGACGGAGACATGGGTCGGGCAGGGGCTAAGCCCCACCCCCTAATGATGTCAAGTTACTTAAGAAACTTTTAATGCATTCGTCTATGATTAGTACACTTAAGAGCATTTTTCCACTCCCAAGTTTCTCGGTCTCCTCCATAGGTAAGAGTTGGCTCCATCCTATCGTCGGTCCCTTACCTCCACGGAGGCGGGCGCTCATCGGCGTCCCGCAAGAACGTGAGGGCGTTGAAAGAGTGCATTGAGTTGTCCGACCGGGCCACGACGGATAAAATCGGCTCATGAAGCTAATGCCGGACGGCTTAATATACTAGCTCCCCATCGGCTTCACAATGAGAAAACGCAACATCGTGTCTTCGTGGTGACGCATAGACAATATCAAGCGAGTATGCAAACCTTTTGTTTCTCATGTCCATGTCTGATGTAACGGCATCCATCTAGTTAGAATATGAAGTATGGGAGAGGAGACCATATCCATGGATGGATGCAAGAGAATAATGCTATTGCGTTTCTCAAGAAAGCAGGAGCTCTTTAGTTCTCCACAACCATTGTACACACGAATAATTTGAACTTTCTAGATGAGGAGTATATCGACAAAAGCCTACAAAAGCAAGGCATGGACGAGAGAAGAAAGGACGAGGGCGTTGTTGGTTGCGTCGACCGTGTCTGCTTGAGTCAGAGAACGGAAATGGAAACAAATGGAGGTCTGTGAGGCTGCGAGCGTGCCGCCGCCGGCGGCGGCGATAGCAACACGGATGTGGTTTTGCTGTCGTAATTAACGAGGGGGAGCCGCCGCCTAGCGCCTACCCATCAATCTTTGGTCAGCCAACAACGGTTTTGTTTATCAAGGAAGAAAAACACTCGCGATATTTCTGGAACCCCTCCTCTTTCTACAGTGCACAGAGGCGACCTCAGAGGCGACTCGGGCTCTCCCGGCGGCCGCCGGCGTATCCGCGGCATTCCTCTCCCTCCGCCGGCCGCTTCGGCGGCGGGAGGGTGGGGAATCCCCGGATCTGCGTTCCGGCGTGTAAATAGAGGTGTTTTGGGTGGCGCTGGCGTGGTGGGGTCGTCGGCGTCGACCTTTTGGTGCTCTGCGGCTCCCCAGTTCTGGCGTCGTCGTCGACGGCGCTTCCGTGCTGCAGGTGAGTCACCCATCTGTCGTTGCTTTCTCCGGCTGCGACGGCAGATTGGTGGCGAGTGGTTTGGAGGCCGGAGGTGAAGGTGCGAGGCGGCTGCTGTGTGGTGGTGCGGTTTGCAGGTGGAGGATCTGGCCACCTCTGTGAGGTGGGGTGGCGCTGGCCCCAGATCCGGGCCGGAAGATGCTCGGGGCGTGCCCCCGGCCGATGGACGTCCTCCGTCTTCAGATCCAGCTCGTCGGAGCTGGTGGTTGATGCGGCTCATCTTTGCCTTCGGGCTTGAAGCTCTTCCGCTCCATGGATGCGAGCTCCGGCTGGAGTTCGTCGAGGTTGAAGACGGCGTGCTGCAGCAGTGCTGCTCTCTGTATTCTCCTTTTTTCTTTGCTTGTATCTGGCCTTGTACTGGTTTCCTCTACGTATGAATACAAGTATTAAAATTCAAAAAAAAACAACGGTTTTGTTTTTCTTAGGAAAACAGTGCTATGGGTGTTTAGTATGGGTATATGGCGATGGAAACTGGAAAGAGATGGTATACGCATGTGCAGTGTGGTTGGTCAGCACTACGTGGGATTTTTGGCATCAAAGAAGAACGAAAGGGAAAACCCGATCAAAGATGAGAACTTGCCTGTGGCAAGATGGTTAGAATGGTGGTTGTACCCCCAGCCCACCAGAGTTTAAACCCTAGATTTGACGATGACGTTTCTCATTTAGGCAGAATATTTTTCAGTGGGAGGCGACGTTTCCGTCGACAGCGAGACGCCTGTGGTGACTTCGTCAATCTCAAGACCCAACCGCCGGCTCAGTATCTCGGAGGTGCTCATAGGGGTAGGGTGCGTGTGTGTGCGTTCATAGGGGTGAGTGTATGCGCGTGTATGTGAGCGTTTGTGTTGTACTGTGTTTTGCAAAAAAAAAAAACGATCGAAGCGTGCTCACACGAGGAGATCCGAAGACCCTAAAGCCTAGGTAAAAAGTTGCCCCACAACGAGTCTCCTTGGCCGATGTTGTCGGCTGTGGAGGCCGGGCCTAGACGGCAAAGGCAGTGGGTGTGCCTCGATGAGCTCCCTTCGCAGAGCGGTGGCGTTGCAGACCGTGGAAAGAGTGAAGCGTGCGGTTGGGAGAGGTGCATACGGGGGACAACCGTGACCATTGGAGGGAGAGTGGCGGCTATGGTGGTGGTGGTGGCGCAATGATTTTGTGCCCTGCAGTATGAGTTAAATGTTTCGAGTTACTACTTTAAATTAATTCAAATTGTATTATATTATATGTGCAATAGACATGCTCACAAGTTTTAAATCATTCTGTCAAGAGGTTCATTGGATATTTCAACAGTAGGGTCGACCATCGCTGGGTGTCATGCATGCGCATGACTACCTACATAGCCGATGTGAGCACGCACTAGCTTTAGTGCCGCACCACTTTCCCCTCCTTCCTGCTACAGGGCAGAGAAGGCGATTTCTTGGACTCGCTCGTCACCGCGCTCTCGCCGCCGCGGATCCGCGGGATCTCTCGCCTCCCGTCCGCTCCGGCGGCGGGTGGGTGGGGGATCCCCGGATCCCTCCGTGTAAATAGAGTAGGGGTGTGGGGGCTTCCGCTGGCGGCGCTGTGGGGGCGGTGGTGCGGCCGGTGGTTCTTTGGTGTCGACGTCCTTCCTCTCCGGTGGTGGAGCTCCGGCGGAGCTCCGTCGCGTGGTCGTCGTCCTTGCCGTGCTCGCGGATCCGCGGATCCGCCGTGCGCGGCCTTCTTCTCCTTCTGCTGCGGTGCGGCGGCGCTGGAGTTGTGCTGTTCATCCAGGGCTGGTCGGGAGGCTGGAGCTTCTCCGGCGACGGATCTGTTGGCGGCCGAGGCAAGGTGGGGAATCGGTGCCAGGGGGGCGCCGCCCTACGCGTTCATCGTCAAGTGCTCCGTCGCGGCGCGGCGGGCAGTCCAGGCGGCGTCTCTTAAGGGATTAAAAGTGCCCAGGCAGTGGCATGGTGGTTGCCGGCCTTCTTCTCCGTCGCCGGCGAAGCTGCGGCTCTCGGTGGTAGCTCTGGATCCTCCCCGTATGTTGGTTCTTCGTTTGTTTTTCAAGCTATGTACGGTGTATGTGGTTGATCGATGAATATACGGCTGGTTTGGATGTGTCAAAAAAAAAATACCTACATAGCCGATCTGGTATATTAGCGGTGTGTGCCTTCGCGTGGATATTCGTGACTTGTAGTTATGACTTAGGAATCTGCATACTCTCCATCCGTTCACCTAATTGCGGATACCAATGTAGGCTTTGGATGAGCAAAATTATAGCATAAATGGACGCATGTGCCCTTGGTGCAATCACACCCACAAGTCACGAATACAATACAAGGGGAAATCTCCACATTCCACGGTCAGCCCTTGTTTTTTTAGCTATAAAATGGCCGTATCCACAGTCCGAATAGATAGAAAGAGTTGACCCATTTTATAAGGAAAACCGGGTCTAAAAACCATACAGTCTGTACAAAAGAATAACACAAACGAAGTGACCCGCCGCTCACACGACCCAAGTCGACAAACGCCACAACACACACCACCTGCTCCGGGGCCGCCGCCCCGGCGTAAAAACCAGATCGACCTTCGCATTGCCCGAAAGTGATCCAGTCATGGTCGACGAACCATCTGCCCACGCAGTTTTCATCCAGGTTGCCGCCCGCCCCGGTGTAGCAACCAGATCGACCTTCGCATTGCCCGAAGACGATCCAGTCGGGTCGACGAACCCTCTGCCCAAGTAGTCTTCATCTAGATCGCCACCCAAACCCACAAGAAACAACGGTTCTGCCTCATAGAACCGTCGTAGCGTGGGAGACCGAGGCCGCCGCCTCGACACACCACCACCTTCCGGAGCCGCCGCTTCGACGCACCACCACCTTCTGGAGCCACCGCCCCGACATCCACCGCCCACGACCACACGCCAATCTGTACATTCGTCGTGAAACCGTTGCACCGCGCTGGCCAAGGGCTCCAAAGCGGCGTCTCCAACAAGGTAGTGACGAGACCGTCACCGCCGCCCATTCACGAAGGAGCAAAGGTTTTCACCCGGAGAACTTGGAACCACCACGCGTTAGACGAGGTTGAAAAGCTCCACGACGACGCAATCAAGAAAGGGAACGATGCCCGAGAGCGCCGCCGTCGTCGGCACTGACCGAAGTCCATGCGAGCTTTCGGCTCGGAGTTCAACCCGACTGCGAAGCTTCGGGAGCAGCAGGATGGCTTCATGGCCATGTCATCAACCACCTTCTACAAGGCACAATGCCGCCTCCGTGGCACCTTCCTCCGCGGCAGCCGCCATGCCCGCTGCGTCTGATCCTCGAAGCAGCCACACGTCCGGGGCCGCCGCCCCGGCTTGCCTCCGTGGCCAGCCGCGCCTCATCGGTTGCCATGCCTCCACGCCGGCGACCACCTCCCTCCTCCTCCTCAGCGCTGGGCATGCGCCCCCAGCCTCAGAACCACGCCCCCTAGCGCGCACCGCCGAACTTCCTCTTCCGCTCGCCCCTGCTCGGCCCGGCGAGCCCAGATCGGGCCCGCCAAAGCCCATCGGCGCGCAGCCGACCACCACGGAAGGCGACGGCGCCTCCGCCGCCCGCACCGCCGCCGGCAGCCACTGTGCCGTCCTCGACCATCTCCCGGGCCCGCCGGCTCGGCTTCCTCCGTCCCAGACCGCCGCCGCCCCCCACAGGCTGGTCTCCACCCGCGACGAGACGAAGACCACCCCCGGCCACCTTTTTGGCAGGGGGGGGGGGGGGGGGGAGGGGGGGTGCCGCCACCGCCTCGGCCGCAGCCAGCGACGACAGCGACAGGAGGCGCCAGACGGGAGAAGACTGGGCGACGCGTCTTTTTCCCCTGGCGCCGTCACGAGAGCGACGCGAGGGGCGTGGGTGGGTGGGTTGCTGCTCCAAGGTGTTGATATGTGATCGTATGCACTTGTTTTTTTACAATTGTTAGTTGTGGAGGGCAGGGGGCACTTGCCCCCCTCTCCCAAAAAAACATTTGGCATGGTCAAAAGCTAAGGTCTATTTCTTTGGAGTCTCAATAAATACCAGTGAATCTTTTTATTATGAAAAAGAAGCATTACTAGTCCAGCTAATTCAGGGTTAAATTGAAAGAAATTTGGCATGATCACTCCTAATATCTAGGCATTTAATTTGAAATAATTTGGTCCAACTATTGGCGTTCCTTCAACGGTTGCTACCATGAGTTTCACGGAGCTCCCCCAATGGTCAGCTTGTTATTGCTGACCCCCATACTCCGGTTCGCTAACCACTCTTATAAACAATATTATATAATCATGATCGATATTTACATCCTTATATTACAAGAGTTGACGCAGTCGATGTTGGCAAAGATGATAAAACATGACATATACTTATATTTTATTTAATCGTAGAAACTTGACAAGTTTGGTTTGTTTGAGTTTTCACATGATTCAAAGGGTCACTTAGTTTTGAAAAAACATCTGGTTTATGGTCCGTGTCCACACCATATTTTTCTCACGAAATAAAATAAAATCCAAATTCCACTCACGTGCCACAGACCAAAAGAGAAATCCAACCTTGATGGTACAAAACTCAAATCAACCGTGAAAAACAGTTATCCGATACTATTATTATGATACAGTTTTGAAGTCGACTTCCTTAACAAATATTATGGCACTTGCTTATGATGATCATTTTGCCACATGTTTTCCCAACCGACGACAGTTCTAGAAAGGTTACTCGCCAATCAAGAACATGGTACATGGTACAATACATGCATACACTATTAATCCGGAATTGTAAAATGTTTTTGATATTTCAATGTGGCTACGTACGAACTAAAATGAGTGAAGCTACACACTGAAATACATCTTAATACATGTGATTCTGAATGAAGTACGATACACCATCTTATAATTTGGAACGCAGAGAGTATATCTCACAGAATTGAATAAAATCCAAATTCCACTCACATGCCACAAACCAAAAAGAGAAAACCAACAGTTGATACTAGTACAAAACACAAATCAAACTCAAAACGTAGCTGTCCCATACCATTATGATACAGTTGACACAGCAACATGACAAATCTTCTACGATGGATATGACTTTTCAATGACTTTGTTTTTAGTTTTCTAGGGCCACGTTGCACGTCGAGGAGCACCGACGAACATCGATCTCGCTCGGTGTCGCAGCCCTCCGTGGGGTCGCTGACGTGTGGGGTCGTTTCCGCTTTCCAATCCCAGGAAGGAGGTCTCATTGCTCCTACCCTGGGTGGGTCAGAGAGAAGGAAGGAATCCGTCATTCGCAGCCAGCCAGCCACGGTGGTCCGCCCTTTCTTCTTCCCCACGACACCCCGCCCGCCGCCGCCGCCGGCGAAATGGCGTCCCGCATCGCCTCGCGCCTCCTCCGCCGCACCGGCCCGGTATACTCCCTCTCCCCAACCTCCCTACCCGCGCCAGTCCGTGATTGATTCGCCGTCGCCAGCGCGTGTGATTCCGCGATCTCTGACGGAAAGGGGAGCTAGGGTTTGCGATGTTGGTTGGTTCCGCTGGTCCGGTGCGATAGGGTTCGGTGCGATTGGTTTGGTCTATCTCCACGGGCTGGTCTCCTTGGGCGAGCGATTGATTGGGGGATCTCCGATTGGGTTTCGGTGGGGAGATTGCTGTTTCGCATCGGTCGAGCTGATGTCCAAGGTCCGGGGATGCGCTATGCACGGCGCCAATTCCGTGTCTCTGCGTAGGGTGGCGTCCGCGGATTGAGGTTCCAGGTCGTGCTCGTGCTATTTCCCCCCATTTCCGTGTCTGCGTACATTGGATTGGATTGGATTGGATTGGATTGGATCAGGGGACCTAGAATAGGTGCCACGGCATTGACTAATTGGGGTATTACTGTTGGCTTTCTCTACTTCTTTCTAGCTAATAGGAATTATTTCTTCCGGGAATGCAACTAACAAGTAATGGATGTCTGGATTGGCTGTTAGGCTGATAGTTATTAGTGCTTAATTGCAGTTCCCATACGCTAGCCTTTCCTGTCAAGTACAATCTTCTCTCGTGAAAATGTAATCCCATTTCATGTTGTGCTAAGAGATAAGGTGCATTTGACAAGACCTAGACTGTCAGTTGTAATGTTCATGAGGACAGTTATTCTGTTTCCCAGTAATGATCCCAACAGTCTACAACTTTTGCTTTATCTTCCTTTTTTTAATCTGTAGCAGCGCATCTTAAACATGATGTTATGCTCTATATCGCACAACATGTCTTAGCAGAGTATCCGAACGAGTATATTGATTACTTCCAAATGTTATATTTTCATTCATGCTGACCGTTCCGATTTACTTGCAGACACTAGGCCTCCTGAGGAGCTACACACATGTCAGAAACTACAGCAGTCAGCTTTCAGGTTATTAGCTGAATAACTGCTCTTTGAATTTCGATCACCGGTTCATTACCAATATATCTGATATCTCTATACCCTCCTCCAGCTCTTATTCCAGCTGGTCCCCAAAGCTCAAAGCTGACAAGGTAACTAGCAAACTGTGCACTTATTTTTGTTCCGTCTAGGCATTTTTCGTGCATGTGTTGTTTATTCCCGTAATTCTTCCCGACGTTATTAAATGTTTTGTCCTGTTGATACATGCACTAATAATGACTAGCGTTTGTTATTAAATTTGGTAGACGGCAGTACTTCCCGAATGCCTCTCCTTACCAACTCTGGAGTAGGTCATTTGCATCAGACAATGGTAATGAAAGCAGTCTCTTAGATTATTTTCAACACTGTAAAATTGCTCTTAGCGATGTGCTAATTGATTCTTGTCGTTTCTTCTGCAGGAGAGAAGTTTGAAGCTGTTGTACCTTTCATGGGTGAATCTGTAACTGATGGAACTCTTGCTACTTTCTTAAAGAGTATGCTCTCTCTCTCTCTCTCTCTCTCTCTCTCTCTCTCTCTCTCTCTGTATTTGTGTCTGGGTGTGGGGCAGTGAAGGGTCATTTATATTCTTCTGTTAACACTTAACACATCTTCAATACAGAACCTGGTGACAGAGTTGAGGCTGATGAGGCCATAGCCCAGATTGAAACTGATAAGGTATTTTATCTTTTTTAATCACTTTTTGTTTTATTCCCAATATCTGTCAAAATGAGTGCTTGTGTAATGTTAAATATACCTTTTACTTCTGTATTCCAGGTCACCATAGATGTTTCTAGTCCTGAAGCTGGTGTTCTTGAAAAGGTGAATCTCTTTTTGACTACATTTGTTCTTCTTATCATGGTTTACCTTTACCGTTAGTGTAGCAGGAATGCTTAATTTCATTATGTCATTGTCTTTCAGTATATTGCTAGTGAAGGTGATACAGTTACTCCAGGCACCATAGTTGCTATTGTTTCAAAGTCTGAAGCACCGGCTGAAACACATGTTGCCCCATCTGAGGAGGCAACCCCAAAAGAATCAGCTCCAGCAAAAGTTGAAGAGAAATCACCAAAAGTAGAAGCGAAACCACCGAAAGTAGAACTTCCAAAGAAGCAAGCACCAAAGCCAACTCCTTCAAAAACCTCCCCTACGGAACCCAGCTCCCTCCCAAAGAACGAGAACGGCGGGTACGTCTAATCTTCAATAACATAAAGTTGCTTCGGATCAGTTGTAGCAGAATACCTAGTATTTATGTACAATGATAACCACCAATGATGATAACTGCAGGTGCCAATGCCAAGGCTCAGGAAGCGCATTGCCAACCGTTTGAAGGATTCCCAGAACACATTTGCAATGCTGACCACATTCAACGAAGTTGACATGTAAGTGTGTTGGTTATCTTTTTTTCAGTGTACAACGAATTAGATATGATGAGCTGGTGACTTTTAGTCCCCGTCTATCATATTTGTGGACTTCAGATTTAAACACACTGTTAGAGTGCATGTCACTATATTATGCTATCCACTTTAACAGCATAACGATACACATGTCAGTATATACTTTATTATGTATAACAGCGCGCACAGAAATGATTACTATTATTCCTGACGAAAACAATATACTCCTCTTTTATTGAATTTAATAATGTGATAGCAGTATGTGATTCAGCATCTTCTCATCTCATCTTACATAAGAATTTGATCATTCCTTTTCTTTTCACCATCAGCTGCTATTAAAAATAACTTGGATTTGTAAACTTTATGATTGTTTATCACCTCTTTACTGTTGATGTTATGATGCAGGACCAATTTGATGAAGCTACGGTCTGAGTATAAAGATGAATTTGCCAAGAAGCATGGTGTGAAGTTGGGTCTTATGTCTTGCTTTGTCAAGGTACCGTCCAGTGTTAGGGTTGGCCAAATTATTGCTTGGCGATTTTATTAGATGATTATATGCTGATTCTGTTTGGCTTTTGCAGGCTGCTGTTTCTGGACTGCAGAACCAGCCAATCGTGAATGCTGTCATTGATGGTGATGACATCATATACAGAGACTATGTTGACGTTAGTGTTGCTGTTGGCACTTCCAAGGTAATATAACAACATTTAGTTGCCAACATGCTGCATACCTTGTTTATAGGACTATTATCTCACGTGCAGTTTATATCTCGTTCAGGGTCTTGTGGTGCCCGTTATCCGTGATGCTGATACAATGAACTTTGCTGACATCGAGAAAGGAATAAACACCCTTGCGAAGAAGGCTACTGAGGGGGCACTGTCAATTGACGAGATGGCAGGAGGAACGTTCACCATCTCTAATGGTGGCGTCTATGGAAGCCTTATCAGCACGCCCATCATCAACCCTCCGCAGGTACTGCTGCTTTTCTTTAATGGTGCTCTGCCAGATCTCCTGGATACATTTTATGCAGATACTCATCAACACCCTGTCTATTGCAGTCAGCGATTCTTGGGATGCATTCCATCGTGCAGCGCCCTGTGGTTGTGGATGGCAGCATCCTCGCGAGGCCGATGATGTACCTTGCGCTGACATACGACCACAGGCTGATTGATGGCAGAGAAGCTGTCTACTTCCTGCGCCGCATCAAGGACTTGGTCGAAGACCCACGGAGGTTCCTCCTCGACATATAAGTTCCATGGGCTGATCCTTGGCTGCTAAGTGGCTTTGTCCTCTATCTGGAAATAATACTGTGCAAATTTTTGACTGATACAAATAGTCGCGTTCTGTGAAAGACGAGATTTGAGTTGAGGATATGATATAACTTGCCCTGTTTTGTTCGGAGCCCCGGGATGTAGTTCCCTAAACAAAATTTGCTTTAATTTTCAATGCAAGAGCAATAGATATTGATGCCCTCCTGGTTATTGTTTCCTCGATGCATGGAGCAATCTGCCTTCATATATTTTGATGGTAGGCATTTGTTTTTTCGTCCGCATTTGAAATAAAGAACTACTCCGTAGTATGGACTAAGGTGTTACTTTAACAATAGAGGACTCCCACGATGATGATGCCACTGTGATGCGCATATCAGGTGGTAAGAAGAGGCATAAACAACCATTCCTGTTATAATACACATGTTGCTTGTAGTTTGTCTAGGTTGTTGTATCTGGCCTTTATTTTATCGGGAGTAACCTGACCTTTGTTTTCAACAAGGCCCTGGCTCATTCGGCACGTAATAGACGACCAATCAACAATCTCAAGATAACTATTTGCTCGAGTAGGGCTGTAGGGGCGATCCTGAGAGCGTTTGTATTCTCCACCGTGCGATGATAAGGGTCCTCTTGCCCTAATGCTTCGCGTTCGCCGCCTGACAACGAGGGGAGCGGCATGGCTGAGATCAGCAGTTCATCTCTTTTCCTCCCAAGATCAGCAGTTCATCTCTTTTCCTCCCAAGGGCCGGCGCCCGCGTCGCCTGCTCCAATCTCCGTGTTATGTGAGCATTAGGTCCCAAACAGTAATGCAAGAGACAAAGTGGGGAAACTCTTTTTTCTCTCCATGTGTTTTTAACATACACCTTCTCTGTTATATGCGGAACAATTTACAGGATAAGCTAATTAAGTGAACTTTTCAGCGAACAGTTATATTTTTTTCCGAAACACTAGTTGGAATGTACGTGCAACGCACGTCTTCACAATTATAGGGGACAATTCACAAATAGGAAAAAACGTATCAGGATCTACATGGATTAATTCTCTTTTGGTGCTAGCATGGTTAATATCTGCAAAAATAAGATCCAACATAATTTAGTTAGGCTAAATGTTCACACCAAATGGTTTCAGATCTAAGAACTGAATAAATGTGGCACACAGATGTCAAGTATACCAAGACCAGGTCTAGTCACGGGAGATGTTTAAATGACATATCTTAGAAGAAGAAAAGAGAGTTCAAATTAGGTGCCAGGTAGAAAAATACTCGCTTCGTCCCAAAATAAGTGACTTTTGATTCGTCCAAATTTAAATGTATCTAGATGCGTTTCATATATAGATATATTTATATTTGGGCAAATCCACTTATTTTGGCATGGGGGGAGTATAAGTTACATGAAATCAGCACACCGAGCACATAATAGAGATATGTCTACAAGAGGGACAAATAATAAACTATTTCTTCATAACTTGGTGCACATTTCAGTTAAAGGTGAACATATTTCAGAATATTCTATGTCTGAACATTAAAAAGTTCAGATGGGACAATTTTCTATTGGCCCTTTGCCCTGTTTATTACAAAAAAAAATGCACGGGGAAGAATATTGATCATGAAATTTTCAATGTAAATATTAACCATGGTTTAATCAGCCAGCGATCAAACCTGCTGCATATCTATCTGTAATCATTTATTCCGTGATTGATCTAAAAATTCTCCATTAAGTTGCAATTTGCTGCACCAAATTAATCTCACCGCCCAACTCCTAAGCACAACGCAAGATCTATCGCAGCCATGCTCACCATGGCAAATCAACTCATCATCAAGGTGAGCCAAGCAAGATCCATGCAAGAGATGACCGCTCAGCTTTGGAAAAAATCATAGAACGCGACAGGCATGCAGATTGACCTGATTCGACAGGTTATAGCAGAGGCTTGCCTTTCTTTTCTTTTTTTCCTTTTCTCGTACGAATCGTTTTAGATCGGGATTGCTAGTAGAGGCTTGCGCTTGTGTTTTTGTTAAAACAGTGGCAATTTGGTCGTATTATGTGAGTTGGTGGGAGGGTAAAACGGTCCAAAACAGACAATGTTGAGTTGTCAAACATTTGGACGATCTGAACCGTTTGATCAGATATTGAAGGGCTCAGATTTAAATTATCACAACAAGTCAAGTTTGCTCTTTTAATAGTACTAGTTGGCATGTACGTGCAACGCACGTTGGAACACACGTATAATAGGGAACAATACTTATGTAGGTGAATTCTTGTTGATTTCCATATATACATATTTGTTTTCATTAATAAGACAATATTATTGGAAACAATAAGAATCTCTTAATGGACATGATGTGTGTAAATTGATAATTGTAACATGTTCACCGTGTTTCCTTTTTTTAAGGTAAAAATCAGTGAAACTTGACGTTACATTCATTATTTAGGCGAAGTCAACTTATTTGTGAAATCACATCAATCATCATCTTTTACCAAATATTAGATGAAGGAGAAAACGGGAGGTTCTTCCTCCCATAATTGAAAGTGTTAGGGTCGTAGGTGCTGATGGACTTAATTAATGGCTAGCAAGGATAATTTGTGCATAATTGTACTTACTTGCGCTCGTTCTCCTTGAAGTTCTGATCCCCATCTCAATAAGAAGTTCTGATCCCCATCTCAATAATCTTCCTCCGATGTCTCAATTATTTGACCAAGTCCCAAATCACAAAGCAGCACAGCGAGAAATCAAGCGCATTGTTTCTGCATCGTTTTGCACTAATAATTTGAAAAGAAAAAAGAGTCACCATTGAAATTCGTCAGGATCCATACGTTCACACTTGTCAGCTCCAACACGTTCTAGAGTATCATCCCTGACCTGATACGGGCATGATTGGGCGGCGACCTGGACTGGTCTGATCTGGGTATAGCCAAATTATAGCCTAATCAACATAAACCAAAAATCATCTGAAAGTAGAGTAGAAAAAGACGCCTAATTAATCGCGTGAACTCGTCTAGGCAAACATCACATGTAGCTCACCAAAATCAACCTATCGCCCACCCTTGGTCAGAACCATAGTAATTGAAGTTTAGCAATGAATCAGCAGCATGAACCATGAAAAATCATCACGCACGGTCGCGCAGCAGCAAATCAGGACAAACAAAAGAAGAATCGAGAGGTGGAGGAACGCCAAGCATGAACACGCCGAGCTCCCCGAGCAATGGGGCATCGCCTGTGCGATTGTAGCATCTAAAAATTCCGTTACCTTGAGTGCACCTCCGGCAGACCGAGGGCCATGGAAACGCGGCATCGATGCCGTTTCCGGCTACTAATCGGGTATGGTCCGTAGAACGGCGAGACGACGGCAAAGTCGCACACAGGCGAACGGCTAGTTGTACACTTCGGCAATGTCGAGAACCCCTTGCGGCCTTGCCAGAGGGGAGCAAGCGTCGAAGGATAGACCGTGTAATCTAATCGGAATCGACTTCATGCATTGGGTGGTCAAATCGAACTTTTTTCTCGATGAAGCTGAACAACAAACTTGAGTACAGCACTTGTTTAGTCCACGTGATCTGTAAATAATCTAGGCCAGCTGATGCAAACTGGAGTTGCATGACGTCGAAGAGCTTGAGGTAGACGAAGGGCACCTTGTGTTCGTGATTTCGTCGGACCGTGATCGACGTCGCTTTGAGGTCATCGATTAGAATCATGGCAGGCACGCTCGTCGGCCGCGTGGCTTCTTCCAGCGACATCATTACGCTCCAGGCATATGCACTTCTTCTTTGCTTCACACCACCGTCGTGATCGTTGATCAACAAAACCCCTTCATGCGATAGACGGCGGCCTCCTCTCTCCGAAATCCTTCTGATACCGGCCAAGCGGGCGACGAAATCTAGATCAGCGCTGGGAGAAACTGCGGGGCGAGGAAACTTCTGCCGACGTGAAGATGAGGCTGGCCCTTGGTTTTAGATAATTACTGGAAGGTGAAAGCCAATCGTATGCATGCAGGACAGAATCGATCCAGTCGTATGCATGCAGGACAGATTCACGATTTTTCCCCTTTCCAACTCGGTTTGTTACGTGTCCTTCTTTTCAGCTGTGGCAATCCTTGTAATTTTCACAAAACGAAAAGGTATGTTGAGTGGCAATTTGGTTGTATTATGTGATTTGGTGGGAGGGTAAAACGGGAAAAATCGGACAATGTTGAGTTGTCAAACATTGGGACGATCTGGACTGTTTGATCGGATATTGAACGATACAGATTTAATGTGAGTTTGATAGAACAAGTTTGCTCTTTTAATAGTAGTATAGAAGTATAGAATAGTACGTAGATCTTCTGAAGCAAGAAAAAAATTACATATCGATATATTCTTTACCTCTACTCCCATAATGCTACGTAGATTATTAAGCCACTAGCTCCGAGGAGAATATCCACGTTGAGAAATGGTGATTGATGTCTCTCATAGGTTGGCTCATAGACTGAGATCTCATGTCAAACACCTCGCCCGTGTCGACAAAATAGATAGCATCCCCTTGTACCTCGTTGCGAGCGGGAATAGATTTGCAGAAGCGCCTGCTGATGAAAATTGCCTGACCGCCGAACCCACTAGCAACTGACACCCACTCGCCTCCGCTGACATTCGCCTCAAAAACTTGTACCTTTCGAGTGAACTTGATAGTATATTCCGGTATTTGTAGTTGTCGCCTCAGCATGAGAAGCTTTCCACACGATTCCACAATGTGCCAGCTGACCGTGACAAGGTCCTTGGGTTCATAGGGCACATCTTCATCATACCAACATTCTATGGCCTCGAAAATCATGTTGTTGCCCGTTTTCTTCCTACGCTGATACACGTCACGCTTGTAGGCGTCCTCTTCATAGGCCTCAGCGTCCGTGGCCCTTTTGAGCTCAAACTCGCCGTCTTCCTCGTTGTCACTCCACACATGAAACGGATAGTCAATGGCTGGATGCTTGATGATGCGATCAATGCTGGTGACACTAGGTATCCCGTTGACATCGAAGGCGATACCAATGGAGACAAGGTCTAATGCCTGGGTGATGCCATAAAGTTTGTCTCCAAGAAACGCAATGTCGATGATATACACGTAGGGAGGTGCCCGTGGCTTGGGTAACCAGATGCCTTTTCCTGGACGGACTAGGATGAGTGGGTAGTTCCAATTGTTGGTCAGGAGAGCGACGACGTCCTCAGGGGTAGACCGCATAAGCACCTTACGGACCTCAAAATCCCTGGAAACCTTGCCGATGGCACTCGACAGCTCATGGAGCGGCACGGTCCTGCGAGTGAAAGGGTTGTGCAAGGAGTATGTATGGCTTCTCTTGGAGCTGCGGCAGCGGACGGCGAGCCAGTCGTCCGTGGAGCCGATGCATCTCGCGTCCTCGGGCAAAGAGGGCAGCTGCTGGTACAAGGGATACCTACCATCGGGTGTCAGTAATGAGCCATATTTTGAGACGATCCATGGTATCCACCGCGGAGCTGCTGCTGCTGCATGGTCGCTCACGGCCGCCTTCCATGAACGACACACCGCTCGGAAGCGAGCGCGGTCGATCGAGACAGAATGCCGGGTCGACATCTCCCGTAGGTGAGCGTGGTCTGCGCCGGCGAAAGGAAGAAACTTCTGAAGCCAAGATCGTACCGCCGAGAAAATTCCGCCGTTACCGGAAGAGTTTTGAGGGAGACGGTCGATTATGAGCCATAGGAGGTCCCCCGGGAGCTCAGACCATCCTGCGGGCGGCGACGCCATTGATGCCGGTTGAGCAATCGCTGCCGGGCGCGCGACTTGTTTACGTGCGCTATGGTCGGAAAGGAAGTCCATAGTTCTCCGCTAGTCTGCTGCTTTGAGAGAAACCTTCGTGAACGTGACTCCGATTCGCCTTGGTTGTTATTGTTCTGCAGAGAGCCGAGATGGGGCGCTCCTGTAGGTCGCGGTACGCGAAGCCAGCTTTATGTCGCGTACCTCTCCCTTCCCTTCCACGAGCTAATGGGCCAGGTCCAAATGACAGCTTCGACTGCTTCGGACTGCTTCGTACTGTTTAGCTGGTGTACTGCGTTTGACTTTTTCCCGTTGATCGAAAGTATTTGTAATTGGAACCTTTTTTAATTTGGAACTAGTTTCGAAAATAGAATCATTTTTTTGGAACCATTTCCGGAA
The DNA here is from genome assembly GCA_947311845.1 of Poa pratensis. Lineage (NCBI taxonomy): Eukaryota > Viridiplantae > Streptophyta > Magnoliopsida > Poales > Poaceae > Poa > Poa pratensis. The sequence continues at coordinate 36,675,429 of CAMZMU010000062.1, read as the reverse complement.
AGGAACCATTTTTAATTTTAGAAGCATTTTAAAAAATGGAATCATTTTCAAATTTGGAACCATTTTCAAATTTGTAACCATTTTAAAGATTTGGAACCATTTTTAACTTTGGAACCATTTTCAAAAAGGAACCACTTTTAATTTGGAACCATTTTCAAATTTGGGACCATTATCAAATTTGTAGCCATTTTTAATTTTGGAACAATTTTAAATTTGTAGCCGTTTTTAATTTCGGAACCATTTTTAAATTTGGAACCATTTTTTTTATTTCGGAACCATTTTTAATTTTGAAACCATTTTTAATATCGGAACCATTTTCAAATTTGGAACCATTTTTAAAATCTGGGACCATTTTCAAATTTGGAACTATTTTAAGATTTGGAACCATTTTCAAACTTCTAATTTCGGAAAAGAAATTTGGAACCATTTCAAATTTTAAGATTTGGAACCATTTTCAAATTTCTAATTTTGGAAGCATTTTAAAAAATGGAACCATTTTCAAAAAGGAACCATTTTCAAATTTGTAACCATTTTTAAGATTTGGAACCATTTTCAAAAAGGAACCACTTTTAATTTCGAACCATTTTCAAATTTGGGACCATTAACAAATTTGTAGCCGTTTTTAATTTCGGAACCATTTTTTTTAATTTGGAACCATTTTAAATTTTGGAAACATTTTTAATTTTGGAACCATTTTCAAAAAGGAACCACTTTTAATTTGGAACCATTTTCAAATTTAGGACCATTAGGAAATTTGTAGCCGTTTTTAATATGGAACCGTTTTTAACAATGGTGCAAGTAAATAGTAGGACTAGAGGGTAAGTTTCACAAACACATCTGATTGGTAAACTAGGCTCAATTTTGTAAAGAGAAAAAAAAGTATTTACAACGGTTTTGGAGACGAATCATTGGGTAGGAGCAATGTGATAGGCAGACTTGACTTTATTCTCCAAGAGGGAGACATGCTTATCAAGCATGGACACCACCGCCTCGAACTCGGACACCTGCTTGTCTATTGCGTCGATCTGGGACGTGTACTCTTCAAACCCTTGGTTTTCTCATTCAGTTGCTCTACGTAGACTCGCAGACCTGCTGCAACATCTCCATAGATATTGTATTCCACTGCCACGCGTTGGTTCATCTTTTCAATTAGTGCTAGCTGGTTGTTAGTTCCCTGAAAACAATTCAACATCTTAAAAAAAAAGAACCACAAACATAGAAGGAAAGAGGAAGGGGAGAAGAAGAAGAAGCAGGCAGTGCGGGGTAAACTGGGCCAGGCCCAATTAGTGTCGGGGGTACGCGAAGCTATCCGGTTTGCACCCGAACTAGCATGTATACATTGATGCTTCCTCAAAATCTGGGCCTTTATTTAGGGCCTCTCGTCGTTTTTTCTCTTTTCATCTTTTTTCGGTGCAAGATTTGAGAAAATCTATACTCCATCGCGTACCGCAGACCCTAGCTATTACCATTTGTTGGCCCGGGCCAGTATGAAAGAAGCACTGTTACGCTATTTCGGTTTTTTCTTCTTTCGTTTTTCTTTTCTGGTTTCAAAATGGATCCGTTTTTTCGCACACAGCCAACAAGTTCAGTAGTAAGAAACGGTAAAAGGCGAATTACATATCATTATGAGAAATTGTAAAGACGTCAAATTATTTTGCCATCTATGTTGCGATAAAAAGTCTCTCGCCGTATCCTTCAGTATTGTACACACCTTCATAAACTAGTCTCGATGTTCCACACGTTATAACATAAACCACGAATTAGCGTAGCTTTACTCCTGTAGACCTGCATGAGAGAAGAATTTTTATCATTAAAAATCTTGTCATTTCTAAATAAGCAAAGCGACCAGATAACGACAACCGCTGCCACCCGAATAAGTTGCTTAAACCTACGATCCACATCATTGAGCCAATTCTCCAAAATATTAGCAATGCTTATTGATGGATATAAAGTAGAATCTATCTGAATGGTTGACATATAGAACCAACTAATTTACACTCGGAGAATAAATTCTTGGTAGTCTCACGTTTTTATGACAGAGGACACACTTTTTACTTTCATGCCAATTGCGTTTTGTAAGGTTATATCTACAAAAAGTTACCCCTCGACAAAGATATCACACAAAGATCTTTTTTTAGTGTAATTTTCATCTTCCAGATTTTTTTCTTATTATGTAGTGGGTAAAAGTATATGAGAGAATTCTATGTGACCCATACCCACCTCACCCAAGATATTTTCACACTTTGCCACTTAGGTATCTCCTCTGCCACATCCATCAGCAAATTGGGTGGGTTCTATTGTCAGATTGGATGCTCTCAGCCGCCGATTTGAGTGATATGGAAAGCTTGTGCATGAAGTGGTTGATTTTGGTTGTCAGAACAAAAAAGTGGTATGATTCGGTAAATCTGTTCTTCAAAGTGGTAACTCTTTGTTATTCACTCGCATACAGATTAGGGAGATTGAACTTTTGCTGCAAGAATGAGTCGCGGGATGATGATGCTTGAGTGTTGTGTACAATGTATCTATTCTTGTCAGATAGGTCCAGGCTATGTAAATGCAAAAAGGACGTGAAAAGGGGGCCACGCTTTGTTCCAATCCAGTTAAACCTAGTCTTTCGCAATTACTTCTATTAGTGTTGATCACAAGTAGATTAAGGATACATGGCTGTCAGCGTGGTGCCTGCTGGATCAAGTTGCAGTGTTAGCTGAAACTGCAACGTCATGGACCGCTACAACTTGTCATTTTGTAAGACTTCATTGCCGCATGGAGCAAGAATCAGTCCTCCAAATCCCTGGAACATAGTGCTTGATTTGACTTGCAACGCTAAACTTGCGGAATTGTCTACTTTGATGTATTGTATTTATATTCTTATACTAGCCACAATGAGGATATCAATGTCATGTTGGTGAACAATAACGTGAGCCAGAACATAACGTATTCCAATGCAATATGAGTCTACAACCTAATAAATGAATTTTTATATGATATCACAATATATTACTAACCATTGTGAAGGTAGTAACCAGTGTGAAGAGTAAAACACATGTTTAGCACGCCAACTTGACGCGAATATGCGTTTGGTCACCAAATCGCGAAAAGTTGCCACGCGCGAGCGTTTTGGTCATTTTGTGAAGGCGGCAGTTAGTTTATATACGTGTCAGATTAGCTTTTTACGAGTCCCTCCTAAAGTTTTGTTTTTTACAAATCTTCCTTAAAAAGGCAAACAAAAAGTAGTCGAAAAGAATCTAGTAATTGAAATAAAATAAAAAGTTAAGTGACAGTTTGTAAAAAAGCCGATTGTCCCGGCTACCATCATGGAGTGACCAAAACACTCGTGTGTAGCAACATGATGACCCGCATTTGGCGTTTTGAACATGGTGCGTTTTACTCTTTTATTAATGTAAATATGATCTATATACTTTTGATTATCCCATATTTACTTCGTTCTTTAAAAAAATATTAAGGTACTACAAAGCAAACATTTATCCAAAGCTAAAACCATATACGAAATGTATCTACGATGTAGATGTTGTTTAAGTTTATGCAAGTATACATCCCCCTCCCCCAAACTCAAAAAACCTTTGAGCCAATTTGATCGATAACCAGTACTACTACATGAGGACCCAGCTTTTGACGTGATCCTGATCGATTTCTGTACGTATACGTGAATCAGTCGCCGCCGAGCGTGCCGGCGCTAGCTAGCTTGGATTGAGTTGACGCCGCCACTGAGCGTGCCGGCGCTAGCTAGATTGGATCGATCTGCCACCCGTCGCTGTCGGCGACCATCTCGTCGGGCGTGACATTCTTCCTCCCAGCCAGCACCGGTCGTCGTCCCTCCCGCCGGCCACCACCACCTCATAAGTGGCATCGCTCGTCTCTGCTAAGACGGATCATCAATTTCGTATAAACACGGATACGTACACGTAGGATTGGGCCGTACAGGTTTTTACATGGACTAATACAACTTTATTAATTTTTATTTAAGTACTTGAGTTAGGCGGGTGAGGGAGGGGGGATGTACCGAAGCAGAAGGCCGCAAGAAGAAGTCGTATGTCCAAACGACAGGGAGAGCGTGCCGTTGGTATAAATCACACAGTTAGCCTTGTGTCCAAACCCAACACAGAATAACACAGCATTCCAGTTGGCCAATTCTGAGTAAGTGAGTAACAAAGATGGGAAAAAGTGATGCTGCGCTCAAGGACATGGCAGCTCAGCTTGCTGCCATGCTCCGAGTCGAGGGAGGGAAAGGGTGGGAGAGGTGGAGCCAACTCCACGGGAAGCTTGCGGAAGTTGCCGCCGCGGCTGGCAACGACCCAAGAAAGGCTGTCCAAATTCTTCTCAAGGTAGCAAAGGATGCTTCGTCCTCCCAGGCTTTAGAGGAAAGAGTCTCAAAGTTCAAACCTGGTCTGCTCAAAAGCCTCGTTCTCCTCGTTGCTGCTGAGTTGGACATGAGTCCACTTGGTGACTCGGTGCCCGTACACATGGTAGACAAGTACACCAACTTCTGTGAAGGAAACGTTGATGGCATCGTAAGGTGCTCTGCGGAGCTCTCTGCTCCAAACGCTCCCTACGCCGTCGTCTCCATTATCGGAGCCCAGAGCAGCGGTAAGCTACTAATTCTAGATATAAACATGCATTTTCCGAGATTCATATATTTTTTGTGCATCTAAGGAAAATGCTGCTTTATATTAATATGATACCCATTGTCGGATAAACTAATATGCATAGTCCGTGCATTCACCATTTGTTCTTGATGATATTTCAGGGAAAAGCTATTTACTGAATCGTCTCTTTGGAACCAGGTTTCCCGAGATGGACGCCCAACTTGGATGGTAAACCCAAGTAACCAGTAGTCCAGTAGTTTCCTATGGTTATGAAGTTAATTTCACACGAATGGGCAATCTATACACCACTTGGTATTGACATACTCGGTAATATTTCCTTAGACTAGCCATAGTGGTGCTATCATAGCTAGTATTATGCGTGTCATGTTGGCAAAAGATGATGTGACACTGTAATTAATGATGAAAGAGATGATGGTGGTATCATAGGTAGATACCGTACATAACGCATTCCAAGACATGATGAGTCTACAACCTAATTAATGCTAAAGTATATGATATCACAAATATGTTACTACCATAGTGGAGGTAGTAACAAAGACTAGTATCATATGCATGATACAAAGATTAGTAATATATAATACTCTCCACTATGGCTAGTCTTACTCAATACATAGTATTCTATTGGGTTTTGACACGGTCTACAAAATAGTAGTAGCATGAAATACTTTCTGTGTATGGTATATTTTCTTTCGGGAGTACAGTGTACCCCCATCCCCCTAACACAAAAGGGTAAATATGTCTAATCAATTAATTATCTGTTTCAATTAGCAGCGCACCCCAGATTTGGATCTAATCCCGTTTGCCCATGTATCGTACTAGAAGGAAAAGACGCGCGTTGCCGCGTCTATCCTAATACGAACAATGATAAATGAACAAACATAAATTTAGCGAGACATAAATAAAAATTAGTATCAATAATAGAAAAAGAGTATCATTGGCTCACTATTTTAGAACATGATTACTCAGACACCCTCACATGAACATAGAGGTGTAGAGAAAGGACAGAGTTGTTTAGTTGTAGTAATGTTAGGAGTACACCACTTAACAGAAAGAGCATGACCCACTTTTTAAAAAAAGTTAACACTCAGTTAGCATACAATGACAATTCTGAAATGTTTTATAATAGTTCGAACAAAAAAATTTGATCAAAGTTCCAACAATCTGCAGACACTATACGATATGATGAGAATTGCAAACTCGGAGAGATAGATTAGGCAAGATTTGTTTAGCCATCCAGGTACTACAATGAAGGCCATTGATTTTAGTATAATGAAATCAAGTAGATTTTTCTGACATAAATTATCCAAAATCAATAACAATAATTGACGTAAATATTTTACATAGTTAAATAAATTGAATCGAATAGACTATATGAAAACGGAAGAACATGCCACCAAGAAATACTAAATAGTTCACCAAAATACGGAGAAAACTGAGAGCTTACACCGTTTACATGATATATTAATTTGTGCATTGGATCTAGGATTGCATAAAATAAAATATAAACAAAAATAAACTGCATAAATACCACCAAAATTATATCAGATTGCAGAAATGTCCTTCTCTTAACCTATAGTTTGTCATTTCCGCACACATCTCTGACACCACAAGTTATTTTATTATTGTACCCTCATGGTAATGACTTTTTTACACTATAATGATTAATTGTAACTGTGGTTAGGCAAACATAGGTCCTTCTTAGTGTAATCATTCAAGCATCTACAGAATAGACACATGCATTTTATTACATAATCAAATCGTTCTCTGAATATAAGTGAGATATAGGCAAATATATGTAGAGAAAAGTTCACAGATGAATACCCACATCATCTTTCATCAGTAATAGGTGGCATCTAACAAAGAGGCGTATAACTCATCCTTCCACCCCATTCACCGTCGATTAGTCATTCACGGTTTCAACCGGAGCTGCCACCACCACCGAGTCTAGCAATACTAACAAAAACAGTGACAACGGCGGTCGATGCGAGAGGCGACAACGGCGGTCATGTGCAACTACTACGAGGGTTGTAGGAAGTCTTTCATCTTAGTGGCGTTGGGTGGCCACCAGAGGGGAACGTATGTGGCGTGCAAGTTAACGATGGACATAAGTCACGACATCATGGATGGAGGTGCCCTGTAGTCCCAAGTGTTGACGGAGTCAGAGATGCGTGCGGAGAGACATGCAAACTTTGCGTAGGGACGGCTGTTTTCGGTAGAATACGGCTCGAGGGAGGCGAATGGAGATAAATGGTGTTCTGTGGCACAGGCTGCGCGACGCTACGGTGGATAGCGCCAGTAGCTCCGGATCACCACATAAAAAATCAAAAAGACATGTTTAGGTTTCCGTTTGTTGAAATAAAACATACAACTAAGTGTACGTATTGAACGCTCTCTAGAAGATATTTTTTGTATTTTGGTCTACCCAAAAGAAGTATTGAGGGGAAATGGAGCTATTTTTTCTTTTTTACAGCCACGATTTTGTTTTTTTATAGATGTAAATCTCCTTTTATTTCACAAAAAAATTAAAAGATAAATACAAGCATATGTATATATCCAATAGAATATTTTCAACTAAATTTAAAACTATAAATAAATAAATGAATAAATAATGTGAGCTAAGTGGGATCTACTATGATGTTGACATGTGGTTTAGCAGATAAGTACAAACATGTATATATCCAATAGAATATTTCAACTAAATTGAAAACTATGAGACATAAATAAATAAATAATTAATTAAATAAATAAATAAACAATATGAGCTAAGTGGGGTCTACCATGATGTTGACATGTGAAAGAAGGAGAAGGCTCCAATTCTAGTGAGATTGTATATTGTAGAGATATATCCAATAGAATTTTTCAACTAAATTGAAAACTATGAGCCATAAATAAATAAATAAATAATATGAGCTAAGTGGGGTTTATCATGATGTTGACATGTGAAAGAAGAAGAAGTCTCTAATTCTAGTGAGATTGTATATTATAGAAATACGAAGATGGTGTCTCCTCCCGCCTATAATATACAATCTCACTAGAATTAGAGACTTCTTCTTCTTTCACATAGGAACACGACGGCGGCGTGATGAGAGGCCGAGCTCAGCGCCGGACGTACGAGTCTAGTCTCTGGATGAACAGTTAAACACACGCATTAGCTAATCAAGCAGCGGGATAGATAGCTGCCTCACGTGGCTAGCTGCTGATCATGCATAAGAGATCGTGGACCTAGGAATAGGCGGAATGTGTGCAGCTGTTGGGTGCTGCTGGTGGCGTGGGGATCCGGATGGCTTGCTAGGTCGTTGTTGTCATCGGCACCACGCGGAAATCAGGAGTATGGTGCGATTTAATATTCTGATAATGACCATCATGTCCTTTATTACGAAGGGGTATGGTGTGATCTCAACCGTCCTTGTGTTTTAATTTAGGGGAGAGGGGTACACCGAAGCAGAAGCCTTTTCTTAATACAAGACTAGCCGGCTCTCACATTCCTAATTACCATAAGATATTGTCAAATTGATGAGCGTAAAGTTTGGCTCGTCGATGTAGGAAATTCTGTTTTGCAAGGGTTGGGATGGTACCTAATTCATACTTAAGTCACTAAAAGAAGTTGATTCGTCCTATTATTCATCCTATATCTTCAACATATTAAAAGGATGAGCTCCAAATCTTTATCATAACTAGATGATACCCCGCGCGTTGCTGCGGGGATTTTTAATAGTACATGAGTAAGATTATGGATTGAGAAAGAAAAAGATTGTTAGATATTTCTTGTCAGTACAACATCATTATAAAACTTGAATATTGTTATGGTAAATATAGAAATGTCAAAGTTGAGTAGAAGGAAAGTTAAATCTTGGAATTAGCTTCTGTCTTTTAGAATGTGACTTATATCAAATATATTTAGTCTGTCATTTTCTTTTGGATAAATAACTGTGAGAATTTCGATCGGCAGAATGGAAACACCAATATATATAAACGATCCATGAGGACTGGAATCGGCTAACACCCTTGTGGTCAGCAGTAAATCAGTCTTTAGCTCATATAACAGTGGTCGCTAACAAAAGCTCGCGTTTTATACCTGAAAACGGAGAAAACAACAATCATCAAGAGGATTAGGAAAATTAAATTTCAGATGCTGATATAGAATCAAAACAAACACTTTCAGATCATGAGCTATAAGTAAACTTAATATAACTGGCCACTTACCGCCAAAGCACAAACTCCACATGCCTCTAGATGCATTAGTTAAAATTCTCGGTGTGCTTTTGTGATCTTGACAACCACTACAAAACAGCAGTATGCAAAGTCGCTGAACAACGGTGCATACGGAAGCATCAAAACGTCATTTAGTTATAAGCACAGTGCAATCAATCGTTTCAAAGCCACACATCGTTTCAATTTTTTTTTGCAACGGATCACCCAAAGAAACAGAGAGAAGAACCAATCCGTGAAGAGACAAAACACCAGCTCAGTTCTCAATTTTTATCAATATAATCATATATAACCTAGGGGCCTAGAAATCGCTCTCCAGCATCTTGACCGCATTTTTATCTCGTCAAACAGATCAGCTGCAGGTATAGAAAATCAAAGTTCATGTCAGAAAAGGCTTTACTTGTTGGATATTTTAGATGCAGCGTGCATCTCATAGGGTAAGCAAGAATTGGCTGTGTTTAGTCAGACAAAAAAAAACTAAATGCAAGGCTTTTGTTCATCGGCCAAAACTGACTGCAGATATAGATGAAACAAAATCAAACTAAAAATACCCGCGAATGGTAAGCATGAGGACATTCTACGGTTTATTCAGTGAAGCAGAAAAACAAAATACAAGGATGTGGAGCTAAACTGTACTCTGATGGAGGTGTACGTACCAACAGGATCAGTGAAGTTAGCATTACGTCTGTGGATAAGCAGAGAGCAAGGAGCAACAAATAGGACTAAGCAGAGCCTGGCTAGGACATAGACGATCAGGCGTAAGAAGCGAGGAAGACCAGCAATGAAGCTTGCTTCGACATCTAGTCGAGGAAGACCACCAATAGGGACTGTTTCGGAGTTCATCAACTCAACTAGAGGAAATCCAAACTCGTGACGTAAATTACAGCACATGACAGGGAAAGAGGAGAAGACGGATGGAGTGCTCACCAGCACCGGAAGCGTCGATGCGAACGCGTCCTCTGTTTATAGAGGGAGGGGAATTCAGCACGAACCTCTCCTACGCCTGCATAAACTGGCCATATAGCTGTTTCTCGCGCGAATCACGGGGAGACGAAGATGTAGAGGAAGAGGAAGACAGAACGGTGCCCTCGATATATTTTCTTGAGACGACATTGATTGAGGGATGAGGAGCTGGTCGTTCGATCTAGATTTATTTCAGTGGGAAGAGAAACAGTGTTGGGCTCGTTGCTTAGTACATATGGGCCAGAGAATGGGCTATAGACTGGCTGTTCTATTTCGCTTCGCGCCCCACAAAAAATGGAAGATTAAATGCAGCGACACAACATGCATGCAACAGAAAATAAACGAAACAGAGTTCTGCTCAACTGGACTCTTATAGTCTTCACCAATACGCTCCCCTCGCGCCGTCCCCCCAGGCGGCGCCAGGGGCATCAAATCCGGCGCCGCAAGTACCTCTCCGCCGGAGCCTCCCTGCCGCTGCCGTCAGCGGCCTCGTCCGCGGCGGTGGCGGCACCCTCCCGCTGCCAAAAACGGTGGTCGGGGGGGCGGTCCGTGGCTCTCGGCTGGTGGTTTGACCAGCCGTGGGGGCGGCGGCGGTCGGGGCGGAGGACGGCGAGCCGGCGGGCTCGCGCGGCGGTGAAGACTCTGGCCGTGGGCGGCGGTGACAGGCGGCTGCGGTGCCGTCGCTGGAGGAGCTGAGCGCCCGATGGGCTCGGCGGGCCCGATCTGGGCTCGGCTGGCCCAGGCTGAGGCGTTCTCGAGCAGTGATGCGTGTGGGGCAGAGTGGAGCGCAGAGGCGGGGTTCCAGCGAGGAGGAGGCGCGGCGTCTGCGCTGCCGGAGGTTCTGCTGCGGGCGGCCCATCTGGGCTTGCAGCGGGCGCGAGAAGGTGGAGCCGCGCAATCTGCAGGCGTCTAGCCCGGCGCTGGCAAGGAGGAGGGAGGTGGTGCCACCGGCGCGGAGGCTGGGCGGCCGATGAGGTGCAGGCTGGCTACGGAGGCAAGCCGGGGCGGCGGCCCCGGACAGGTGGCTGATTCAAGGATCGGCCGCGGCGGGCATGGCTGCTGCCGTGGATGGAGGTGCCGCGGCGGCAGCAGCGTGCCATGGAGCTAGGTGGCTGACGACATGGCCGGGATGTCATCCTGTGGCTCCCGAAGCTTTGAGGTCGGGTTGAACTCCGGGCGAAAGCTCGCGCAGACTTAGGTCAGTGCCGACGACGGCGGCACCCTTGGGTGTCGTTCTCCTTCTTGATCGCGTCGTTGTGGAGCTTTTCGACCACGACTAACGTGTGTGGTTCCAAGAGCTCCGGGTGAAAACCTATGCTCTTCGGGAGCGGGCGGCGGTGACGATCTCGTCACTACCTTGTTGGAGGCGCCGCTTTGGAGCTCTGGGCCAGCGCGGTGCGACGGTTTCGCGGCGGATGTGCAAAATGGGCGTGTGGTCGTGGGTGGTGGACGTCGGGGCGGTGGCTCCGGGAGGTGGTGGTGCGCCGAGGCGGCGGCTTCGGTCCCTGTTGCAGTGGCGGTCCTATGGGGCAGGACCGTGACCTTACACAGGCTTGGGTGACAACCTGGATGAAGACTGCATGGGCAGAGGGTTCGTTGACCCGACTGGATCGCCTTCGGGCAATGCGAAGGTCGATCTGGTTGCTACACCGGGCGGCGGCCCCGGAACATGGTGGTTTTGGTGGCAACCTGGATGAAAACTGCGTGGGCAGAGGGTTCGTCGACCATGACTGGATCGCTTTAGGCCAATGCGAGGGTCGATCTGGTTGCTCCGCCGGGACGGCGGTCCCGGAAACGGTGGTGTGTTTTGTTGCGTTTGGTTGACTTGTGTCGTGTGGGCGGCGGGTCGCCTCGCTTGTGCGGTTTTTTGGCACTGTTTTCCTTATAAACAGGGCATTTGTATGGTTTTTGGGACCGGTCTTCCTTATAAACTGGGCCAATTCTTTTCTATCTATTCGAGGGTGGTACGACCACGTTATCCTCAAAAAAAAAAAAACGAAACATAAATAGCTGACGTGGCCAGTTTGCTGTGTTGGATAGCCTGCATGTTTAGAGAAGTAGGTAGTGGGGATGAACTATTTAGTTATATAGAATATAGGATACATTCAATATATAGTTATTAGTCGGTTCTATTTTCTCTTACGGATTTTCTACTATTCTTTCCGATCTGCTTGGCTCCTCACAAAACACACCTCCTAAAAACCTCCTTGATCTTACCAACAGTAAAGTCACCACTGTTTACCCATGTAAGCTTAATGCACCCGAGAAAGGAAACAACAAAAGTAGTACACACATGAGATATAACATATGCCAATACTAAGTATTTGTTATTTAAAATTAGTTTCAGAATGATAAAATGAAACACATATTTGGAATGCACAGGAGTCAAACTACGAGAGGAATAATGATGTCAAGATGCATTGGGCCTTCGTTATTACTGCTGGATGTTGAAGGTTTCGATGAAAAGAAAACAAGCAGGTATGCGATATCTTCTTCGCACAAATTTGTTATATGTTTTATGATGTATTATATATGTAATACCTTTGCCCATGATAATGAAGGCCTTTGTGTCCCAATTACAGTTGTGCGGTGTGATTAGTCCTACAATGAGAGTTTAATTAGTGCTAGTCTAGCATTGCCTATAGACAATTTGTGCTCCAAACCAGCACAACAAAAGGAAAATCAGAAGGTTACTACAAATATGACGGCTAGGTCCATAGGTGTTTCTCGAAAGGGAACCCCTGCAACCAGTAGCCAAACGTATTAGCAATTCTGGTAGGTGGATATAGAATCAGCACGCTTTGCAGTGGTTCAACTTGAGATAATGTTTTACCGCATAAGTACTTGTTGGACAGCAGCTCCTGCCCCATACCTTCTTCATGTAGTATTTTAAAAAGCCATTTTCTTAATAGACATTCGCTCTTTATATTAAGTACCATAATACTCAAACCCCATTGATCTTTGGGACGATAAATGATATACCATTTTGTTAATCTGTACTTTCTTTTATTTTTATCACTTTGCTAAAATAAACGAGAGAGAAAAATAATCAAGTCTTTTCCACCCCCCCCCCCCCCCCCCCCCCAACTGGAATCGTGAAGAAAGACGATAGAAACATAGGCAAACTACTTAGATTAAAATTAATTAAGACCATGTCATCTCCATCGGAGAGCATCTTGCCCTCCCAAAACCCAGTTTGATCTCAAAATCGGACCTCTACCTGCTTACCAAGACAAAATGAACCCACCTCATACCCAAAGATCTGGCGGTACTCATTCTGCATTTCCTCTGTCTTAATTTTTTTTCACTTCTATGGAGGTTATTTTTAAGAGTAGATAAGTGCTCAAGAGACATAATATTAGTTTCATGTTGACGACCTTCTTAGTCTATGCGTCATAACCGATAAAGCTAGCTTAACCGGGCATGCAAAACAAACCTTGAGAGCCATGAGCTAGGACCATTAGCTAAAGAGGCACATAAGGGGTCAAGAGGGGCGGCGATGAGGTAAGAGAGAGAGTCTTTGATCAGGATCAAACACTTCTGAGTATTTTGTATTCTAACCTATATTCTTTACTAAGATGTAAGTGATATACATTAATTGTTTCAGGACACATTATTTGAGAAGCAAGCAGCGCTTTTCGTGTTTACGGTATCTGACCTGATGATTATTAACATGTATGTCTCTCGTGTTATGTTATTCTTATACATTTCCAATGGATTGATGTGTTAAATTTTTACTTACAATGAATAAATCGTTATCATCATTTATTCTACATTTTCCATGGTACAGGAGTATATTTGATATTGGTCGAGAGCAAGCAGGTGGTTCACAACTTATCAAAACAATATTTCAGGTATTTGCACATGTTCAGTTAATTTCTATTGTTTCAGTAGAATACACATGTAAAACGTCTTTGAGGCTTACCCAGCAAACATGAATTTTTCCAAGAATCCTTCATACGCTATTGATTCCGTCAGCATGTTAAAACATACTACTCTGAACACGTATACACAACTACTGTTTGTAAACACATTAGTACTTTAATGTGTAGGCATGCATAATTATCAAAACAAATTATAAAAGGGTATTTTTCTTATGGGATGTGATACTGTGAATCAAACGGCTGCTGAAGGGAAAAAATCATATAGGAATCCAATCCTACTAAATCTTTTGAAAATCCTATCAATTAAGGAGCCCTCTGCCCTACCACAGGCCCATGTCAAACCAAGCTCGTGCCAAATTGATCCCTTATTTATTGTCGTGATGCCCATGATAGAGAATCGACCACCGATTTGTTTCCAATAGTTTTCGTTGTGCTTGTCGGAATATGAGTGGTTTGGTCATGGTTTTGTCGTGTGTTTCTGTGGTTATGAGAGAGAGAGAGATTAATGTCTGGTTCTGTGACCAGTGACCTTGGATGAGTTGAGTAGGGGGATATCATGTGCGTGATGCTTTTGAGGATTTCTTTATTTTACCTCATTGTAAACGAGATTTTTCTAGAAATAGTAGACCTTGGACCAGTGACCCGGTCGCCAACACTGCGCACCTCGCCGGTTCCGCCTGTCCACACAAAGAGGAAGCGTGGACTCCTTGCCCTCACCGCCGATTGATGGCACGCTACTACCGCCGGCATCAACGCCGGCTAAGAGATTCCGGTGGCGGCGGCTAGGTTTTTGTATAGGATAGGGTCTCCCCAAAAGCCGCCTACACGAGCGACCGGGGGCGTTAACAAGTGCGGTTGCCTCATTATTTACTTTGTACTACCAGGTAAAATTTAGGGTGGAGAATTTCACTTTTAAGCACTACCTTTACCTCTACATCAACTAGGGATGTACACAGCCTTTTAAATACGAGTATCAGGATTTTATCCTGGCCCTCTGAATAAATTGCATGAGTATTAGGATAACCTGATACTCAAGTATAAATAGGAACCTAAATTCGCTCCCATATGAACTTGAACCTAGGTATTGAGTTTGTACATCCACTTTCCCAACCAGTCCTCCACTCCTTTTTAAAATGGGGGAGAATTCACTTCTCCGGCCTCAACACCAAATTAGGATTCACACAAACTTTTAAGCATGGGTATCAGAATTTATATGTTCGTTAGTAACCAAGTCTGATCCTCAGTATAAACTGCATTGGTATTAGGAAGACCTGATTATTAAGTATAAAAAGGAATCTAAATTCGTGTCCCTAATGACTTGAACTTGAGTGTTTGGTTTTACATCCACCCCCTTTGATACATGTACCGGTCGTGACTGTCGAAGAGGAAGATCATGGCATCTGCAAGTGACCCGCCGCCGATAACGGCTGCCGCCGTCCGGCACACCGACGTAGCCACGAGTGTAGTGTCAGTGTCCACCGGTTGTGAGGTGATAATGGGAGGCGAGACCTCCGATCTGCAGCGCAGCACCGATGCCGCCACCGGCGGCGCGCAGCCGGTTTCTTCCTTCTCGGTTCAATCGTCTCAGGATCATGCTGCGATGACTACCTCCCTACCTCTGTCCGGTGACAGTACTATGCATGTGGCAGCTGAACAGGGTTCCACGTGCAAGACGAGGATCGACGCCTGTTTCAACGTGGAAGGCTTCGCCTACAATGGCAGCCCCCAATGATGAGCTTCAGAGGTGCTACACCCTTTGAGAAGATCAGATTTTGATCAACTGAATCCTGGATGATGGAAGGAGTAGGCAAACAACCTTATATTTGAGGGCAACACACCACATGTTCATTCATTCATCAATATGAATACGTACACCGGTATATTTATATACTTACATACAGTTTCATAATCATTGTGCTCCACAAAGTCTACTAGTACAATGTTCTAATATCTCAACAGTAAGTCCTTTATCGGAAAAAAAAAATCTCAACACCAAGCTAGTGTGGTAGCAAAAACTCTTTCTTCACCTCAGAAAAGCTAGAAATTGTGATGTTGAATTACTCCCTCTTCCTATCTTCCAATCACCGAGGCACTTCCACTTGGTGGTTAAAATACGAAAGAAACTTGCACATATCAGTCTGGTGAGCACATTTGCGAAGGAACCTTCCTACCAATAAAGCATTGTAATTGGATCGTTCTAAATAGAACTGCACAGCAGAACATCAAGTTTCAGTAAAAATGATTGTACAAATTTGGGGAAGAAAGGCTAGAAATCGCATGGCTGGGGCTTTGTTTCTGCCATCAACGTATCGGGCGCACGCAGTCACCGTCGCCGTCGCTTATGCGAGAAGCAGCGGAGCCTCGGCGGGGCGGCTCACGAGCAGAAGGGGATGCCGGAATGGGCGACTCGCGCGCGAACAAGAGGCGTCGGTGAGGAAACGTGCGTTCGCCGGGGTTGTCGCGACGGGAACTCGGACGCTCGGGGCGGGCCCAGCTCAATTCAAGGGTATTCAGATGAGTATTCAGATGAATACCCATTATTTTTTGGCAAAAATAATCGTATATATAACGTATGTATGAGATACTTTGGCTATCAGCTACAATCAGCTCATGTGCACGACGATACGTCTGCTCCTTGCTCGCCGCCGAAGGACTAATCAAAGTATCAAACCCAACCCCACCAAGCGGCCCATGGCCCATTTCTTCATCAACACCCATCTGTATTCAAGACTTAGCCCACATATATTTGAGAGAGAACAACAGAGGAAAAACTCAAAATTGACATCAATATATCAAACCTGCCCGTTTCAACCCCTCTCCATTTGGCCACGTCACCCGCTTTTGTGGGCCGTCCGATCAGCGGAACGGACGCTCCAGATTCAGCCATGTCGCGCGCGGGCACTGTTCATGAACAGTACCTCACTTCTACAGTGCGTGCGGCCATCCGCGCCGCACGATCTTGGCTCGCACAGCTTCTTCGTGATGTTTTTATAAAAACAACCCTCACAAGCCGAAAAATAGCTCCGCAGCCCACCGTTTCACGAGGAGAAGGACTAATATGTATTTACATCAAAACGCAAGGACTTTTCTGTAAAAACGTCCGCAGAACTCTCCCTTCTTCTCCTTCTTCGCCCGCGGCGACGGAATCGGCGGCGTCGCCGACGCGCCGCGCGGCCGCACCGCACCTCCCCGATCGGATCTACGGCCACGACGGAATCGGCGGCGTCGCCGACGCGCCGCGCGGCCGCACCGCACCTCCCCGATCGGATCTACGGCCACGGCGGGGTGCGCCTCCGCGTCCTCGCCTTCCTCGACCGAAACCGCGTGTTGGGACGGTGCGTGCGCGGAGGAATCGTCGCCGGCGCGCTCGGCGTCCGCCGCCGCGGATTCGCTCGCCGCCGGCGATTCCGGCGACCAAACGGTCCAGCGCGCCGCCCGCCCGGCTCCCCTCCACCTCCTCGTGCGGCTCCGCCCGGTCCGAGCCCCGCGCGCGTGCGCCGCTGCTCGAACGCGAACTCGGCGGCGCGGCCGTGTCCGCCACCGGCTGACGTCACACCATGACGTCAGTGCGGGACCCGCCTGTCAGCCAGAAAAAGTCCAAAAAAATGCTAAAATTCGAAAAATTCATATTTTTAATCTACAGTTCAAGATAACACAAACAATATAACAAAATTTTCTAAATTTAACAAATTTGCAAACTTTCCACACAAAAGTTGCACCAAAAAAAAATATAGACAACATAATGGAAATAACATATCAAAATTTTCCAAATTTTACCAAATTCTCAGACTTACCACTAAAAATTTGCAACAAAAAAACATTGGCCACATTTTCCAGCTCAGAAAATTAAAAAATTTAAGAAAATTTCAAACTTTTCACATAAACTAATGAATGTCCATTTATGTTTAAAATTTGTAGGAATAGTTTCCCACATAATTTTCCTACCTTCCCGCTGGAAAAAAAAATTCAAAATTTTCAATCACAATGAACACGGTGTGTCACCATACTAAATTTTCAAATAGTACTATCCATTGTTAATATAAAAAAAAGATCTCCCCCACGATAATTTCTAGCCGATAATATTAAACCGCATCAAACAAACTAACATAAAGGTTATTCTTTTTTGAAACATTTTTAGAAAATCTTAGATTTCTAACAGGTCAGACCAGTTTACTTAAACAATTTCCATAAAATGAAGAACGTCCAAAAATCAATAGCTTTGAACCTATCCATTGAATAATATGAATAATAAGTCCAAACGTTCAGAAAAATCAATGCTAACTATTTATAGCAAAACACAAGCATATTTGGATATTCTAATTTGATAAAAATTTCGAGAAAAAAATACAAATGCACTTCCTCCACTTATATGAAGTTACATTTATTAAATGCTCCCCCACCTAACAATTTTTTTTTAAGATTCCCACAAATAACCACTGGAAAAATATATCAGAATGCTACTAATTTTTTTTTTGACAAAATGCAATCATGTATGAATAATTCAAATTCAAATTAGCCAACATTTGTACAATTTTATGTAAAAATACAACCATATGCTTCAGCGTTCCGACTCAAGTTTCGAATTTGCATACTTCAAATTTTTAAAAATGACTTTCAAACCACTTTTTAAATAAGAACATTTTCAAATTTTAATTTTACCACACGGGCGCGGCGGTGTCGCCGCGCGAAATTTTCCTAGTTGACATCAAAGCATCGAGCCAGCCACACACTATTGCACTAATGCATCAGAAAAATGCACATGGAACCACATTGCTCACATAATAAATGTGTGACGCAAACCTTGTTTCTAAATTTTTTAACCCCTTTGTTTATTTTTTTTCTCGATCTCCAAACTTTCAAATCACCAATCATGTTTCTAAATCAAATATGTCTTATATGATTCATGCGATGGTGATTTAGGACTTCATTAACAAGTAAGATAAGTAAGCCACCCAACGGGAAATAAAAAAATCAGTCTGTAATCCCTTTGCTTTGGAAAATTTATACATTATTTTGGCAAGAAATTGACTTTGAATACCCACAGTTAGAATCCTGGGCCCGCCACCTCGTCCTTCCGGGAGATGCAACTGGAGCAAGTAGATGCGGCTGGTTCAGTAATCAGTACGATCTGGGCAGATAGGTCGAGAGGCGATTATTAGAGAGCTTGACGTGTTGCAATCCTAGGAGGGACCTAATCTGTTTTCAAATTATTTGCAGGAAAGAACAAAAATTGAAAGAGCAGGCTTGACAAAAATACTTGTTGTTCTTCGTCACTACAATGGAGAGGTTTGATTCAGCACAACATAACAAATAGCTGTGCAATATTTATGTTCCTAATTTTGTGTGGTTTGTAGACACCGCTTGAAATTCTGAGAAGTGATGTCCGGAAAATATTGGAAGAGGTATTCAGTTAATTACATCTGCATATAAGTCCATCTATTGCAAAATGTAACATAACATTAAATGTTACCTACAGACTTGGGAAAGTGTGAACGTAGCATCTATGAAATTCAAAGACTATATTGAGGTCCGTTTGCCAACCTCCTCTTTTTAGAAAATAATTAATCACTGAGAGTAAAAAAAAAAACAAGCGTGTGAAGAAGGAACTAACTTGCTTCCGTCGTATGATACTTAGGTAGATACATTTGGAATGCCGGATAAAGAATCGCCGAAGTTCCCAAAAGAGGTCAGTAACACAAAATGTGCATGAACACACTGTTCTAATCATTTGGTTATATTACATATATTTTGGAGACCGTGCTAATACATCCGGATGTTTGTTTAATAATGGGAAGAGGGCTAATTGAGGTATTAATTCACTAGGGCATACAAGTTATTAATTCAATTACGGTGTTGCCATTCAGGTTAAAATGTTAAGACGATTAATTACTGAAAACAGAAGTCCTAAAGTTCCATCATCCAGCTTCACGACCAGTTCAAAAATTATCTGGGAGAACGTTAAGAAAAACAAGAAACTTGATATTCCATCTCATCAGGTATTGTACATGATATACTAATATTGAAATATTGTTCTAAATATGTTTCGTTTTAACTATCTAATTACATATAACCAGGTGCTTATTGCTACTTTATATTGTCGACGACTAGTAGAAGATACTCTTAAATCTTTAGATTCACTCCAGGTATATGTTCATATATATGCATTTATATACTTGAATAGCAGATACGGTTTGTTGAAGATTCAAATGCTTACTTTTGCAAGATATATACTATTATATAGTAGTATAGTACTAGTATTCTGTAATTTATTCATTAATTTATTTTCCACTACAAGGAATACAAGCCTTTAAGAGACGAGCTTTTAAAAGCTGCAAAAAAAAAAAAAAGAGACGAGCTTTTAAAAGCTGAACCATCTCCAAGCTGCTTCAAAAAAATGGCCGACTCTCTTTTGGAAATAATAAGAACTAGGTAATTCCTTGGCTGCCCGTTATGCATCCTCAAGGTTTTGTAAAATATTTACTTACCATGCTCGTATCTTGGAATCCTGTACCATGATATTCTAGGTCACAATCTGATCACTACTGGCCAGTTCTAGAAATGATTTGATACAAGTGTCTTCTCTTTTTTGACTTATTTTTATTTGAGACCGATGTTTTGGGCTACATTGATCCAACATAGAAACATTGATATGTCCACTTTCTTTAGATTTTTAGGAAGACCTTGGCCTTCCTCTCCTAATGGATCAAATTTAACAGGGGTAACCATGAATCATGGTTGGTTTATGCATTGTACCCTCCTGGTTGAAAATCCTTGGTTCGACGTTCACAAATTGGATTAGGTGACATTGACACTGACGTTTTTATCATACTTTTCTAAGGCAGTATATTGTACTTTTTTGGTGTAAACACTTGTTGATTGGATTGGACTGGTCGTTGTTCCATGACAGTGTGGTTTTTGTTTGGTATCACTTTCTTTCTCGTATTCATGGTTTAGTTTTGATGTTGGCCACATCTTCAACCACAAATATAATAAATTATCATAGCATGTACCCTCTATGTTGCATTATTTTTCTTCAGAAAATAATGTGCATATCGACGATATAACTTTAACTTCTTATATACTCCCTTCATACACAAAACATGTCTCAAGCTAGACCAAATTTGTTTGAATCTACACACTAAATCATGTCTAAATACATGCAGATTTTGACTAGGTTGAGACATCCTTTTGTGAACGGATGGAGTAGTATACAAGTTTCATGCCATCTAGAGATTTGTTGTACAAGCCCCCATGTTTGTATTTTGGTATCTCTAAATGTTTTCAATCATTATGTGAAGGTGTTCAATTGGTTGTTCGGTACATTTTATTTGTCACAGAGTTTATAAGGGAAGTACTATAATCAAGGTGACTTATCTGTTGTATGTCTAAGTGTCTAAGTATGTTGATTTCAGGTATGATACAGAAACAAAAATGTATGATGCAGATGTAAGGGACAAGGAACGTAAATACATGGTAGAAGAACTTTGCAAGGTAATCCATCCTAGCGCAGATGTACATGTGCTGGGTGGGTGGTAAAGGGATTCTAATTTGTTTCGTCCTAAAAGCCGAATTCTCCTTCTGCTCCAAATATTGAAAGAGACTACTATGTCGTAACTCTAAAATATTTATGTTCATGCTACCTATAAATATACTAAATATATATGTTTTCACATAGCGTGTTGCTCAACAAGTTCATTTTTCTTTATCGTCCGCACTCCTGCAGATTTTTACAGGCAATGCCAAGGAAATAATTCGAAAGATGAAGATAAAAACTTCTGAAAAATTCAAAGGCGATTTTGATGGAAACATCGAAATAAATAAAAAAGATATTGATCAATATGGAAAACTGGTAGTGAAGGAATACCTACACAACTTCACAAATTCATGTGAAGGTAACTTCATAGTATTCAAACCCTCTTGTTTTTAGAGTCATTGTTGTCTTCTAAAGGAGGTGGGATTATTTGCAGATCTGAAGGTATTTGATTCCGACTATGTAAAGTTGATATATGGAGAGCTAAAGGATGAGATGCAGTTACATACTTCTCTTCGTCTGCTAGAAATAATCGTAACTTTGCTAAACTCTTTTAGACTTTTTATCAGACCGATGTATAATTTTATTTAGGCGTACTACCTTGATATATTTTTTAAAATTATTATTTTTATTTGAAAGAAGATGATCACGTGGCAGGTAGCTTGGCGTGTATGTTCACTGTCAAGCATGTAGTACCGCCAGGATGAGAACATGAAAAATATAAAAAATTGGAAACATGATTCTCCCTGCTAACTAGACTTTACACGAGGTTTGGTTTCAAGTATCGATTATTAAAATTGTAGATGATTTTTTTTTTGTTATATTTGTTTAAAAAATTAGAATGTACATTTTAAAGCGAACAAGAAATATACAAAATCTTATAAAAACCTGGTCTACATAAGAATATAAATGCAATGATCAAAACCAATAGGGACCGGTGACATTATTCACTATTAGAGAATACAACTTTTCTGCAGCTCGCAAATAAAAAATCACCATGAATTTTTGCTTGGCTATAGTGTATTATCACATGTATGCATGAGACTTCCCATAGAGATTTTGATATTTAAGTCTTATTTCAGATTGTACGAAAACTAGAAACCTAGCAGATATCGAGAGCCAAAAAAATAGCAGGGTTTATTCCTTCTGTTGGTATACGAACACGACATACCATAGTCTCCTACTGCTTCTATCTTCACCCTCCTTAATATGGTCATCCTTTTGGAAAGATTATAGGTATGCAAACTATAGTCTTAGGTAAACATACAAATACCGTAACATAGCCCAATAGGAAAGTAATAACCGTAGTAAAAATAGGAAAGTAGCAACCCTAGGAAACAACATTAGGAAATGAACAATGAGATTATGAGAGAGACAGTAAGTGAAATATTGAATACATTTATGTCTTCCTAAGTTCAGGTACTCATGGGTACCCTACGCCTGCTTTTGTAGTAAGTGGTCAATCTGCAGCTGCGGCCTTGCCTTATCTGAAAATCCAAATGAATGCTAGGTTAGCTGGTATATGTTAATATGTTCTCGAAACAAGCATTGTTTTCTAGATATAAATTGCCATGCAAATAGCAACTGGTAAACATTGTACCTTTAAGTTAATAGTACTACATTCCAAGTGATATTTATCTTGTATATCATTGGATTCCAACTAATTATTAGTTTTAATTTATTGCTCGCAAGCACTTTAGAAGGCTTTGTGTTACGTCTTTGTGATGCTTATGACTTTCGTAACTTCTAGTAAATAATCATACTTGTTTCTGAAATAATAGTGCATTGTTATTTCTTTATTGATCCACATCTTAAACTTTGTTATATGACGGCAGGCGGAACGTGACAGGAAAGCAGAAGAAGTGAGAAATCGACCTTTCATCCGTAAATTAGGCAGCTGTATAGAAGGCCTTTTTGTGCGCATGGATTAAGTTGCCATGTCACTTAAACTATTTTGTAAAGGTGCTTTTGAGATGACCGGGGATATAGTAATGAAAATCTTAAAAGACCGTGCGTGTGCGTGTGACGTGTGTGCATGTGTGTGTGTGTGTGTGCGTGTGTGTGCGTGTTACTCAAGATCATGCGTAAGTTTTGATGAAGTATGGTTTGCTTGCGTTTCTCTTTGTTTAGCATAAAGAACATGTATGTTTCACTTCCTTGAAAATCTTATAAAGAAACACATCATGTAAGACGCCGAGAACAAATTTGTATGTACTCTCTCCGCCCTGGTGTATTAGGCACAATGCTAAAAACAATTTATCCCAAAACTCTTCACCTTTTGGCATAATTGTATTTAATTTCCTCTCTATAATTGGCTAGTTGCCTCTCCCACCAATGCATGCACATTTGTAACCCCAATTAGGTAGCATATTGGGCAAAGAGATTTGCAGATTATGCATTACAAATTAGGACGAAGGAAGTAATGTAATGCGATGTGCCTCTTGTATACTTTGGTTCTTTACAACAATAATAAATGTTGGCAAGCACGTCAGTTGATGGCCTACTTGAAGCCAGATGCATCTCTTTGATGCACATGCTTGGGCAATGCACATTTCGAAAGAAAAAAGTTAATGGCTTTGTTTATCCGATGCAATTTAAGAGTTAGATGCTTAGACTGTCTTCAAGTTAAGAGAATTATAGAAAATGATACACGATAAGTAGATGGATGCATACAACAAGATACTATAAGGACCTAGTGGCTCCAGAGAACTTTGTTTTCTGCGAAATGGAGCTTGATACCCCGGCCTCTGCATCGAATTGATGCACTCTTTTATTATTTAATCAGAAAATCCATACAAAGTAATAGATCAATAAGTTTGAAGCCACCTTCCTGACAATTACTACAAGAAAAGTGCTTATAGGTAGCTGACTACCAGTGGTGGGTCATCATACATCTGATATGCCACTAGTTTTCCAGTCACTTGTTTTTCATTACATGTGGAGTGGAACCACACCACTGGTAGGTGGGCCCAACGGCCTGACCGATCTAAGTTTTCTTGTCGCGTGTCAGAATAATGCAGAATGCCACTAGTGTGTCCACTACCAGTAGGGTGCCAAAAACTATGCCACAACTGTGGTATTTGGATAAATGGTCAATAGCATGGCATTATTGCGCCACACCACTGACCACTAGTATATTATTAGATTTAGGGGCGCGTATTGACGCACAACCTCCAATCCTTGTGTTGACAACACATTATACACATTGCTAATTATTAGGGATTAAAGATAATAATATACATGTGCCGAGACGATCCGCATCTCTTATGTAGAATTGAAGAACCTAACTATAAACATCACTAACAAGCTCTATGTAAACTAACAAACGGATGTTCCACATCCCAAATCAAGTAAAACCGTAAAAGGTTGTCTCTCGTGGCATGCAACATGTAAGTACCTACATACATGTGCGATTGGCCGCCGAGTGAGACAATGAATATCAGCCTTAGACTGTCTATAACTACAGGCTATGATCAGCATCTGCGTGCGCGTTCATCGGTCTAACACATGTACGACATGAGAGAGAATTCGTACACACTAGTGTTCATATTGTATTTTCGGTGGGTAGACGTATGAGATTAGAGAACAAGGCATCAGTACCGGTCTTATTGGGCCTTTAGTACCGGTTGTGCAACCGGTACTAAAAGGTCGAGACTAAAGGGGTACCCCTTTAGTACCGGTTGTATATACAACCGGTGCTAAAGGCCCTCCACGTGGCCGAACCTGCGCGCGCGCAGCTGAGGACCTTTAGTACCGGTTGTTCATACCAACCGGTACTAAAGGTTCCTGTTTTTTTTGCCCCCCCTTATTTTTTCAGGGGGGTTAGGTTTTCGGTTTTTTTTTCTTTTCGCTTATTTTTCAGGGTTTAGGGTTTCTGTTTTTTTCCTTTTCGCTCATTTTTCAGGGTTTCGGAGGAGATCACGTATAAAGTACTCACTACACATATAAAGTACTCATTACACATATAAAGTACTCTCGTTACATATAAAGTACTCATAATTACAATGGAGATCACCGCTAGCTAGTACATGCATGGAGGGAGTCTATTAATCGACATAGTGGAATTCACCGAATTCATCTACGACTTGCGTCAGAATGAATCCGCCAATTCCTCCGCAATAGCTTTTACGCGGTTTTTTAGTAGGAGCTGGTTCCGCTTCCTTGCCATCTTTAAAAGAAGGAGATCAAATCAGTTATGATCGAAACTAAACATGATTGATGGTAGCAAAATAAAAGTTGTGTATGATGTTTACGTACCTCTCGATTTCTTATACTATTGACTCTCTCATTGACCCTCATGTGAATATACTCGCAAACGTAGTATCCACATAGTTCCGTCCCCTGTGGTTGTCGCAGACACCACTATACAAGAATTTAATTTAATCAAATAATAATCAAGAGAATGATAATGGTATTAGAAAGATACACAGACCTAGATACGTAGTAGTACTTACGTTGTTAGCCTTGAACTCCAGCTTATCTTTCCATTCACCGCGTTCTTCCGCGATGAACCTTTTCCAAACCCTGCCCGGAAAAGAAAATGAATTGAGGAGTTATTACTTATACTTTTGATATCCGGAAATGAACGAAAGAGGACGATATAGTGCGATTGAAATTACCTCTTGAGCATTAGACGCACGCTTTTGTAATCATCTTGATCTTTCCTTAATGAGTCCCAGACTTCAACTTCTCCTTCCTCGAGTCTAATGATTAGCAGTG
This sequence comes from Poa pratensis, assembly GCA_947311845.1. Lineage (NCBI taxonomy): Eukaryota > Viridiplantae > Streptophyta > Magnoliopsida > Poales > Poaceae > Poa > Poa pratensis. Next base: position 36,649,498 of record CAMZMU010000062.1, on the reverse strand, counting down.
GTACATGCGCACATTTATATACGCAGGTATTCAGAACTCATCAATTACACTTAATATCGGGAAAGCAAAATAGAATGTGTACAAGACAGTAACACTCACCCGAAGTTGTAAGGAAAAAGTATTTCCTTTCTGGTACTTTGTCGCTTAAAACACGTTAGCAAAACGTCCTCTGTTTCCTGGGCATACAGAGGACTTCTACGGTGACTTCATGAACTTTATCCGGGTCAATGAACCCAATGTCCCAGATTCCTCCCATTCGGCATTCACGAATCTTCATTCTGCATAATAGCGTACAAAAGAATGTTGTGAGGATAATTACAAGCAATGAACGAGCTTAACTATAAATAATTAAATTACACGAATAAATTACTTACAGACAATAGCAGCTGATGATAGATTTGTCGAGAGCAAGTTGATTGTACATCTGAAAAAGTTCGGAGAACGCAACCTCCACACCATATTGTCGGAGTAGTGTTGTTCCTTAACTCCCGCCATGAGACACATTTTCCCTTCTTTTGTGGCGGCCATGTACCAGTTATGCAATTTATATAACTGTGTTGTTAGAGCACTCGGATTTTCGACCAGAGGCAGCCCGAGTTCAAATTTATATTGAATTGTTATCTGCGCTATGGGGCAACCTGTGTCGCCAATGACAACTTCTCCATGCTCGATTTCCGAGCTTCAGAAGGCACAATGAGCGGGGCGATCGATTGTGCTTCTTGTTCTCCGAGCTGGGCAACTCTTTTCCCGCACGCTTTTTCTTGCTCCATCTGTGTGGAAAGTACCTTTTCAATACCTCGCTCATAGTCTGAAAGGGGCGGTGGTGGAGGGTCATATAGGTTGTCAACGGTGTGATCTTTTACCTCAGTTGGTATAGTCTTCAGAAGTTCCTTCATGGGGTCCAGTCTTGCCTCCAGTCTTTCCTTTTTTTTCTGTTCAAAAAAGGCTCTCGCCTCTTCACGTGTGCTCACTTCTAATTCCTCCTGAGTCATCTCGCCAGCTAACTTCTCAGGAGCCTTGACTTCCTTGGTTTTTTTGCACGTTTCTTGACAGGGGACGACGTGAACAGCTTCCGCTTTGTCAAACTACTAGTGGGCGCAACAGTCGGCTGACGGGACGGCGCGGGCGATGGACTCGCGGTGGGCTCCCAATCGTCGGGGGAGGAGGGTGGACTTTGCTGTGGTGAATTTCTAACCGGAGGAGTCGGTGGCCTTGGCGCCGAGTCTGGAAACTTGATATATTTCTTCTTCCATAGAACGATACCAAGTTCGACAGCTCCCAATGTCTTCTCGCCTTCAGCTCCGGGAATGTCAAGATGGATTGAGCTGAATCCCGACATAACTTTCGTCACCCCGACACGAGCAAATCCAGCCGGAATCTCACCAAAATGGAAGGTTGATCCAAGTTGATGCGGTAAAGCATAGCCATTCGCCACCGGAAAACTAATGTTCTTCATTGGCGCATGTAACTCACAATTTGTCTTCTCCGTGATATCATCCACGGGGTAGCGTGCCGCCGACGGTTCATCAACTGGTTCATCAACTGCAGGATCTTGTAGCTGCGTGGAACCCACGCTGCTTTTCCGCTGAGATGGGCAGACATCGACTGCATGATCTTCTACTCGCGGCTGAGATTCCCTTTGCTGGGTAATTAAGGCCAGTTGCTCCTTCACATCCTGCATCTGGCGTTCTAATGCAGTAAACCTCTCCGCCTCCCTCTTCTTACCTCTGCAATGTTTTCTATAAGTTGCAGCGTGCTCCGGAAACCCTTCAAGAAAACCAACCCCGCCTCCTCTGCCTCGACATCGTCCCCAGTGTTCTTTATTCCCGAGGGCGAGTGAAAGCTCGTCGTCCTCTCTATCGGGAACATATTTTCCCTGTCGGACTAGTTCTATTGCGTCAACTAGTTTTTTGGTGACTCTTTTAATTCTTTTCTTCCATTTTCCTTGTGCAACAATCAACCCTGTGTTTGGGTCCAACACTGCCCCATGCGCGAACAACCATAACTTGGACCTGTCGGGCCAGTCATCTGTCTGTGGAATGATCCCTTTTTGACGCAGCTCGTTTTCATAGGCTTCCCACTTAGGCACGGCAGTCTTGTAGCCACCTGAGCCCAAACGATGGAAATATTTCTTCTTCTTAGCATTCAACTTATTTCTTTTCGATCGGGCCACAGAGACGGCCGATTTCTTATACGCCACAAATTCAGGCCAGTCATCTTTTAGCTTCACTAGATGTCCAGTGAAATCTGGAGTTTTTTCTCATATTTTCTCCACAATGATTTCTTCCAGTTGTTGAATTGCTCGGCCATCTTGCTAAGAGTCCACTCCTTGACTTTATCCTTCCTCCTCTGTGGGAGATCTGCCGGTAGGCTGAAAGAACCCAATATGACTCCCAAAGGGTTTCTTTAATTCCGTCCTCGACATATTTTGCGCCAATGTTTTTTTTCTTCGGCTCATTCCATTCTGCAACGGTGATCGGGACCATGTCCCTTACAAGAAATCCGCATTGAGCTATGTATTTAGTGGAGATTCCATCGGGTTTCTCCGGTTTGCCTTTTATGCTAACTTCGTCGATCGACAACTTTGCACCATCCGGCAGCTTTAACCCTTGGGCCGGGCCTCGTTTACGGATTGACGTAGATCCAGAGGGCTGAAAGAAAAATGTTTCGTTAATAAGTGCGCATATAAATCAATTAATGCATCTAGCTAGTGATCAACAAGACTTAATATATACCTTGCCGGAGTTCTCTACGGAGTTTTCTAACGGCACTTCTTCTTCGTCGTCGTCTCTGAAGTTTTGTAACTCAAGTCCCTCACCGGAGTCGTTCAAGCATTTCGCGCTGAAATCTTCGCCGTCTTCTTCGTCGGAATCTTCTCCATCGGAATTGGGTCCAAGGGTCTTATCAAATATAAGTGCTTGAAAGCGTTCTTCTTTCTCCAAGTCTCGGATGAAGTCCGGGGCGTCGATGATGGGGGCATCGTCCTCCATAGCTCAATGTCACTGCAAATTTGTAATTCAAACTTAGCAATATTTCAAACTTTGCTAAATTTTGAAACTTTGCTACTAGAATTTTCAAACTTAGCAAAATTCACATATTTACTAGAATAAAAAAATGACAATGCACATATTTACTTATTTACTAGAATAATTTCTAACTTAGCAATATTTCAAACTTAGCTAAATTTTCAAACTTTGCTACTAAAATTTTCTAACTTAGCAATATTTCTAACTTAGCAAAATTATTTTTAGTAACTTAGCAAAATATTTCTAACTTAGCAAAATTTTCAAAGTTTTTTTTAGTAATGTTTCTAACTTAGCAAAATTAAATAAGTAAAAATTTCTAACTTAGCAAAATTAAGCTAAACAAAATTCTAGTAAATAAGTAAATATTTCTAACTTAGCAAAATTAAGCAATATTTGCTAAATTTTCTAACTTAAAATATTTGCTAACTTTTCTAACTTAAAATATTTGCTAACTTTTCTAACTTAAAATATTTGCTAACTTTTCTAACTTAAAAGATTTGCTAACTTTTCTAACTTAAAATATTTGCTAACTTAAAATATTTGCTAATATAAATTTGTAACTTAAATATGCTAACTTAAATTTGTGCTAAATTAAAATTGCTAACTTAAATTTTTGCTACTAAAAAAAAAATTAACCTAAACCGTGGAGGCCGGCGATGGCGCGGTGGTGGAGCCGGCGATGGCGCGGTGATGGCGCGGTGGTGGCGCGGTGGTGGGAGGCCGGAGAGGCGCGGTGGTGGCACGGTGGTGGGAGACCGGAGAGGCGCGCGCGCGGTGGTGGAGGCCGGCCGGCCGGAGAGGCGCGGTGGTGGAGGCCACCGGAGAGGCGCGGTGGTGGACAGAGACGGCGGGGGGACGCCCGGCGGTGGACGGAGAGGACGGGATGGGTGGCGCGCGGTGGAGGACGGAGGAGCAGGGCTTCGCCGTCGCCGTGGAGATCGCCGGAGAGAGAGACGACGCGGGCTCTTCGTCGATTTTGGGGATCAAATCGTCGATCCCCACTTAAAACTGCATTCAAAAGGCCTTTAGTACCGGTTTTTATCTACAACCGGTACTAAAGGGTCTTTAGTACCGGTTGTAGACTACAACCGGTGCTAAAGGTGCTTTTTGGGCCGCGGCGAAAATTCGCGCGCGAAGCCCAGCCTTTTAGTACCGGTTGTAGTGTACAACCGGTACTAATGGGCTTTTTGAATTTTTTTTCTCTAGTTTTTTTTTCTTTCTTATGTTTTCTGTTTTTTATATCTATTTGGTTTCTATTTTGTTTTTTTCTCTAGTTTCTTTTTCTTTAATACCGGTTTTTATATCTAGCAGGAGGCCGGTAGGAGGGCATTCCTCTCCACGCCGGGCTCGTGGGCATACGGCGGGATAGGCTCCCGCGGTAGCGCCCAAGCGCGCTCTGCCGAGCACGCTCGACCTCGTCCAGAAGGCGCTGCGGCGGGCGTGGCGGATCCATCTCGTGGAGACGATGCGTTCGTGGCTAGGAATGGTGGATTAGGGTTTACCCCGTCGGCGACAATATATAAAGACCTCCAGGGCAGCGCTAGGGGAAGACACGTGGCTAGGGCAGCGCTGGGGGAGGACACGTGGTTCCGCAAAGCCCGACTTTAGTCCCGGTTGGTGTTACCAACCGGGACTAAAGAAGCACACGGATCGTGTGTTTCTTTCAAGCGCTTGTGAGACGTTGGATCAGGGTGAGCCCGACACCAACCGGGACTAAAGAAGCACACGGATCGTGTGTTTCTTTCAAGCGCTTGTGAGACGTTGGATCAGGGGTGAGCCCGAGTTTAGTCCCGGTTGGTGTTACCAACCGGGACTAAAGAAGCACACGGATCGTGTGTTTCTTTCAAGCGCTTGTGAGACGTTGGATCAGGGGTGTGTTTCTTTTGAGGGATTGTGAGCTGTTGGATCAGCAGTATCACGACCATTCGTGAGCCACATGACCCGGTTGGTGTTACCAACCGGGACTAAAGAAGCACACGTACCCTATATATAGCCCCCTCCCGGAATTCCAGCGTCACTCACTCACTCACACAAAACATTCCAGCGTCACTCGGAGAGGCATCTTTGGGCAACCAGCGGCAAGACGTCTCTGATGACCTGCGACCGTTCCAAACGGTTGCAGATCATCAGAGATGTCTTGCCGGACGGTTGTAGATCATCAGAGACGTCTTACCGCTGCTTGGATCGAAGTGGCGCTCAAACACAAAACATTCGGGTTCCCTAGCTACGTCCTGCAACCGTTTGGTCGGATCCAAGCAGCGGCAAGACGCTCTGATGATTAGCAACATCCCCAACACTTGTTGCAAATCATCAGAGACGTCTTGCCGCTCTCTGGATCGAAGGCCGATTTGCCGTCTCACGACCACGCGATTGTGTTGGTAAAACTGCAGCTGATTGACATAGTGTTTAGATCTCTCTTCTGAGTTTTCAGGACATAGTTACATAAAAGGTTTAATACATTATTACACATCAGCAACAACATCCCTATCTAGTGTTCACTTTTTCTTCTTGTGTGTCCCTTTCTTCTGATTGCGCCGTAGCCATGGACATTCTTCATCATTTAACACGATGCTTGGGTCAGTTTTCACTTTGAAGGGCGGAATTTCATCAAACTTATTGTAATCTTCTGACATGTCTGTCTTGTCCTCCACTCCCACGATGTTTCTTTTTCCTGAAAGAACTATGTGGCGCTTTGGCTCATCGTATGATGTACCGGCTTGCTTATCTTTTCTTTTTTTCGGTCTGGAAGACATGTCCTTCACATAGAAAACCTGAGCCACATCATTGGCTAGGACGAATGGCTCGGTGCGGTACGCAAGATTCTTGAGATCCACTGTAGTCATTCCGTACCGCCGGTCTATCTCTACCCCGCTTGACAGGTTGACCCATTTGCACTGAAACAAAGGGATCTTAAAAGAAGGTCCATAGTCAAGTTCCCATATCTGCTGTATGCAACCATAATATGTGTCCTTTGTCCCATCGTCGTTTGTTGCATCAAAGCGGACACCACTGTTTTGGTTAGTGCTCTTTTTGTCTTGGGTTTCCGTGTAAAATGTATTCCCATTTATCTCGTACCCTTGGAAAGTCAATATAGTCGAAGATGGTGACTTGGCCAACAAGTATAGCTCTTGTCCAACAGTGTGTTATTAATGAGATGTGTACGCAACCAACTGCCGAAAGTATCCACGTGTTTCCCTTTAATCCAGAAGTTAGTCTCCTCCGGGTATTGGGAGCGTAAAATATCCATGTGTTTCACGATATACGGAGCCACCAATCTGGAATTTTGTAGAACTGTGTAGTGTGCTTGAGTGAAAGAATGCCCGTCCATACATGTTGTTGCTTTCTTTCCTAGCGTGCCTTTTCCACGCAGTCTCCCCTCATGGCGCGATTGAGGAACACCGATCGGCTTAAGATCAGGAATAAAGTCAACACAAAACTCAATGACCTCCTCTGTTCCATAGCCCTTGGACATGCTTCCTTCTGGCCTAGCACGGTTATGAACGTATTTCTTTAAGACTCCCATGAACCTCTCAAAGGGGAACATGTTGTGTAGAAATACAGGACCGAGAATGGAAATCTCTTCGACGAGGTGAACTATGAGGTGCGTCATAATATTGAAGAAGGACGGTGGAAACACCAACTCGAAGCTGACAAGACATTGGACCACACCCGTCTGTAAACTTGGTAGAGTTGCTGGATCGATTACCTTCTGAGAAATTGCATTCAGGAATGCACATAGCTTCACAATGGGTACTCGAACGTTTTCCGGTAGAAGCCCCCTCAATGCAACCGGAAGTAATTGTGTCATAATCACGTGGCAGTCATGAGACTTCAGGTTTTGGAACTTTTTCTCTGCCATGTTTATTATTCCCTTTATATTCGACGAGTAGCCAGACGGGACCTTGATACTGCTCAGGACTTGAAAAAAGATCTCCTTCTCTTCTTTGGTAAGAGCGTAGCTGGCAGTACCTTGGTACTTCTCTGGATTCAGGTTGTCTCGTTCGTGCGTACTTTGCTGGTCCTGCCGTGCATCCGATGTATCTTTCGTCTTCCCATACACGCCTAAGAAGTTTAGCAGGTTCACGCAAAGATTTTTCGTCACGTGCATCACGTCGATTGCAGAGCGAACCTCTAGGATTTTCCAATAGGGTAAATCCCAAAATATAGATTTCTTTTTCCACAAGGGTACGCGCTTGTTAGCGTCTTTTGGAACATTTAGACTGCCAGGACCCTTTCCAAATATTACTTCCAAATCCTTGACCATGCCATATATAACATCACCATCAGGGCGTGTAGGCTTCGTTCGGTTATCTGCCTCACCTTTGAAATGCTTGCCTGGCTTTTTTACGGGATGCCTGTTTGGAAGAAATCGACGATGACCAAGGTACACATTCTTGTTACCTAAATATATACTGTCAGTCTTATCTAAACAGTGCGTGCATGCATTGTATCCCTTGTTTGACTGTCCTGAAATGTTACTAAGAGCAGGCCAATCATTGATGGTTACAAACAGCAACGCTCGTAGGCCAAATTCCTCCTGTTTGTACTCATCCCACACACGTACGCCTTCGTCAGACCACAACTGTAAAAGTTCGTCAACTAATGGCCTCAGATACACATCAATGTCGTTGCCGGGTTGCTTCGGGCCTTGGATAAGCACTGGCATCATAATATACTTTTGCTTCATGCACAACCAAGGAGGAAGGTTATAGATACATAGAGTCACGGGCCAGGTGCTATGACTGCTGCTCTGCTCCCCAAACGGATTCAAGCCATCTGTACTTAGACCAAACCTTAAGTTCCTTGCGTCAGCTGCAAATTCCCCAAACGCACTGTCGATGTTTCTCCACTGAGACCCATCAGCGGGGTGTCTCATCATCTCGTCTTCCTTACGGTCTTCTTTGTGCCATCGCAACAACTTGGCATGCTCTTTGTTTCGGAACAAACGTTTCAACCGTGGTATTATAGGAGCATACCACATCACCTTCGCGGGAACCCTCTTCCTGGGGCTCGGCTCGCCCTCAACATCACCTGGGTCATCTCGCCCGATCTTATACCGCAATGCACCGCATATCGGGCATGCATTCAAATTCTCGTACTTCTCACCGCGGTAGAGGATGCAGTCATTGATGCATGCATGTATCTTCTCCACCTCTAATCCTAGAGGGCAGACAATCTTCTTTGCTTCGTATGTATTGTGCGGCAATTCATTATTCCTTGGAAGACTCTTCTTAAATATTTGTAGCAACTCCTGAAATGCCTTGTCAGATATTCCATTCTTTGCCTTCCACTGCAGCAATTCCAGGGTGGTACCCAGCTTTTTCTGGCCATCTTCACAATTTGGGTACAACAATTTTTTGTGATCCTCTAACATGCGCTCCAACTTCGACCACTCGTTTTCACTTCCGCACTTCATCTGTTCATCAAGAATGACCCGACGAAGATCATCATCATCGGACTGATCAACAATGACCTCGAGCTCAACTTCGTCTTCCCCCATTGTAGTATCACCGTGTTCAGAGAACACAGGATAGTTGTCATCATCCTCTTCTTCAGGGTCTTCCATTATACCCCTCTTTCTCCATGCTTGGTCCAACAAAAATAATTGGGCATGAAGCCTTGTCGCAACAAGTGGGAGTGTATGGTTCTTACGCTCGGGTAATTCCTCGTATTCCGACATTCATCACATGGACAAATCATAAAACCATTCTTCAGCTTGTTTAACTTAACCACATCGAGAAAACGATGCATGCCATCAATGAACTCGGGACAGCGTCGATCACCGTACATCCATTCTCGGCTCATCTGCATTACATAAATACATCAAAAACCATTACACCAGCTAAATAATGAATAGAGATACGTGACCAAATTAATTTATACAAGTTCATCACATTAAAATCAAAGTAGAGTAGTGCCCAAATGTAATACATAGTTCTCACGAAACATACATCAATCGAAACTAACATACAACTATCTAAAGAATTTAAATCCAACAACAAATGCGATCAGAATCGCAACCAAGGTAACTATTGAACCAACAGCATAATGATACCAAGCCTCTTGACTAATGGCATATTTTCTAATCTTTTTAAGCTTGGCGCGCATTGCATCCATCTTCCTCTCGTGAGCAGCGACGACGTCGGCAAGCTCGACCCCGTGAGCATCAACGATGTCGGCAATCTTCAAGTCCAATTCCATCTTCTCTTCTAGGCATTGGAGACGAAGATCTTCACTTATCTTCAATTTTGCTCTCAAATCGTCGTTTTCTTTTTTAAAATACTCGACAATAGGGTCGGCCGGAATTTCCGGTTCAACTACCTCCTAAATAAAAATATATCTACGTCAAGTTGGTCGGCATGATTGTTATAAACACGAAACAAAATAAATAGTTAAAAAGATATACCACATCCGAATCATAGACCGGACGAGGGCCGAAGGGGACGGATATCAAAACCATGACACTATACATATAAAAAAAAAAAAATTATACAAGAAATAATTATGCATTTAAATCATATAACTAACAATTTTTAAAATAAAAGATAAAAAAGAGGCTCACCGAGGTGGTGTCGGTGACGGAGCGGCGCGGGCGATCGACGGCGGTGAGGAAGGGGACACTATATAAAACCACAAATTATACTTTAATTTGAGCTCAAAATGCATATAAAACAAATGAAATCCCTAACTTAGGCATTTCATCAAACACCTTGCAAGCACACAAAATCAAACTTGCTAAACTTGCACGAAAATGAGCTAAACTTGAAATGCCGGAAGAGAAGATGAAGAAGTTGCTAACCCTTGTATAGGGTGCCACCAATCTTGACAAATGTTGGAGAAAAATGGGTGACTAGAGCTTGGGAGAGAGGAAAAATGGAGTTGGGTCGAGTTGCTTCAAATGGAGCTGGCTCGGGGTGGAAGAAGCCAATATAGCCAGAACTTTAGTACCGGTTTTATTACCCACCGGTACTACATGCTACTCTTTAGTACCGGTTGGTAATAACAACCGGTACTAAAGGGCTTGCCGTGGGGCCACCAACCGTGCCGCGGGGCCTCCAACCCTTTAGTACCGGTTGGTTTAAAAAACCGGATTAAAGGGTAGCCTTTAGTACCGGTTGCTCTTAGCAACCGGTACTAAAGGTACTCGCCGCGGTGCCACGAACCCAACCGGTGCTAATGCCCCCCTTTAGTACCGGTTTTTGTATAACCGGTACTAAAGGTGGCGCACCAAACCCTTCTTTTCTACTAGTGATTGTATGATGTGGATGCATACACCGATGCCTAACTCGTCGTCGCTGTCATCACGATGCGCTGGATCTAGTTGTTCAAAGGGGAGGCTGGTGTGCGTGCGCTAAATTTGAAGTGCTTTGTAGTGTCGTGCAAAATTTCTCCGCCCTGGTGTATTAGGCACAATGCTAAAAACAATTTATCCCAAAACTCTTCACCTTTTTGGCATAATTGTATTTAATTTCCTCTCTATAATTGGCTAGTTGCCTCTCCCACCAATGCATGCACATTTGTAACCCCAATTAGGTAGCATATTGGGCAAAGAGATTTGCAGATTATGCATTACAAATTAGGACGAAGGAAGTAATGTAATGCGATGTGCCTCTTGTATACTTTGGTTCTTTACAACAATAATAAATGTTGGCAAGCACGTCAGTTGATGGCCTACTTGAAGCCAGATGCATCTCTTTGATGCACATGCTTGGGCAATGCACATTTCGAAAGAAAAAAGTTAATGGCTTTGTTTATCCGATGCAATTTAAGAGTTAGATGCTTAGACTGTCTTCAAGTTAAGAGAATTATAGATAATGATACACGATAAGTAGATGGATGGATACAACAAGATACTATAAGGACCTAGTGGCTCCAGAGAACTTTGTTTTCTGCGAAATGGAGCTTGATACCCCGGCCTCTGCATCGAATTGATGCACTCTTTTATTATTTAATCAGAAAATCCATACAAAGTAATAGATCAATATGTTTGAAGCCACCTTCCTGACAATTACTACAAGAAAAGTGCTTATAGGTAGCTGACTACCTGTGGTGGGTCATCATACATCTGATATGCCACTAGTTTTCCAGTCACTTGTTTTTCATTACATGTGGCGTGGAACCACACCACTGGTAGGTGGGCCCAACGGCCTGACCAATCTAAGTTTTCTTGTCGCGTGTCAGAATAATGCAGAATGCCACTAGTGTGTCCACTACCAGTAGGGTGCCAAAAACTATGCCACAGCTGTGGTATTTGGATAAATGGTCAATAGCATGGCATTATTGCGCCACACCACTGACCACTAGTATATTATTAGATTTAGGGGTGCGTATTGACGCACAACCTCCGATCCTTGTGTTGACAACGCATTATACACATGCTAATTATTAGGGATTAAAGATAATAATATACATGTGTAACATGTGCCGAGACGATCCGCATCTCTTATGTAGAATTGAAGAACCTAACTATAAACATCACTAACAAGCTCTATGTAAACTAACAAACGGATGTTCCACATGCCAAATCAAGTAAAACCGTAAAAGGCTGTCTCTCGTGGCATGCAACATGTAAGTACCTACATACATGTGCGATTAGCCGCCGAGTGAGACAATGAATATCAGCCTTAGACTGTCTATAACTACAGGCTGTGATCAGCATCTGCGTGCGCGTTCATCGGTCTAACACATGTACGACATGAGAGAGAATTCGTACACACTAGTGTTCATATTGTATTTTCGGTGGGTAGACGTATGAGATTGTATGATGTGGATGCTTACACCGATGCCTAACTCGTCGTCGCTGTCATCACGATGCGCTGGATCTAGCTGTTCAAAGGGGAGGCTGGTGTGCGTGCGCTAAATTTGAAGTGCTTTGTAGTGTCGTGCAAAATTTCTACCACGCCGACGTAGATGCAGGCACGCCACTGGTATTCTGCTCGACATAGGCCCACCGACCCGGCAAAATGGACAGCAATAGCGGCAACAAAACGATGACCGAAACGACGCGAGCCACAAAGAACCCTCCCATTGACACCTACACCTTACGCAGATGAGGATGCAGATGGTCCGAGATGGCTCGTAGCTAGCCCGGCTTAAATATTTAAGGTGATTTGTTAGTAGGCGCGTTCCTGTATCAAGCCTCTAGTAAATTACACACTAATGGCATGCTCGTTCTCGCATGTCACTTGTACCCATTTGTTAGTGGCCTATGTCAGGCTACTATAAATGACACACTAGAGACGTGTTCATTCTGACACGTCATTAGTGGAGTGTGGTTTTTACATTGACACACCACTACTGAATATCGAAAATTTAAAAAATAGTAGCTGCCATTATTGAATTAAACAGAAGTAGCACATAAGAGAACAATAATATCATATAGCATGGTTAAAAGTACGTAAGAACTAGATATGATTGACTGATAAGTTTATGCTCCACAACCAAGTTAGGAGTCAGTACTACCAGCCCAAATTTGTTTCAGTTTTGTTTTGAAACAACATAAATTGGTTAAATCCGGGTCCAACCATTTCACAGAGGCACAATCTATCATTATCTCCCAAACGGTCGGGGCGCACCCCCGCAGAGCCCACCTCGCCGTTGACGCACGACTTCTCGCACATACCGTCAAATCTCTCATGTGCCTCGTACACGCTCTCATTTTGGCCGGTTCAAACAAAATTGATATTCGGGGCGAACTGAGCTTAGCATAATTTATATTGAACTTTTATACTTTTTCGTAAATATTTTAGAATTCTAACGTCTCATCAAGTATAATTCTTTTTATTATTTGGCATAATTAGCCTGTATCAAAATTGTTGATCGTTAATTGTACCATCATTTTTGTATATTTAAGATACCCATAACTGAAAATTACAACTGCAATGTGCTATATTTTGTTATATCCTTCGTGAATTCATTTGCGATAATTGGATAACTATACACTCTATACATATTCATGACAAAAATTTCTAAATTATGTGGTATAGAAATATCTTAATATAGTTGTTTAGTGCGTGATTAGGTAAGTATATTTATAGAGTCTTCTAGAGTATAAGTTGAATAATGGCACGATTATCTTACACCATTTTTGCGGTCTAATAAGTCTTACAAATTAGAATGAGTTTAGTGATGAGTTGAAAATGTGTGCATGCTAGTAATTACCAACAATTAAATTTACAAGTATTGTAATGCTCACATGTAAATACGGTACGATTTAATTTGTTGGTACCGTCGTCTAGAATCCACTTGGTATTTGTATGCTCTATACAAGTGTTCGCGTTAATTCCTGATATGTTATGCACATAATTAAACATGAAAATCTAGTAAACATATATTTTAGGTTTTTAAAAGAAGGTTGAGACCCTGGCCTGTGCAACGGACTATTCGATAAAGAGCTGGCAAAGATCAAGAAGAGGAACGATCTAGGATGGTGAAACATCATCTCTGTACTGTCTGCGCTCATGTTGCTGTCACCTGGAATCGGAAAAAAACATTGAAGTTCTTGCGTGTTGCATACATGCGAAACTCTGGAAAATCAGGTCGAGTTTGGTCGGTCCCTATCCCTATGGATCCATGCATTCTAATCAGGTGTGTCGTGCTGTCGTTGGACCCTCTGAGTGCGAAAGATTGGCTGGGCTGGCCCAAACCTTTTCATGTTTAGGCCTTTATTTACGATCACCCGGCCCCGTCGTTTTCTCTCTTTTTCCTCCTTGTTTGGTGCTAGATGATGATGCGCCGCTCACTCTACTCTATTTTCGTTGGCGCGTCAGGGAATTGTTTGAGTTTAATAAAACGCAATCCCTGCGCATTTTGCGCTGATGGGTCACTCGCTGACTGCCTTGTCTGTGAGGTAGTGTGTTGGTATGAAAGAGGAAGAAGAAAAGAGCTGGCAAAGAAAAGCACGAATGATCCACATATACATTTTTTTTCTGATAAAGGAAACTTTATTACTTAAAATAAGAAGTCTTAAGCATACATCCGATCTCTGCGTAGTTAAGATGCACGCAGCTAATGATGCACATATATATCGATCTCTGTCAACTCTAACCGAAAAAGCAATTGCTGTGTGATGAGTCACTGAACCCGACCTGTAGTATATGAAAGAAGTTGAGGAAGGAAGGCTGGCAAAGATGAAGAAGAGGAATGGGCCAGGAAGGTGAAACATCATCTTTGTACTGTCTGCCTTAATGTTTTTGTCAGGCTGAAACCAGAAAAGCGTTGAATCTCTAGCGTTGTTTCCAGACCATACAAGCGAAACTCTGGAAAATCAGGTCGAGTTTGGTCGGTCCCCATGGATCGATGCATTCTAATCTGGTGTGCATGTCGTCTGTCGCTGGACCATCGGAGTGCCAAAGATGGGCTGGCCCACACTTTTTTCTTGTTTAGGCCTTTATTTAGGATCACCCGGCCCGTCGTTTTCTTCTCTTTTCCTCCTTGTTTGCTGCTAGATGATGATGCGTCGCTCACTCGGAGTACCAAGGCATCAAGATTCAAGTCAATGTCTAGGTTCAGACCTGTATGTGGCAGGTTTTCCATCTTTTTCTCTCTCTCAGTTTGTTGCTCCTACAACCGAAGATCAACTCCGACACTATTACCATGGCATCGATCCGTGGCCGACTAATGATTAATAGGTAATCAATAGGATATCTCGTGGCATGCAAGGACGTGCATGTGCGATCGGCCGCCGACTGACTGACACGAGGAATATCAGTCGTTGACAATGGTGATCAGCATCTGCGAGCGCATGGATCGATCTACCGAACATGGACGACATGAGGTTATGCCAGACTTTGGGACAATGGTGTTCATATCTTATTTTCAGCAGACGTATGGGATTGCTGGCTGAATGTATACACCGATCTCACATAATAAAATTGTTTTTCCCGGGTTCAATTAAGATGGGCTTGCAGCAGCGCGCATCTCTGGTTCATGTGCTGCTCGCATTCAACGACGGCCGGGAGGATGGGGAAGGTATCGTATTGTCTGAGAGGAAGGAATTAGGAGGATAATTCCGTTCTTCCCTTGCTTACATTCTGCTGTTTAACTCACTCAATCTAATCTTCTCTTGTTGCTACGTCAAAGAATCCTATGATTTTTTTAATTTAACTTTGTTTCTTGCCCGTTTTCCGCTGATGGGTCACTGGCTGATGCACTCTTATGTCCTTTTCGAGGAACTCCCACTGCGCACTCTGTGAGTGGTAAGAGAAGATCGATGGCCAAAGGATCCAACAACGATCCATCTTTGTCAAGTGAAACCGGAAAGGACGTTGAAGATCGTGTGGTTTCGGGTCGAAGAGAACTTGGAAAAACGTCACCGAGCACTGGTCGGCTCCATGCGAATTTCCGGTGTGCTCTGCCGTAACCTGCATTCCTTTTGCTGCCGGTTAGGCCATCGTTGACAGTCTAGTGTCTGAAACTGAACCCCATGACCAAGCACTGGCACGCACGCACGGCCAATGATTAACACATAATTAAGTATCGTGGGCTCGTGCCAGGCAAGTACTACATGGGCGTGCATGGTCTCGAACGACTCAGAAGCTGAACCTTACACTCTTCAAAAAAAAAAAAAAAGCTGAACCTTTCTTCTTTACCATTTGTTGACTATCTAAGCCATGCGGATCAGCATCAGCATCTGCCTAACATGGATGACACGACCCCGGCCGGCCACTGAAGATCGTGGATACATATGTAGTGTCCTATTTTGTTTTCAGTAGTCAGGCGTCAGTTCGTTTGATCCTGCTACTTGTATATACTGTAGACCCGTCTGCCCACTGAAGAGTAGTAATACGATTTGTTAACAAATACAGTAGTATAAGATGGGCATCCTGGCGAATCTGGTCGACGTGCAGCTAGCGCAACGGCCAGCGGGAGGAAGGAAATATACGATTTGGTACGGATCTGGAATAGAAGGAAGGTATAGGCTGCAAGGTCAGCCAACGAGAGGAAGGAATTAGTCGGGAGAGAACTCCATTCGCACCTTGCTTGCTTCCTGTGTTATGTCTGCGTTTGGTGATGCTAGCCTCTACATGAAGAAAGGGAGAGGTCGATCAAGGACGACAGGAATTCCCTACCTGAGATCCGCCGTCGGGTCGGCGTGTCAACTCGGCAATCTAGCACGGCATGTTTAATATTCCATGAACGGAACCATTAGCTGCAATCTTTAACAGCATACTCCGATAGGACCTAGCATCAATGGCATTCGACATTAGCTACAAGAGGTGTTGTCACGTTAAGATGTTGGGGTGTTAGCCTTGGCTGCTTGGATGGTCTGGCCGTCGGCTTGTTTGGTGTGTGCCCCCGGGGTCGGCGTGGACGTCAGAGTGGCAAGTCGCTCCGGTTTTCGCCTCCGTTGTGTCGTGTTGACGTGTTGATGTTGTGGGTGTCGTCCTTGGCTGCTAGGGCGGTTTGGTCATCGGCTCATGTGGTGTGTGGCCTCGGGGCTAGTGTGCGTAATTGTTCTGTTATATCGGTATTCAACCAGTTTTACTTATAAACTGGTTGAAGAGTGTGTGTAGTTGTTCTGTTATATTGGTATTCAACCAGTTTTACTTATAAACTGGCATTCAACCAGTTTTACTTATAAACTGGCAAACTCTATTCTGCTTTAACAGTGGAACAACAAGCCTCTTGTCTGGTTTCAAGAAAAACCGGCCACATATATGGAGAGAGAATCTGGTTTCAAGAAAAGCATATTGCCTGGTTTCAAGAACAACAAGCCTCTTGTCCTATTTTGTTTTTACTACTATAGTCGCTCGTAAAACTGGTATTCAACCAGTTTTACTTATAAACTGGCAAACTCTATTCTGCTTTAACAGTGGAACAACAAGCCCCTTGTCTGGTTTCAAGAAACACCGGCCACATATATGGAGAGAGAATCTGGTTTCAAGAAAAGCATATTGTCTGGTTTCAAGAAAAGCATATTGCCTGGTTTCAAGAACAACAAGCCTCTTGTCCTATTTTGTTTTTACTACTATAGTCGCTCTGATGATGAATGTAAAAAGGTGTATAGGTTTTCTAGCAAATTTCAAATATAAGGTGTATGGCAATTTATAGATAAATGTACGCATCCACTAATGAGCTTCAGTCTATAACTGAGAGATTAAAAGGTTTGTTTTCAAATTGTGACTATCTGGATCTCCTCTCTACCAATTGTTTCTCAGGAGAAAATGAATCCATCGTATGCAAACTTCTCATGTCTCAGTATTCGTTGGTGAGTTTATGGTCCGCGGCGCAGGAAAGTTCACCCATGTCTGACATGTTTTACATGCTGAAGCAAATTCCTACATGTAGGCCATAGGTGAATCTGAGAGCAAACAAAGTAGTGCTGGAGTACGATTCATCTACATTGGCGAGTGCCCTTTCGTCAAATGGCTACGAGCTAGCAGATTTTGTTGTTCTTCTACGGGAGGCACGAAACCTTTGCATATTACATTTGATCATATTGAGTTTAACTTTTTTCGTCGTGAATGTAATAAGGTGACCCATGCTATATCTGAATATGGCTTTTAGGCGAGCATACCAATCTCTGAGTGGTTGGTCTTGTAGCCAGCAAAATTGTTGCACTCTTGATTTAATGGAATCCTTGTCCAACTTAAAGCTTTTGGGTTCGAGCCTTCTGGAAAGCTCCTAGCTGAACTCATAGCCTTGGTCAGTGTGATTCCAATCTCTAAAAGTCAGGGTATCGGTCAAAGTATTTTCTCGAGGGACAGTCTGTTGATCAAGCAATCTATAGAGTATTCATATGATGAAAAAGCAAACTGGCAAATTAAATATGATTTGAACTAAACTTTTACACTTACTTTTTTTTTTGCATGTTTTAATCTGAACACGTGCAACTTCTTGGCACTTATTATATGCCATAATTAATCACATGGCTATAACAATGTTGTTAATTTTTTTGTACTGTTCTTTCTTATATAGTTGTAATTTCAATTATTAAAATATCCACGGGGTAGTGCAATTTTTTTATTCAAAATTTTCTTCATGGGTCTATTTTTGGCAATTACATAATCTAGATAATGTATTTGTATTTAGGATAAAGATGCCTAAAGCGTATTATCGTAATAGAGATTTCTAGTGCATGATTAGACATACTTATCTACATGAACTTTTTAACGTATAAATTGAAGTATCATCATGATTCTTTTACTTATGTGTCTCGTAAGCTACACTTAGTTCATAGTAAGCTGAAAACCTAGAGTGCGGTATTGTGTCTCCTGGGCTACATGTGAAATTTTGATAATTCAAATTTTATAGTTTCTAGTTTCATATAATCATGAAAAAAACTATAGACGTATATATAGATGATCTCTACAAGTGTGCAACAAAGAGATGCGAAACATTAAGTAATTTTTGCTGTGTAAAAATGAAAAATTTCTAGATCTAGGTTGATGAACAGTGCAGGTTCAAATACTCTCAAAATTGTCAGGATTTGTTATTTTTGTGTAGATCGTACAAATTATTGCGAGTTGAAAATTTATAGAAGCGTAGAACATGTCATTGTCAAGAGAATGATACGTGAATAGTGTCGCTGTTCTTTGAAACCTAGCCGCCACGAGAATTAATGTTTTCTCTCCCCTTCCGTCGGTCGATCCACGTCGGAGGCGAGGGGAACTCTGATATATGTCCACAAGATTGTTGTCTATTTTTCTTCAATGTAAGCAGATTTTTCTGTTGGTGACGGCGTCTCGACGGAGAATTTTGTCTCTCACACTTCCAACACCACAATGTTCATGACTGTATAAAGATTACTATGATCTTATATTAAAAGGCATATAACAGACATAAATGAATGATCATTCGTGTGTTGGTTTGATATAACGTGTGTGGTTCTCCCAATAAGGCCGGGCTTTTGGAGCTGCCAAATGAGCTCGACTAGATAAGAAAAGCATTAGTAGCCACAGTAAGCACAGTGGGGAGATCACATATAATTGTTTCCAGTACTACCAAAATAATATACCTGACTCACCCCCCACCCACCCACACACAAACATCTCTCGTCGTCCCTATACCCAGCTAAACTCTACCCTGGTCTCCCCTTGTAAGCCCCACCCTCCTACCAATAAGCCAACAACATTGTAAAATCACATCACAACCAATTTTCTCAAATATTTAAAATGGTATAAGAAGAAACAATAAAACAAAGCAAATAAACAGCTAGTACAATTTTTAATGCATATGCGAGATCGTGATAAGAGCAAGCACATATTTCAAGTTGCGGCACATACGAAAACACAAAGCTGGACAGGAAAATAATGCAAACCGGGCCGCCTCTAAAGTGTTATGGTTCATTTGAATATAAATATTTCATAGTTTCATGAACAAGCACTTAAGTACAACCATGGCTGTTAGAAAATATTTAACTCGAAACTCTTAAACCAATATTAGATTACAAGATTAGCTAGCCTCCCGCAAAAAATGAACATGCTTCATGAGAAAATTGTCTGCCAAGCAGACATCAAGTTTTTCATCACCTCCCGCCACAAGAACAGATGGCGAAGGGAAAGACGATCCTTGGAAGAGGCGGTGGAGAGCGGTGGTAGCATTCCCATAGGTTGTCAGGAGAGAAAGCAAGTAAGTAGAGTGAAATCAACAAGTTAGTGATCTATTTGTGATTAGTGGAGATCTTTTCCTTGTATTCATTATGTTTTGTAGCAAGGTCACGACCGGTAAAAACGAAGCCAATTAATATAAATATGGTTTGTACTAAACTTTTGTACTTTGGACTTATTTTTATCATTTTATAGTCTTAATAAGTATAATTATTTGTTATTTATATGTCATAGTTAACCACATGGCTATAACAATGTTACGGAATATTTGTTTTCGTGATTATTTGTAATATGTTTGTAGTGTATATAATTGAAAAAAATCCAAATATGACGTGCTAAATTTATTTATTCGTTTCAAAATTTGCTTCTTGGAACATCTTTGCAATTACCTATTCTACATAATGTATATGTATATAGTATAAGGATCATTGTGGTAGTGGTGTTGGTGATCCTTACTGAATGGTGGCCCTGAAAGACACCATGTTTGCCCAGTCTTTCGTCTCACCATGTGTGAATGTATATACAATACTTTATTTACAAGTTTTACAGTACTTGGTAATTTTGACAACCGTCCATCCGCTCTAATCTAACGGTGATAAAATAAGAGCTACATGAAACTACTAAATTAAAAGTACATTTAACTACCTGAAACTCCCAATAATGTTTTATTTTTAATCTAAAGTAAAAGGGTAGTTAGGTTAACTGGTGTAACGACCCCACCGTCAAATTAATCGCCTTTCCCATCCCAGATCGAGGCCACCCGCTCATCTCACTCTCCACGGTCATCGTCGTCTTCCCTCCCCCACCTGACCACCTCTCTTCCAACAGGATTGCAGCAACGTCCGACCGTCGGCGCCGTCGCCGGTGTCCTCCACCTCCACGCCAGAAACTGCAACCAGAGCCGTCTCTGGCCTCCTCCACCTGCCCGCCAACAGCTGTCGTCTGAGCGGGACTCCGGCCTTTCCCTCCCCGAGGCGAGTTCTCAGGTGGGACTGCATTCAATGGCGTTGTGGAGAGTGAGCTCATCAGATTGCTTGGGCACCGTTTCCTCTTGATCATTCATAAGCAAAGATGGACTGTACCAGATTTTAGAAGGAGAACACATGGCATTGTGTTTGTCCCTACAGTGAGACAGTTTGTGCATTTCTGGTTTACTTCCATAATGAGGTCCTTCGGCGACCAGTTAAAACATTAATTACAGTAGCACCGTTGTTGGAGCTGCCTTCTTCTTTCTCTCTGTTGTTTCTCTCACAACAGCACTAGGTAGACTGAGTGTATGAGTGTATTTTTTTTTTGAGAAATTGTTGGGCTTTGCCCGTGCTCGGCCCAAACGCACCAGCAAATGTGAATTTGATGCGCAGAGCAGTGTCGTCACGGACATCCGGTCCACGCGCGAGAGGGCGACCATCCGACGGCCGAAAAGGCTCAGAAAGAGCATCGGACGGTCAGAACTAGGTGACGAGGCCAGAGTGCGTGAGAGAGCTCCTGTGTGTCCCGGTTGTAATGTCCCTAATTGCCTCACACATCCAACTTTTTTTGCTTTCTATTTCACTTTTCCTAAACCAAACATGATTACAGAATATATAGCAGACCACTAGCTCATAAACGCACGCCACACTCCACACTAGCACCATATGTTCTGTAATCTCTCCAGAATCGACCTTGATGCTCTACAACTGACGACCATAGGTTGCCAGATTTTTTCGCCCAGCGCACGATCCGTAGCACCAAGAGCGTGCCCGGGTGGCCCAGCGGCCACAATGTGGACTACAGGCTCGGCGGCTGCTTCGACGGGTTCTCAGAGCTGTTACTGCGAGGAGAGGATGCGGTGCTCACAGGGGGAAGGAGAGGAGCGGCCCGATGTGGCCTGGCGACCGAGGGAGAGGAGAACGCGACTCATGTCCGTGGAAAATGACCATCGTACCCACGACTAATTATACTTAATTATTTTCTTAATGATTGAATGATTGGATGGCTAACATAATTTTAGGGGATAGCTCGAAATCAAACGGTTGGAATTATTTAGGATGGGAGCTACCCAAAGCTACCGGTGGTAGTTCTCCAAGCACCGTAAAAGAGCTCTACTTTATTACATCTTACTTGACACTTCTCGATTGGCATAACCCTCTTAGTAAACGAAAGCATGACATACGATATGTTTCAAGTGCTTGTGTTGTTGATTTAATTGGTAGTTCGTTTCCCCATACGATAAAGTTTGTTCCACCCTTCCTTTGACTTGTTTCCATACTCAATGCTTAGATATTCGAAGGCACCATTTTTAAACTCCCATCGTCGGAGAGCATCTCAAGATATTTCTCATCAAAAAAATCATTTGTTACCTAACATAAGTAGCCACATGTCTGGGAAGAGAATGTAGAACCCCACAACCTTGCTAAGTTTGTATCTTCTCTAGGGGTGGGTTGCCATGTCTGGCTTGGCACCCCCTATGATACTCTCGGTGTACCAATGAATATATACTTCTTATAAAGCAAAACCCTACTAAGTGTATTATTTATTTTTTCTATCTCAACATGCAAGCTATCCACCTCTCATATATTTATTTAGCCAATCAATTGTCCATGTCATACCTCATTAATATTTACTAATTATAGTATATTATACATGTAATTTATCCACGTCATCTTTTTATTATCAGTCCATCCACATCACCATTATTTGTCGTCAAATACACACAAATTTGACGCTAATTAAATATAGCATCTCGACTATTGTGATAATTTTGCATATTTTTGTAAATAATTTCATATTTCATGTATCTTACACATTTTCATAGTTTTTAATCAAATTCCTGATGCAACGCGCGTCGTATTTTCTAGCATTCTGAATGAATAGCTTAGCTTTCCCCTCAAATTCTTTTTAATAGGATGTGACCCTAGAGCAAATCGGATGACCATCTCTTGGGCTTTTAGGATCCTCGTAGTGCAGGTTTGGCCATGGTTGACAGTCTTAATGTGTGAAACTAAACCATGGCATCTGGTATCACTGGCATGCAGGCCAATGATTAACACATAATTAATGGTGTCTCGTGGGCTCGTGGCATGCAAGTAGTGCATGGTCTCGACGGATCGACTGACACGAGGAATATCAGTCGTTGACTATCTATCTAAGCTAGGCTGTGTGCTCTGCCTAACATGGACGCACGAGCCCGGCCGGCCAATTCAAGAGACTTCCGTCATGGATGTATCTACTGTTCCTATTTTGTTTTCAGTACACAGGCGTCAGTTCGTCTGATCCTGCTAATTGTATATAGCCGTGGATCTCAGTAAGGAGAGAGTGATAAAATTTGTTAACAGACAGATAAGATCATAGGGATTGCTACGAATCTGTAAGACCATGTGCACCCAGCAACGGCCGGGAATAGAGGGAAGGTATAGGCTGCTGCAAGGCCGGCCAGCGAGAGGAATGAGTTAGTATGAAGAGGAACTCCATTCGCACCTTGCTTGCTTGAGTTGCTTCTTAGGTTATGTTTGCGTTTGGTACTAGCCTGTACATGAAGAAAGGGAGAGGTCGATCAAGGACCGAAATTCCCTCCCCTGGCTAGCCGCTACCTTGTGCTCCACCCATCGCTCTCTGGAGCATATCGAGTTGGCCTACAAGTCAAGGATACCACTTTCTTCCCTAGAGCGATTCAGAGTTTCAGACAGAGAATGTTATACTCAACGCCCAATGTCGTCGATCTGTCTCTGACGGCGCAGCTCGGCCCATGGTGCTAGCTTGTTGAGTGTTGTTGGCGTTGGCGCCAAATCCTGGTACGGGAGTGCCCGCCGTTTTGTGCCACGAGAATTCCTTGTTCTCTCGCCTTCCGCCGGTGGATCCACTGTCTGAGGCGAGGGATGCTCTGGACTGGATACACTTCTGCTTTCCAGTTCAATTTTTAGCTAACATAACATCTTACATTTAGTTACAGAGGAAGTATGTGGTTCCCTAGAAAAGGAGCATACACGAGGGTTTTAGTGGTATGTGCTAAACTTGCAGCTTATTTGCTGTATTTCTGTCCTGTATTTGTAGTCTGCTAACTGAAACCAAAAAGTCGCGGTGCGTGGGCGTGGCTGACTCGGCCGGGAATGATATGGCGCCACGCGCTCCGCTTTCAGCTTTGTTCGTTCGCACCGCCGCCGGAGCCGGACGCGGACTGCCAGCTACGATCGACACACACGCTTCCGACTGCCGATCTTCACTGGTTCACACGTAAGTTCCCGCGTGAACGCGTCATGCAGAGCTTAAATCAGGTCCCATGGGCCCTCGTGCGAAGCTCCAAGACCGGTTTCACTGTCAAGATGGAGTCAAAACGTAACTTTTTCCTCCTCTTGATCCATCAATCGTGTTTTAGTTAACCAACAACTAGGTCAGACTTCAGATTGAAACCACTAATTAACATCGTTCAGCCTCGTGATCTTTTTATACTATCGTGATTCTGTAACTGCTTCTTGAAGGACGTGTAGTAGCTAGACGATGTTAGAAAATGACACGTGAAAAAAGAGGCAAGAGACATGGATCGGTTAGTTAAAAGACGAAAAGCCTTGACCCAGAAAGGACCACGCCTTAAATATTCTTAATTTTTGGACACTCTTGAAGTAAACTTGTTTTTCTTTAAGCAAACAAAAGTACCATAGAGTGGTTTGCATTTCATGTATTTCCCTTTTTGAGATTCGTCTTTTCCCATTTAGCCACAACAATTCACTAATAGAAGTCCTCTGCCAAATAAAATTCCTCCCATATCGCACGCAAATTTATTGTTTCATGTTAGATCCGTCCTACCTTTCGACCACATTG
This sequence comes from Poa pratensis, assembly GCA_947311845.1. NCBI lineage: Eukaryota > Viridiplantae > Streptophyta > Magnoliopsida > Poales > Poaceae > Poa > Poa pratensis. The sequence goes on along the minus strand of CAMZMU010000062.1, from coordinate 36,625,128 downwards.
TCATTTCCTATATACCTCACACCATAACTGCAATGTGCACATGCTAGTAGCTGCCTAAAAAATAGTTGTTAGTACTTACTTTAGCAATTTTGACTAGAATTAAGTGAGTTTCAAGGTTCCACAAAACAACAACATAAAAGTTGTACAAATGAAGTCAGTTTCAGATCCTAACAAAACATTAATTTCGTTGTAACTCAGAGTCCTTTACTACATCCTTTACAAACAACGTCTAACAAAGCCAAGTCAATCGATTGCAACTCCGATCATGCCAAGATCTCGGGTCTAGGAACGTGTCAATTGTCATACACATTGATGGGTTACGCAAACGACAACTTGCTTTATGCGCCTCATCATGGGTCGGTCTGACTCGCTAGACACCTTCAACCGAGTCTGTGTGTCGAGTCGGCATCTCTATGCCCAAGTGGAATTGAGTCATCGGTTGACTGAACACACTATTTAGTTGCACACACAACTCCATTGACTAGGGACATTATGAACAAGTATCTTAGAAGAAATATATTTCCACCACTGAGGATCTCGAGTCGACCGCGGACACTATTTAGTTTTCAGGTTATGTTTGCGTTTGGTACTAGCCTGTACATGAAGAAAGGGAGAGGTCGATCAAGGACCGAAATTCCCTCCCATGGCTAGCCGCTACCTTGTGCTCCACCCGAATGATGCGACCGTCGCTCTCTGGAGCATATCGAGTTGGCCTACAAGTCAAGGATACCACTTTCTTCCCTAGAGCGATTCAGAGTTTCAGACAGAGAATGTTATACTCAACGCCCAATGTCGTCTGTCTCTGACGGCGCAGCTCGGCCATGGTGCTAGCTTGTTGAGTGTTGTTGGCGTTGGCGCCAAATCCTGGTACGGGAGTGCCCGCCGTTTTGTGCCACGAGAATTCCTTGTTCTCTCGCCTTCCGCCGGTGGATCCACTGTCTGAGGCGAGGGACACACTTCTGCTTTCCAGTTCAATTTTTAGCTAACATAACATCTTACATTTAGTTACAGAGGAAGTATGTGGTTCCCTAGAAAAGGAGCATACACGAGGGTTTTAGTGGTATGTGCTAAACTTGCAGCTTATTTGCTGTATTTCTGTCCTGTATTTGTAGTCTGCTAACTGAAACCAAAAAGTCGCGGTGCGTGGGCGTGGCTGACTCGGCCGGGAATGATATGGCGCCACGCGCTCCGCTTTCAACTTTGTTCGTTCGCACCGCCGCCGGAGCCGGACGCGGACTGCCAGCTACGATCGACACACACGCTTCCGACTGCCGATCTTCACTGGTTCACACGTAAGTTCCCGCGTGAACGCGTCATGCAGAGCTTAGATCAGGTCCCATGGGCCCTCGTGCGAAGCTCCAAGACCGGTTTCACTGTCAAGATGGAGTCAAAACGTAACTTTTCCTCCTCTTGATCCATCAATCGTGTTTTAGTTAACCAACAACTAGGTCCACTAGTAGAAAAAGCACCTATGGTCCCGGTTGGGCTTGAACATCAGTCCCGGTTGCCCAACCGGGACTGGCCAATCGGGACCAATGCTGGTCCCGGTTGGTCCAAGAACCGGGACCAATGCTGGTCCACGTGGCCAGTTCTGGCTGGGCGTGGGGGAGACCCATTGGTCCCGGTTCTTAATACGAACCGGGACCAATGTGTGCCATTTTTTTTTTGTATTTAGGGTTTAGGGTGCCCCCTCTCCCTCTCGCCGGTTCCCTCTCGCCGGTGCCCCCTCTCCCTCTCGCCGGTGCCCCCTCTCGCCGGTGCCCCCTCTCCCTCTCGCCGGTGCCCCTCTCGGTGCCCCCTCTCGCCGGTGCCCCCTCTCCCTCTCGTCGGTGCCTCCATCGTCTCCCCCTTCTTCGCATCGCCGACGTGCTCTCCATCGTTTCCGTACGCATATTATACGCTCTACTATATACACAGTACACGTTGATGCATATATAATTAATATTCGATCTCTTGCGAGAATACAAGTATTTAATTACATGGAGATAGATCACATATGTAGTTCATCGTCCGAAGCATAATGTTCTCCCTTTCATCGATGACCTCTAAGCAGAAATCCCGCCAATTCCTCTTGAATTGCTTGTACACGCCGTTCTGGGTCGATCTTCTCCCGCATTTTGCTGAAAGCAGTTGTTCTCCGCTCAGTGGTCAACTCGCGAATGAACTCGCAAACGTAGAATCCACATAAATTACTCCCCGGTGGCTGCTGCGGACTTTTCACCGTTTTATAAGTTAGCTCATCTTTGAATGGACCTTCTACCTTCTGTTTGAAAATTGTCCAACACCTGCTTTGGCAAAGAAAATGAACGAAAGAGGGCGATATAATGCGATAATGATTGAAATTACTTGTTGAGCATTTCTTTCATGTCGGACCACAACGCTTGGTCCCAACTTAATGAGTCGTGGACTTCAACTATGGACTTGTCAGGTTGAATGCTTAGCAGAATCCAGTGGAACCTGCGGACGTTTACATAAAGCAGACATGCATAGCTCATCAATTACACTTAACATCGAGAAAGCCAAATAAAAATATGTACAAGACAGAAACACTCACCTGAAGTTGTAAGGAAATAGTATTTCCGTACAGAAATGTTGCATGGTTAAAAAGGTGGTCAGGTCATGCTCCACGTCTTTGGGGTGATTGACTAACGTATGTGAATTCACGATATATGGGTCAACGAACCCAACCTCAAAAACTTTAGATCTTTTGCATTCCAGCATCTTCATTCTGCATAATAGCGTACAAAAGGATATATATATAGTCAGGATAATATAATACAGGCAATGAACGAGCTGAGCTAGAGACTTAATTACGAAAATAAATCACTTACAGACAATAGCAAGAGAGGATAGATTTGTCGAGGGCGCGCTTTTGGAATAACTGGAACAGTTCAGTCAGTTGAACATGTATAATGTAACGTTTGAAGAAATGCTCCACTCTAACGTCCAGCGGAAACCACTCTTTCGCGTCCTTCTTTGATGTGTGCACCAGGTACCAGGTATGCAGATTTCGCATATGTGTTGATAGACCCGTCAGCTCCTCATTACTGACCATAGGCTCCCCTTGGACATATTTCCGTGCCATCTCTAACATTGGCGCATATTCATAGCCTAAAAGTTGACCAAGGCTCATACCCAAGGCGGTAGCCTGTTCCTTGGCCTGCGATACAGTGACACCAAGTTCTTTAGCAGCAGCTATGGCTCTGGGGTCCAATAATTCCAGGTCCTTATCCATAGCGACTCTGAAGTCCTTGTCGACATCGGAACACACTATGAGCGGGGGGACCGATTGATTTTTCTGCTGTCCGAGCTGGGCAATTTGTTTCCCGCTTTTTGCACTTCTTCCCTTGTTCTGCTCAGACTGGGCACGTGCTAGCTTAGTAAGTTCACGACCATAGTCAGATGGCAGATTCATCGATATCTGGGATGGCTGCTCAAGGAAGGACTTTCTCCACTTTTTGGATTTTTCATCGTATACCGGCTTCTGCTCGGGCTTTTTTGGTGCAAAAAAAGCCTTATTGTAGGCAGCCACCTCCGCGGCGTTTTCCGCTACAGTCCTGTCATAAGGTCTAATGGGAAGATTCTTATGAGGTACTGTTGGGAGGGGCGACCTTTTACGTTTCGGTGATCGCTTACCCCTCATAGTACGAGCGGTGGGCGGAAACGGCTGACGCGGCGGCGGAGACGGCTGCGCTGGAGACTGGTGAGGCGGTGAAGAGGACTGTTGCGCTGGAGAATGCTGAGGCGGTGAAGAGGACTGTTGCGCTGGAGACTGGTGAGGAGTCGATGGCCTTGGCTGCCAGTTCGGAAGCACGATGAATTCCTTTGGCCATAGAATGGTCGCTTTCTTGGCTTCTCCAAGTTCAAGCACCTCCCCATCTTCACCTGCAGGGTGTTGCAGCTTCAGCTCCTCATAATCTTTCATCACTTCATCCACCGCGACAACAGCGTAGCCATTTGGAACCGGAGAGAAATGGTAAGTTGGATTAGGTCCAATTGGTACGACATAGCCGACCGCCACCTTCACGGTTAAGTTAAAAACTTTCACATGCATCTCACAAGGTGTGCTCTCCGTGATATCATCCACTGGGTAGCGACGAAGTGGAGCCACTGCATCATCATTACCATCCTGGAGCTCCGTGGAAGCCACGCTGCTTTTCCGATTCGATGGGCCACCGGTACCATCGCATGCAGCTTCTACCATGTGCCGTTGAGATTGGCCGCTAGTACCTTGCTGGCTAAGCACGGCAATTTGTTCCTTCTGCAGCTTTAATTCTTCTTCTATATTACGCAGCCGGTCTGCAGCAGCGCGTGCTTCCATTGCCTCCCTTTCCTTTCTCCTCTGATGGCTTCTATCAGGAAATTTCTTCCTGTGCTCGGGAATCGCAATTGTCTTGGGCTTGGAGCCAGGTACGCCTCGTAACCGTCCGTCGTGTTCCTTATTCCCAAGGGCGCGTGTGAGCTCGTCATCCTCTCTATCGGGAATGAACCGTCCCTCTGCAACATCCTTTACTGCATTTCTAATTTCTTGGATGGGTAGTAGGGGATTATCTTTGTGTCTTCTGTTATATATGCACTTCCCTTCTGCGTCCAACGTGCCCCCATGCCCGTAAAACCAATTTCTTGCCCGTTCGATCCACTTGAGTGGCTCTGGAGTGATCCCATTAGCCAGCAGGTCCGCCTCAAGTTTCTCCCACTTAGGCATGCTAAGCGTAGCCACCAGGCCCCATAGTATGGTGGTACATCTTTAGAGCAGCATTTGCCGCATTTTTTGCAGACTTTTCCAGAGCTTCCTCTGATTTCTTGTACGCCACAAATTCTTCCCAGTAGTCCTTTATCTTCTCATACCCTTTATCGAAGTCTGGAGTCTTATTTTTCTTGACAAACAGTTTGTTCAATCTTTTCTTCCAGTTCTTGAATAGCTCGGCCATCTTCTTAAGTGCCCAGTCCTTGACTTTTTGCTCCATGATTTTCCGGGCAATCTTTTCTGCCTCATCTGGATCCTCCTCATCTGAATCCACCTCTGGCGCCGGCAGGGTGAAATTAACCATGAGCTTTCTCCAAAGTCTTTCTTTGCCCTCATCGCTGACATATAGCTGTCCTTTCTCCTTTGGCCGATGCCATTCTCGAACGGTGATCGGGATGAAGTCCCTAACAAGAACTCCGCATTGCTTTACCATTTTATTTTTAACACCAGGGGGAGCAGTCGGTGTGCCGTCTTCAGCGACTCTTTCGATCGTGTACCTTTCTTGGTCGCCCAACTTTTTGGCTGGGCCTCGTTTTGTCCTTACAGAAGATTTGCTCGATCCGGAGGGCTAAAAGAAGAAAGAGCGTTAATATATGTATATAGACAGCAGAGGCTTAATTAATACAATCTTCGGCTTCATTAATATATGTATATGCACCTCGCCGGAGTTTGCAACATTTAATGTTCCACCGGAGCCTTCGGCTTCTCCCTCGTCGGCTTCTCCCTCGCTGACTTCTCCCTCACCCCGGCCGTCGGGTTCTACCTCACCGGAGCCGTCTCTTCGGTTGAGAGACTCATCTCCCTCACCGGAGTTGTTCAAAAACTCCGTGGTGACATCGACAATATCTTCCGGCCCGCGGATTATATCCTGGAGGATATTTTCCTGATCTTCGTCTCGTTCCATAGTTTCTGCAAATTAAGAACAATGCACAAAACTTTAGTTGGGTAACTTGTTCCATATGTCAAGATACATCTACAATATCATCTCATTTGCAAGAACAAATTAGAAACTTCATATGCTGCCTTATAATCTCATTTGCAAGAGCACCTCGGGCGGGGAGCGGCAGAGCACCTCGGGCGGGGATTCTTGGGCGCGACGGCGAACTCGGAGACCCTAAACCCTAAAACATCAAGAAATTAAAGCCATTAAGCTCAAGAACATAAGACTCAAGCTAAAATATACATCAATATAGCTAAAATCATTTGCAAAGCTAAAATTAAAATTAACATCAATATGTAGCAAAACTAAAATTAACATCAATATATAGCAAAACTAAAACTAACACTAACAAAACTAATTCTAGCAAATGGCTAACAGAAAATGGCTAACAAAAAATAGCTAAAACCTAGCAACTAACCTAGCAACTAACACTAACAAATGGCTAACAAAAAACCATCTACAACTAACCTAGCAATTTCTATAACCTAACAATTTCTATAACCTAATAATTTCTATATCTAACAAATTTCTAAACATATTAATCATTTTAATCTACAATGCTACAAATTCCTAAACACTAAAAATCCTATTTGCTATACTAAAGTACTATACAAATTCCTAAAATTTCCTATACAAAAAGAAATCCTATTTACTATACTAAAAGAATATACATTTTCCTATACAAAATTCCTAACACTAAAAATCCTATACAAATTCCTAAACAAATTCCTAAAATTCCTAACTCATTTTCCTATACATTTTCCTATACTAAAATTTCCTATACAAATTTCCTAAACAAATTCCTAAAAATCCTATACATTTTCCTATACTAAAATTTCCTATACAAATTCCTAAAATTCCTAACTCACCGCGAGAGGCGGCGGTGCGGGCGGCGTGCGGGGAGGAGGTGCGAGAGGCGGTGTGGGCGGCGCTGCGAGGCGGCGGCGTGGAGGCGCGGGCGAGGTGTGCGGGGAGGAGGCCGTCCGTGCGGGCGGCACGGGCGTCGAGGGCGCGGCACGGGCGGCCGGCGTGCGGGCGGCGCGGCGCAGGCGTCGAGGGCGCGGCGGCGCGGGCGTCGAGGGCGCCGGCGTCGAGGGAGCGTCGAGGGCGAGGTCGGGCAGCCTGACGGCGTATTTTTTGCTCCGTCGCGCGCGCCTGGTCCTTCGTCGATTTGGAGACGAAATGAGGAAGGAGAAGAGGCAGAGGCATTATACAAGGGGTCATTGGTCCCGGTTGCTGCCATGAACCGGGACCAATGCCTCTTTGGTCCCGGTTCTTGCCAGCAACCGGGACCAATGACCCTGCAGTTAATGCAGATCCCGCGCGCGCGTCCACGGACTCTTTGGTCCCGGTTCTTGGTAGAAACCGGGACCAAAGAGTCCTTTTTCAAAAATATTTCGAACTTTTCAGTTCTGAAATTTTGTTCCCGCCTTTTTTTTCTTATTTAGGTGTTTGGATATGAATTTCAAATGGTTTTGAATCTGAAAAGACTTTCAACATGAAAAGTTTTTAAATTTGAATAAATAATCCAAAACCATTTTCTGTTTTCTAAAATAATTATTCTAACTATACAAACTATTAACCATTTTGCCATTTTCAATTAAAAATGCATTAACTTTATTGCATATTTTGAATTGACAAAACTTTCAACATGAAAAGTGTTTGAATTTGTATAAATAATCCAAAATCCAAAATCCAAACTCGACTAATAATATGTATAAATCGATCAAAAATGATTAAGTAAGATTTATGATTACGTAATAATAATTATTAATTCAGTTAATTCTATTTTTGGTGTTGTAAAATCCCATGGCAAGCAGAAGTAAATGCAGAACAATTTCAGTGAACCTATATTTATAATATGTAATAATAATTATTAATGCAGAACAGTTTCTTTTGAGGGCTTGTGAGCTGTTGGATCACTCTGTGAGCCACCAACCGGGACTAAAGGGAATCCCACCAATAAGGAAGAAGCACACGGATCGTTTAATATCAATGCGAAAAGTAGTCACCCATCAATCTTGGATACATTTTACACGATCGTCGTCTTAGCTAGACCAGAAGTAGTTCATGACAACAATCTTGGGTACATAGACAAACCATAGGTTAGTCATACTCCTGCCTAGGCCTATAATACTCGTCCTCGTAGTCGTCGTAGTCGCCGCCGTCGTCGTCGTTGTCGTCGGGCGGCGCTGTCGTCGGGCGCCTGGACTGGAAGTGAGGGTAGCGCAGGCGGGGGTTATCGCCGGCCGTGATGTAGTTCATGACGCTCTGGAGAGTTCGGCCGCTCCACCACAGCCGACGGCCGGCCTCGTTGAAGTTCGAAGGAGGCGGGCCATCCTCCTCGTACCTGGCGAGCGCCCTCTCACGCCGATTGATGAAGAAGGCGTCCCAAGTCGGGCGGTAGTCGGGATGCCAGCGGGGATCCATCCGCTGCTCCGGAGTGAGCTCGAGGTAGTAGTGGTTCGTGATGGCCGCCCGACGTGCCAAACCTTGAGGGATAGGAGGGACCGGCACGCCTCCGGTGCTCAGCCTCCAGCCGGCGGGGACGTCGTAGCCGGGCGGGCAGGGGTAGTTCGAGGCGGAAAGCGCCTCCGCCTCCGAGTAGGTTAGAGTGGGTACGGTGGAAGCCATGGGAGAGTGATGAGGTTGCAGATATGAGTTTAGATGTGCTATGCCAATGGAGGCCATGACTACATATATATAGTGAGACCTTTAGTCCCCGTTCGAGCCACCAATAAGGAAGAAGCACACGGATCGTGTGTTTCTTTCGAGCGCTTGTGAGCCGTTGGATCAGGGGTGTGTTTCTTTTGAGCGCTTGTGAGCTGTTGGATTTTTAGAACTAGTCCCGGTTGGTAACACCAACCGGGACTAAAGAATCACACGGATCGTGTGTTTCTTTCGAGCGCTTGTGAGCCGTTGGATCAGGGTGTGTTTCTTTTGAGGGCTTGTGAGCTGTTGGATCAGCACTCCCACCACCACCACCACTCCCACCTCATCCACAGGTACACTTTCTAATCGCCTATAAATAGCGGCGTCCCTGCAGCGAACGGCACACAACGAGGTTCCAGCCACTGGATTAGGGTGACGCAATGATGAATTGCCGAGGAGGTGGGAGTGGTGGTGGTGGTGGAAGTGGTAGCCATGCCCCTCGGTCCGATCCAAGCAGCGGCAAGGCGCTCTGATGATCTGCGACATTCCCAACACTTTTTGGGACGGTCGTAGATCATCAGAGACGTCTTGCCGCTGTGGATCGAAGGTCGATTTGCTGCTCACGACCACGCGATGATTTGCAGTATACAAAGCATTCGGATTCCCGTCATACAGCCCTACGGTGCTAATACATTACATTGATTTACATAAAAGCCATGAACCCTTCTTCGCGTATGTCCCTGGCCTATGATCGCTTCAGCCGTAACCATGGAGCATCTTCATTATTTAACGGGATGCTTGGGTCAGTTCTCACTGTGAAGGGCGGAATTTCATCAAACTTATCATAATCTGCTGACATGTCTGTCTTGTCCTCGACTCCCACGATGTTTCTTTTCCCTGAAAGAACTACGTGACGCTTTGGCTCATCGTCTGATGTATTCGTTTGCTTGTTTTTTCTTTTTTTCGGTCTGGAGGACATGTCCTTCACATAGAAAACCTGAGCCACATCATTGGCTAGGACGAATGGTTCGTTCTTGTAACAACCAAGATTCTTGAGATCCACTGTTGTCATCCCGTACAGCTGGTCTACCTTTATCCCTTCTCCATTCATGTTGACCCAACTGCACCGAAACAAAGGGACCTTAAAAGTAGGTCCATAGTCAAGTTCCCATATCTCCTCTATGCGACCATAGTATGTGTCCTTTTGCCCATCGTCGTTTGTTGCATCAAAGCGGACACCACTGTTCTGGTTGGTGCTCTTTTTATCTTGGGCGATCGTGTAAAATGTATTCCCATTTATCTCGTACCCTTGGAAATTCAATACAGTCGAAGATGGTGACGCGGCCAACAAGTAGAGCTGATCTCCGACAGTGGTGTCATTCATGAGCTGTAATCGCAACCAACTGCCGAAGGTCTCCATGTGTTTTTCTTTAATCCAGGAGTCATCCTTCCCCGGGTTCTTGGAGCGTACATAATTCTTGTGTTCCTCGATATACGGAGCCACGAAGGTGGAACTTTGTAGAACTGTGTAGTGTGCTTGAGTTAAAGAATGCCCGTCCCTACATATCAGTGCTTTCTTTCCTAGCGTGCCTTTTCCACTCAGTCTCCCCTCATGCCGCGATTCAGGAACACCAATCGGCTTAAGGTCAGGAATAAAGTCAACACAGAACTCAATGACCTCTTCTGTTCCATAGCCCCTTGAGATGCTTCCTTCTGGCCTAGCACGGTTATGAACATATTTCTTCAAGACTCCCATGAACCTCTCGAAGGGGAACATATTGTGTAGAAATACAGGACCGAGAATGGCAATCTCGTCGACTAGGTGAACCAGGAGATGCGTCATAATATTGAAGAATGATGGGGGGAACACCAACTCGAAGCTGACAAGACATTGGACCACAGCCTTCTGTAAACTTGGTAGAGTTACTGGATCGATGACCTTCTGAGATATTGCATTGAGGAATGCACATAGCTTCACAATGGGTACTCGAACATTTTCCGGTAGAAGCCCCCTCAATGCAACCGGAAGCAACTGCGTCATAATCACGTGGCAATCATGAGACTTCAGGTTCTGGAATTTTTTCTCTGCCATATTTATTATTCCCTTTATATTTGACGAGAAGCCAGCCGGGACCTTGATACTGCTCAGGCATTCAAAAAAGATTTCCTTCTCTGCTTTGGTAAGAGCGTAGCTGCTTAAGTATTGACGCCCTTTATCCGTCTGCTTGTTGTATGGGTCTTTCATACGTTGCTGGTCTGCCCGTGCTTCCGGTGTATCTTTTGTCTTCCCATACACGCCCAGGAAGCCTAGCAGGTTCACGCAAAGATTCTTCGTCACGTGCATCACGTCGATTGAAGACCGGACCTCTAGGACTTTCCAATAGGGTAGCTCCCAGAATATAGAGCACTTCTTCCATATGGGTACGTGGTTGTCAGCGTCATTCGGAACAGATAGACTGCCAGGACCCTTTCCAAAGATTACTTCTAAATCCTTGACCATGTCATATATAACATCACCATCAGGGAGGTTAGGCTTCTTCCGGCGATCTGCCTCACCGTTGAAATGCTTGCCGGGCTTTCTTACGGCATGACTGTTCGGAAGAAATCGACGATGCCCCAGGTACACATTCTTGTTTCCCAAATGTATACTTTCAGTCTTATCTAAACAGTGCGTGCATGCATTGTATCCCTTGTTTGACTGTCCTGAAATGTTACTAAGAGCAGGCCAATCATTGATGGTTACGAACAGCAACGCTCGTAGGTCAAATTCCTGTTGTTTGTGCTCATCCCACACACGTACACCTGGTTCGGACCACAACTGCAAAAGTTCATCAACTAATGGCCTTAGGTACACATCAATGTCGTTGCCGGGTTGCTTCGGGCCTTGGATGAGCACTGGCATCATAATGAACTTCCGCTTCATGCACAACCAAGGAGGAAGGTTGTAGATACATAGAGTCACGGGCCAAGTGCTATGACTGGAGCTCTGCTCCCCAAAAGGATTAAAGCCATCTGTACTTAGACCAAATCTTAAGTTCCTTGCGTCATCTGAAAATGTCGGGAACTCTCTGTCGATTTTTCTCCACTGGGACCCATCGGCGGGGTGTCTCAACTTCCCGTCTTTCTTACGCTCTTCTTTGTGCCATCGCAACAACCTGGCATGCTCTTTGTTTCTGAACAGACGTTTCAACCGTGGTATTATAGGAGCATACCACATCACCTTAGCAGGAACCCTCTTCCGGGGGGGCTCGTCATCGCCCTCAACATCACCAGGGTCATCTTGTCTTATCTTGTACCGCAGTGCATTGCATACCGGGCATTTATCCATGTTCTCGTACTCACCGCGGTACAGGATGCAGTCATTAATGCATGCATGTATCTTCTGCACATCTAATCCTAGAGGGCAGATAGCCTTCTTTGCTTCGTATGTAGTCTCGGGCAATTCGTTATCCTTTGGAAGCTTCGGCTTCATTATTTTCAGTAACTTCTCAAATCCCTTGTCAGAACAACCAGTCTCTGCCTTCCATTTCAGCAGTTCCAGTGTGGTACCGAGCTTTGTGCTGCCATCTTCGCAGTTTGGGTACAGCAACTTTTTGTGATCCTCAAGCATGGCCTCCAACTTTAGCTTCTCCTTTTCTGTATCGCATTCTCGCTTTGCATCAGAAATGACCCCACCAAGACCATCAGCGGGCTCATCTGATGCCCGATGTTCACCTCTTTCTTCTTCAACGTCTTCCATAACAGTATCACCGCATTCCTCAGGGAACATAGGATAGTTGTCATCATCCTCCTCTTCTTCATTGTCTTCCATCGTAACCCCTCTTTCTCCGTGCTTGGTCCAACAATTATAGCTGGGCATGAAACCTTTCCGAATCACGTGGTCTTGAATGGTTCTCGGGTCAGAGTACTCCCTGACGTTCCGACACTTCTCACATGGACAAGGCATAAAATTATTCACTTTGTTTGCCTCAGCCACATCGAGAAATTTATGCAGGCCTGCAATAAACTCGGAACTGCGTCGTTCGCCGTACATCCATCGCATCCGTGCATCCATCTGCATCATATATATAATTAAGTTTATCAAATACCATTACAATAACATCTTGAATAGTGAAATGACCACCGTACATCGACACGTGCAATATTTCTGTATCAATTACAGACGAAAAGGATAAAGTTGCTAACCTCGGCCGAGGATATCATTTTGTGTGAACTTAAGTGTGGGTCGGGCATTTCATCGAACACATCTTGTGCGTGGCAAAGGAAAAAAAAATAGCACCCACTTCCCACCAATCCAAGAGAAAAAAATTAGAGGAGAGAAGGGGGTGGGGGTTATTTATAGGCAGGGAGGGGTATTGGTCCCGGTTCTTGCGGGACCAAAGCTCCGCCGCACGCCACGTGTCTGGCTCTGGAGCTTTGGTCCCGGTTCGTGCCAAGAACCGGGACCAATACCCCCAACCGAACCGGGACCAATGGTCCACGGGGCCGTGGCAACTCGAACCGGGACCAGTGCCAGGCACTGGTCCCGATTTTTACCTGAACCGGGGCTAATGGCTGGGACGGCCCTGGACCAAAGATGGTTTTTTCTACTGGTGGTCAGACTTCAGATTGAAACCACTAATTAACATCGTTCAGCCTCGTGATCTTTTTATACTATCGTGATTCTGTAACTGCTTCTTGAAGGACGTGTAGTAGCTAGACGATGTTAGAAAATGATACGTGAAAAAAGAGGCAAGAGACATGGATCGGTTAGTTAAAAGACGAAAAGCCTTGACCCAGAAAGGACCACGCCTTAAATATTCTTAATTTTTGGACACTCTTGAAGTAAACTTGTTTTTCTTTAAGCAAACAAAAGTACCATAGAGTGGTTTGCATTTCATGTATTTCCCTTTTTGAGATTCGTCTTTTCCCATTTAGCCACAACAATTCACTAATAGAAGTCCTCTGCCAAATAAAATTCCTCCCATATCGCACGCAAATTTATTGTTTCATGTTAGATCCCGTCCTACCTTTCGACCACATTGTCATTTCCTATATACCTCACACCATAACTGCAATGTGCACATGCTAGTAGCTGCCTAAAAAATAGTTGTTACTACTTACTTTAGCAATTTTGACTAGAATTAAGTGACTTTCAAGGTTTCACAAAACAACAACATAAAAGTTGTACAAATGAAGTCAGTTTCAGATCCTAACAAAACATTAATTTCGTTGTAACTCAGAGTCCTTTACTACATCCTTTACAAACAACGTCTAACAAAGCCAAGTCAATCGATTGCAACTCCGATCATGCCAAGATCTCGGGTCTAGGAACGTGTCAATTGTCATACGCATTGATGGGTTACGCAAACGACAACTTGCTTTATGCGCCTCATCATGGGTCGGTCTGACTCGCTAGACACCTTCAGCCGAGTCTGTGTGTCGAGTCGGCATCTCTATGCCCAAGTGGAATTGAGTCATCGGTTGACTGAACACACTATTTAGTTGCACACACAACTCCATTGACTAGGGACATTATGAACAAGTATCTTATAAGAAATATATTTCCACAACTGAAACACACATTTAACGGTACAAGTGATGATACATACTTCATAAGCATTACATAATTTACGGACACATCGCCGATTCGTACTGCCGAGGGCACCTACTCCAGCTCCGGAGCAAACTCCAACGGTCTTCTTTCAGCCATAAAGGATAGGCTTATTGACTTTTGACACAGGCGAATTAAAATTAATTTGATTTATACTAAACTCTTATACTTATATCAACATGTTTAAGTCTTGGCACAACAATAATGTTGCTAACTATTTTCTTTAAAAGTGTCCTTTGTCATATAGATGTAATGTATAGTACTTAACAACCACATGTACTGTGTTAAATTTGAATTGTTCTATAAAACCTACATTTCTTATTGAATTTTATTTAATCAACTACGTAATCAATATAGGATATATGTTTATGACAATTTTCTCTAAAGAGTACAAATATCTTAATAGTGGTTTCTACTGTCTGGTTAGATAAACATAAAGTGTATCAAACTATTGGTACGATGTATTATTATATTATTTTAAAAATGTGTTGTAATAGATTTAGTAATTCCTGGACGAACAGAGCAATGCATAAAAGATAATACTTAAATACAAGGTCTAAATTTAGTTTAACCGATTGTACAGTGAAAAAGGTGAACATTTACCCTACCCAATTAGTATCAATATACCCATCATAATATCCGTCGTAAGTGATGTGTTTATTGGTATTGTAGATGTTGCTATTTATTTTATATTATTTGGTCAAGCATAGCAAACTTTAACGGTTGACTTAACCTATATGCCTTATCTTTCGAAATTATTTAGAAGTGCGCTATAGTATTCCATGGTTAAACCTCTGAACAGTTAATAAGGTCAAAGCTCGCGAAATCATCCAAAAATAAAAGAGAGTACTCATTCAAGCGTCGCCGAGAAATTCCATTTGGAGTTTATTAAACACGTCCCTGTTATTACACCGCACGTCCGCACACCCTGACCTGAAGCTGCAGATCGGAGCTGCATACTGTAGCTCTCATTCCCTTCCTCAGCGTCTTCTTCCTCTCGCCTTCCCCCCGGCGGCCTTTTCTTCCGCCTCCTCCGCCTAACCTCTCCCCTCTCCACTTCTTCTTCTTCCTGTCCACGGCGACCTCGGACTCGCCCCACCGAACCACGCCAACCTTCCCTCCCATTTCATTCGACATCCCCCCGCCATTCGCGCCACGATCCGGTCCTAGCTCTCCCACCGCCGCCGCTTCCTCTTTGTCGTCCCGCCAGCATCGGCCGAACTCCCCGACTTCTTCTTCTTACCCCCGCCCTCCCCCCTGACCGTAAACCAAGAACCAAGAAGCGGCAGTTCTTGCTTGCTTCGGGGAGCAGCGACCGACCGATGGCGTCGATCCGGCGGCCGCACTCGCCGGCCAAGTCGCAGCACCTGCTGCGGCACCAGCACCCCTTCGCCGCCTCCTCCCCGCCCTCCTCGCCGCTCCGCCACGCCTCCTCCTCCTCCTCGCCCAGGAACCACCACCACGGCGGCGGCGGCAAGCACCCCTTCCTCTTCTTCTTCACCCGCCGTCCGCTCCCGCGCTTCGCCGCCTTCTTCCTCCTCGGCTCCTTCCTCGGCCTCCTCCACTTCCTCTCCCACCTCCCGCTCCGCCCCCACCTCCCCGTCCCGCCCAACGCCGCCTCCTCCTCCGCCCACCTCAACCAGCTCCAGCAGCAGCAGTTCCCCACGCCTCACCAGCTCCAGCAAGCCGCCTCCGATTCCGGCGGCGCCGACGAGAACGGTTCCAAGCTCCTCATCGTCATAACGCCGACGCGCGCGCGTGCGTCGCAGGCATACTACCTGAGCCGGATGGGCCAGACGCTGCGCCTCGTGAGCCCGCCCGTGCTCTGGGTCGTCGTCGAGGCCGGCAGGCCCACGCCCGAGGCCGCCCTCGCGCTGCGCCACACCGCCGTCATGCACCGCTACGTCGGCTGCTGCGACAGGCTCAACGCCTCCTCCGACTCCTCTGGCGAAGTCGACTACCGCCCGCTCCAGATGAACGCCGGCCTCGAGGTGGTGGAGAACCACCGCCTCGACGGCGTCGTATACTTCGCCGACGAGGAGGGCGTCTACTCCCTGCATCTCTTCGACCGACTTCGCCAGATCAGGTGCCCGTTTCCTCAGATTTCTCAAGTTCAGATTCAGCCGAATGCGTGGAATTGCTGGTTCATGTCATAAGATCCGTGTAGTTCATTTCTAGGATGCCAAAACGAGTTTGGGCATCGAGTTACCTCAAGTACCGAGTCAAAGATTGGATCTTTCCTTGCTAGCACCATCACGCTCAGATTTCGTAGCATTTTCCTCCTCACAGATTCAGTATTCAGTAGTGTCAACAATTTGCTTTCTAGGTTGTCATTGATGATTCGATACTACAAGTGCAGTAGTAATTTACAATGTTAGAACAGTTTCTTGCATGAACAGTTTCTAGCAAATATTCAGTTGGCTGCATTGAATTCCAAACCTCAAATTCTGGTACTGGATAAAACTGGATGATGCATAAAGATCAAACTTATTGACTTGCTGCTGCCTGTCATGATTTAGGAGGTTCGGCACATGGCCTGTTCCGGTGATCTCTGACGGCGGTAACACCGTCGTGCTGGAAGGGCCCATATGTAAACAGAACCAAGTTGTGGGGTGGCATACAAGTGGGGAAGCCAACAAGCTCCAGAGATTTCATGTTTCCATGTCGGGTTTCGCATTCAACAGCACCATGCTCTGGGACTCCAAACTCAGGTCCCATCTGGCCTGGAATTCGATCCGGCATCCGGAGATGGTGGAACAAGGTTTCCAAGTAAGTTCCTTGTTTCTCTTCAATTCGCTTGAGCTACACACAATACTCCAATGGCAGATTGTGTTCATGTAGTTCATCGACGTTTTGTCTCATTCCAACCATTATACTTTATACCGATACCAGATATGGGGAAATTAAAAAGAAAATGAAAGGTGGCAATGGAGTAAAATAAGAACAGGAAACAGTTCTATGCCCATCTAGCACATGCCACATGGTGGTGGTGATCAAATCCATTTGCTTGGACTTTGTTTCCGATGCCTTTCTGCATGGTTATAACAGCCGAGATTCTTGTTACTTTGCAGGGAACCACGTTTGTGGAGCAGCTAGTGGAGGATGAAAGACAGATGGAAGGCTTACCTGCTGACTGCTCTCAAATAATGAACTGGCATGTGCCATTTGGATCTGAGAGTCTGGTGTATCCCAAAGGATGGCGAGTTGCCACGAATCTGGATGTAATTATTCCTCTAAAATAGTAGCATCAACAAGCTCTGTTCAACAAAGCACTAACTAATTTGACAGGTTGGTTTACCTTTTCAATCCCTTCTGCAAACTCTGCTTTCACTCTATGTTTAGTTATTTCTCATTCACATTGCACTTGTGACCCCCAACTTGACACTAGCGTCTATACACGAGTGTCATTCGGTTCTGTTTGTCTTGTCTCTTTATTCTGTCTACAAAACGGCTGAACTGCAATGGTAGGGCTTAGGTTAGTTGCTTCTGAATGGGACTTCTTTGAATTTTCATCTACCCGGTGTCCTTGGTTGACGGGGACTATGGTGTGTGCAGCTGGCTTTCAATCACTATACAATTCTTTATTTTCGTGAAAAGCATGTTTTTTCTCATTCACATTGCACTTGTGACCCCCAACTTGACACTAGCGTCTATACACGAGTGTCATTCGGTTCTGTTTGTCTTGTCTCTTTATTCTGTCTACAAAACGGCTGAACTGCAATGGTAGGGCTTAGGTTAGTTGGCTTCTGAATGGGACTTCTTTGAATTTTCATCTACCCGGTGTCCTTGGTTGACGGGGACTATGGTGTGTGCAGCTGGCTTTCAATCACTATACAATTCTTTATTTTCGTGAAAAGCATGTTTTTCACCAGTGTATTGAAAATTATTGCTAAATTGGTTAGATATATCGCAAATAAATTTCCAGTTTTGGAAACTTCTGATGATCTCAGTATATTCATTTCATTAAGCTGAATAAACACAAGCAAGTAAACTGGCATAAATTAAAATCGGTTGTTTGTAAAAGAATAAGGTGACCTTCCTAGGAACTGGATCATGCGTATATTTTTGTTCAATGTTCTTCACCCCTATCATTTTCGCCTTGCGATAAATTTGTACCATAATATTTGCAGTTTCTTTACGTAAATCTCTTCAAACCTTTTCTGAACCCAATTGCTGGTACTTTGTTTCAGGCATTTACATAGCAGTTAAGCCTTGAAGATTTGGCTTAACAGGCACAAAGGCATCCCAAATTGACCTTTGAGAAGCATCTCTCGACATGACGGTGCTACATATCTTTTGGGGGATATTTTGTAGGATGGAGAACTTAGTTGGGCAACTCTTTGGCTCATTGCCATGTAAATGTACATGTTGTCGTGATTTGTATTCATTTGTTGAGTTGGAAAAGCCAAAAGATGATATATACAAAATTCAAATATTTTTGCCTTGTTACGGCACAGATGGACTCAGGGCATAGATAAATTTTGCAGAAATTAGGTTTCAAACTTCAAAATGGTGTCATGATTATCGCAGTACATTCAGCACAAGCACAAGATGTTCAATAAAATAAGTGATGCAGATTCTAAACAATCCCAAAGCCAAACCTTTGAAGGAAACAATAAACATGAACAATCAGGACTTTGTATAACAAGGAACAGCTGACTTCAAACATGGGCTTTGTCTACAAAATTCATGCAACATGAGACTGCTTAGGCACACCGTTGCGACCAAAATATAGCCAGCATGGTAATAGTATTTCGGATTACAAGATATCTAATACAGAAGGATTGCTCATCTAATCTCTCAGACTAATCTCAATGTAGGGTCTCTCTTCCAATCAGCGGATCATCAGTCCTTCCATCCCCTGTCCACCATCTTCAGCCACCTTGTTAGCTTGGATTGTGCTGATAGCATTCGCGATATTTCCCTGTAGCGCAATTTTCAATGGAAACTGAATCAGTTACAGGGTAAGCATTTAATGTTTTTCAAAACAAAGCAAAATAGTAAAATATGAACCCAAGAAAGCTATGCATGTTCAAATCAGTGCAGTAAAGTTTTCTTGGCATTCATAAGAAACTGGAAAAGTGATGCACGTTCGAGAAGAGGTAACCGAGAGAGGCTCACCCTCCACACTCCAAGCTTTGAACGAAGACTCTTCCATTGTGGTATCCCAAAGATCCTCTCAGTTTGCCGACTGAATTACATTGAAGACCATGTATTAAACAAAAGAAAAAAGATAACACACTAAAATGAGCCACAAAACCTTCCTGCACAGCTAAACTATGAATGTTAGCATAGAAAGTTCTTGTGGACATAAATACCTGACAATGACAAACTGATTAAGCTGATCAATTTTGCAGTCCAAAATCTTGGATGAAATTGCTTTCACAATCCAATATTCCACTTCATCGTCATTGATCTAATAGAGAATTAGAAACGTCAATGAGATACTACAGTAAGTGAACAATAGGAAGGTAAGATGAGTCAATTACCCCAAGTGCCTTTGTAATTGCAGAGTAAGGGATTTCACCAGAGCAATGGCTGCTCAGATCAAGCAGAGACATCAGTCGCATTTTGGTTATGCACTCCTCATGAACCAGTCCTGTAAATGGTTCAACATTAGATAACAAGAAAAAATAAGTAGCATAGAATTGTAGCATTTGTTCGATAGAACATACCATGTCCTTGCAGCAAGGCAGAGTTAGCAGACTGAAATTCTAGATAGGAATCGAGCCTCTGAGTAAGGAATATCTTCAATAGTTGGTAAACTGGCTGATACTTTTCATCTTTCTCAAGCTGCGCCACAGCTGGCATATCGAGCAGATCACACTGCAATATGAACATATTTCCATCAATTAAGAACATGGAATGTAAGTGTATGTGCAAGGTCTTTTAAGTGGCCTAATAAACAGATGTAAAGCTTCCAGGATTAAAACTCGATAAATGCCAGAGTTTCAGAACTACTGTTGGCATACAAGACACGGCACCATACAAAGCAGTAGTAGAGGCACAAAGCAATGCAATGAAATACAGTAGTGGAACATGTTGACAGAAACGAATAAACCATCCATCCAAAACAGAATGCGTGTACAGTACATGTTCACTGCAATATTATGCGCACACATATTCAGGGTTGACAAGATGAAAACATATGCAAGAAGATAGTTCTAGTTTATCTTTGTCCATATATCTAATATTGCCATGTTATAATCAAAATTCATATTTAGTGACATGACTGGAGAAGGGCATGTTATATCACAGTCCTCGTAGATATTGATACATAGCTCACAGGGAAGCAAACTCAATATGTACAATGTCCCCACAAGTTTTTTCACACAAACAGAAGACCTAGCAACAGAGATGTTACTAAAGGATACCTGATAGAGATCAGCTGACTTCACAAACTCAATGATCGCTGCAGCAGCTTCTTCCTTGGCTTCACCGATTACGTCGGCATCGTCACTTGATCCATCGAATGTGGCTAGGTACTTGTTCAAAAAGTTGAAGTACTCCTTGCTCATGCTGTCAATCACAACAAGATTGAATTGCATCAACGTAAAATCTTGCCACAGTGATAAAAACTGGGAACTAGGAAGCAAAGAGGGTCGTGTGCCGTACCCCTTATGGTCTTTGAGAATCCTGGAGACGGCGAGGAACAGCTCCCTCTGCTCCAACTTGCCAATGCCCCACTCGGCGACAAAGGTGTCGATGTTCTTAAAGCTGGGGATGACACAGTCCGCAGCCTTCCGGCGGCGGCGACCTCGAGCGCCTTCCTGTAGACAAAGGCCTTGCCGTAGGGGCTCGCCAGCAGGTTGTACAAGCTGAACAGACTGCACACGCCCACACGTTGGAAGCAAAGTCAGGCATTGTATAAGGAAACGAAGCAATTGCGATACAGATACACGGGTAGTAGGAGCGCGGAGTCGATGTGTTCAGGGCTTACACTTTGATGCGCAGCGCGGGCTTCTCGGCTGGCTGGTGGACGAGCTTGGCGCAGATGGCCTCGGCGATCTGCAGCGCCTCGTTCTCGGATCCGGCCTTGGTGACGAGGCTGGAGATGATGGCCAGGACGCACTCGAGATCTGCGGCGCGCGAACGACATCAACCAGATTAGAATGAGCAAGGCGCAATCCAGCGAGAAGCGGAGGGAGGGGGGAGGGGTACCTTTGTCCGGGACGCGGGGGAAGAGGAGGTCGGCGGAGGCGAGCATTAGGGAGGCCATGTCGAGCCAGCGGGCGGCGAGCACGTGCTGCTGCGCCTCGGCGCAGAGGCGCGCCACCTCGGGCTCGGCGACGTCGGGGCCCGCGTCGGCCCAGGCGAGCTCGGCGGTGAAGCGCACCACCGCCAGCATCGGCTCCTCCTCCGTGGTGTTCACGATCGTCGCCATGGTCGGTTCTCTCTCTTCGCTGGAATACGCCGCCGCCGCCGCCGCCGGAGTGAGAGAGAGTAGAGGAGGAGGAGATGGGGATTGGGAGGAAATCCTCACGTCTTGGGCCCACTCGTCAGTCAGTGTCCGTCTACTAAACCGTCCGACCCAAAACGCTACTCAACTCACCCTAGTACTAACTTCGAAATTTCAAACAAAAGAACTTCAAAATATTCATCACTAAAAAGGAATTATCTTGTAACAAACAGCTTCACAACAATATCAATAAATAATAGGGCCGTGCTAAGCGTCCCCGGGGGATCATAGGTTCCAATCCCCCGGATGCAGAGCTTGACACGTGTCCCAGATTAGAGATCCCTTCGCTCGTTTTACCGCATCACCTCGCACGTACCGTTCTGAAAAAAGGAAAAAACAACACGCGAACTTCCCCGCACGTACCCCTCGTCCCCTCCATGGCTCGGAGCAGACTCTATTGGTGCTACAGTGCTCCGCCGTACGACGACCGCCGCCAGCGAGGAAAATCCGGCGTGCTCCAACCTCGGCCGGCATGGAAGCTGTGCCTCCGGCTCGCAGCAGCAGCAGCGGGAGCTTCGCAGCACCATCTCGACCTCTCAAACTCATTCCCAAGCCTCACAAAGAGCTGCTCGTCCGCACCACTCCTTCGAGAGCCATGGCCGTCGCCGGAGAAGCCGCATGTCACGACGCCGCTTGCAGCACCGTCACTCGATGCTTGTAGCAACCCCCCGCATGCGCTTGTTGTACCCCAGCTCGTCGTCTGTAGCAACGCCGGCACGTGCTCGTAGCACCACCGCTCGCCGTCGGTAGCAACGCCGGCAGGCGTTTGTAGCGTTTGTAGCACCGCAGCTCGCCGTCGGTAGCATCTACGGCTACCGTCGGTAGCAAGCCATCGCCGTTCGAAGCATCGCCATAGCAACGCCGCCTGCTATCGGTAGCATCCCTGTCTACCGACGGTAGCAACGCCGCCGCCGTCCCGAAGCATCACCGGCTATCGTCGGTACCAACACCGTGCGCCGTCGCCGCCGGAAGCATCGCCGGTAGCAACGCCTCCGCCGTCCGAAGCCGGAAGCATCGCCGGTAGCAACGCCTCCGCCGTCCGAAGCATCGCCGGCTATCGTCTATAGCAACGCCGTGCCCCGTGCGTAGCATCGACGGCTACCGTCGGTAGCAAGCCGCCGCCGCCATTCGAAGCATCACCGGTAGAAACGCCGCGCTCCGTTGGTAGCATCGCCGGCTACTGACGGTAGCAACACGCCGTCGAGGAGGGAGCACCGGTGGCGACAGTCGGTGCAGGTAGCGTCCGAGCAGAGGAGGCCGAGGTGAAGCTCGACGCAGCGACAGACGAGGGCGCGGCGGTGCTGGCCGAAGGCGGGAAGGGGAGCGCCGGCGGGGCGTGGCCAGGGGCAGCGGCGGCGAAGGCGGAGGGGGCGGCACGCAGGGAAGCCCACCTGCACTAGAAGCACCGACGGCCGCCGCGTCGACCTACTGTCGTAGCACCGGCGGCCTGGCACCGTAGCCCCGTCGCGGCGCCGCCTCCCTCTGGACGAGCTCGGTATCCGCAGCGGCGAGGCGGACCCTCGCAGCAGCGCTTGTGGTGGTGGAGACTGCCGGCAGGTCGAGCTCGAGCTGTGGAGGCTACGGGAGCACGGAATGGAGACGAAAAAGAAATGGGGAATTTTCTCCTGAGAGGACGAGACGAGGATGGGGAATTGCGGACGATGGGGGCGGTGGTGTGTGGGTCCACATGGGACGCGTGTCATGCGTAGCAACCGGAGGACGCGAGCTTTGGATCCCCTGGGTGATTACCAAACTTTTCCTAAATAATACCATATGGTGTAATTTGACCGGAAACAATATATGTCCCATTATGTCAATGACTTGAGAACTAGGCAGTGGCTTGGCGTATCCCAGCCTCCACGGTTCGACTCCGGGGGGCGAATTTGTGTAGTTTCTCATCCCGCTTGGCTCTGCCTTCACTAAGATAAGATAAGATGTCCTGGGTGCTAGTGTCATCGGACTTTTTTATGATGCCGGTATCTTTGAAGTTAGGAATTATTTTATGACAACAACCTCACAGCGATACCTATAATACCAGTAATGATAATAATTTTTCGAAATAATATATAAGCTATGATTTCATTACCGAAATAATGTATGAGCAAATACCACCACTATCACCGCTTGGTGTCGATCTCCATCTTCCTACAAACAATCAAACCTTTAGCCGTGTTTGAGGCTTATTGAACTACTCGCTAGTCAACCATATATCAAAAAGTTATTTTCAAAGGCAATATGTTTGATTTATTTAGCAACATTTGTTCTTGGCACTTCAGGTATTAGAGTCCATATTCATCATCGTATGAATGCAGGGTACGACAATGTCATTTATTCAGCTCCTATAGGCCCCCTTCTTTTCAGCTTGTGATTTTGGATAAGCTAGCTTTTGGAAAATCTTGGAAAGAAGCTGCGGTGGGGAAAATCTCCTAGAATCAGTTCCTACCCTTTTTTAGCTTTTGGGGATTTTGGGGATTTTGGGGAAAATCTCCAAAAAAAAAAAGAAATCACAAATCCACCACCACAACGAGCTAGAGACGAGCTCAGATTCGATGCGCGCTGATGTCGATGTAGGGCAAGAGGAGGAGGTCGTCTCCCACGTGAGCCGAGCTCGCGTTGGGCGGCGGCCGTGGGTCAGCGGTGAGGCGGCGGTCGGCGGCGGCCGTCGGTCAACGGCGAGGCGGCGGAGGCGGCGGTTGAGCGGTGAGTCGGGGACGGCGGTGGAGCGGCGAGCTGGGGCCGCGCGCGGGTTCCTGGACGCGGGAGAGAGGCCGCCGGTCGGGACGAAGGCGCTCGGGGACGCGCCGGCGTAGCACTGGTTGGGGCGCCGTCGAGGGGCACACCTGCGAGGCCGGCGGAGAGCTTGGGGAGGCGGGGAAGATCTTGGCGGCGAGGGGCTCCGCGGCGGTGGGGAGCAGCCAGATCGAGCGGGAGGCCGGTCGCCAGCGCCGGAGAGGAGGGCGCCGTCGGGATCGAGCAGGGTGAGCTCGGGATCGAGCGGGCAGGAGACGAGCTCGCTTTTCTTTTGTCTATCGGTGGCAATCTCTGTAATTAGTACCAACACGGAGGGCACGCGTGTAGACCGTTTCGGGCCAGGCCGGAGAATCCCGGGAATCTGGCCAGAAGCTGCTCCCGGCCCGATTCTGATTTCACGTGTAAACTGAGATTCTCGGTGGAAATAAGCTGGGCACAATCTGGACCCTTCTTTTGAGCTTTTGGGGATTTTGGGCCAGAATCCGTTCCAGAAGCCTGAAAAGAAGGGGGCCATAATGCTTTTTAGTAATAGATTAGATGTACACCAAGTCTAAAAGTAGTTCTTGGCCCCCCCCAAAAAAAGTAGTCTTTGTCTCTTATTTTGAAATAGTTAAACTTACTTCGTGTAAAGTAGAACGCTGAGGCATAGTCGTACTAACCTCAATAGTTAACATGAACACTACACCCTTCAAAAGATTGTGGAGAGTTAATATATCATATCATATTCTCTCGATTATCCAGAGATTTGAAGATAGCACATTCGTTATTCGTGAGCTCATACTTGGCAGTAGGCATTTTCTCCCTTCGTTAATCAAGTTGGAAATGATGCAATTTTGTTTACCTTATATACCTACTTTCTTGAGATATTGGCCTAAACCATGCTACAGCCTAGGTAGGCTGGCATAAGACGAATTCCGACGTTGTGTGTCCTCAAGGTGTTGCTCATGTAGGTGGGGGTGTTGTTTCTAGTATATTTTTTTTTGCCAAATATGGCCTTTTTGTAAAACTAATCTTAAAACTGGCCTCTCTTTCCAAAACTATTTCCAAATTTGGCCCCTGAGGTCGGCTCCAACGAGGATGGCCCGACCTTGTACATGTCAGCCCCATCCTCATTGGCGTCGACCCCCTGTTTTAAAAATTCTAAATCCTTAGGAAAATTATGAGACTTTCTTTATGGCGCCGAACTTGTTGCCGAACTGAACAAGTTCGGCTGCATCCTCATTGGCGCTGACCTCAAGAGGCCAGATTTAAAAATTGTTTTGAAAAGAGGTCATATATGTGTTTAGATGATCAAAAGGGCTAGATTTGTCAAAAAATACTTGTTTCTACGGGGTCACCATGGTGGCTTCATGGCGGAGGTGTGCCGTTTTTCCCCTCATTGATCAACACGGTGATGGCGAAATTATCGCGATGACAAATGCAATGCCACCGGGGATGCCGTGGAGCACGGGAGAGAGTATACAGCGGCGAGGGGGCTCACGGACTTGTCGTCGTTCGCCAAAAGCTGCTCGGACGACACGGGGGAAAAGAAGGAGTAGCACGGTGGCTCGATCTCGAGGACGAGTGAAAAGGAGTTTGACGGGCAGCAGGGTGTGGATGATGCCCACGGACCGACCGGTCGGGTTTGACCTTCATGGCCGGAATTGGCGGCAACATCAAAATTGTGATAGAAGCGTCAGACGGGTGCGGGAGAGGGGGATGGGGAACCATAGAGTGGCTGTTGGGCTGTCCTGCAGCTGGTTTTGACAATATGGATGGTTGGGTCGGAATCCTGGTGTCCAAAACTTCAAAATGGGGGCGGGTCCAGATCAAAATGCGATGGCGACGTGAGAGAGCCCAGATCGACCGGTCTGGTCGATCTATCCATCAGTTATTTGACTAGCTCGTACCTGGTCCCTGCATCGCTCGCTCGAAGTACTACGTATGTGCATGGCGTCGGCAATCGCTGGATGTGTAAGTTAATAATCTGCTATACTAAGTTCCATTTTTCATCTATTATGCCCTCCAGTCAGTACATCATATCATAGGGCACGAAATGATTCATAAGAAAAAGAAGAAAAAAACCATATGGAGTTCACGAAGATCCTCACAGTAATAGACCATTTGGATACAGTACCAAAACAAATGAGTAAACCTTATGCCTTCTAGAGTTATTGTTGTTTTGACTCAAATCCACATTTCACTTGGAAAAATACTGAACAATGTTCCTGACAATTCACTCTTTCTACATTACAACATCTAGGACAGGGGATGCAACCCTTTTCTTCTTTCTTCACCGTAATCAGGAACTACAACACAATTTACCAATCAATATTCGCCACAAAACATGAAACAAAACGGGACAAGTAAAATATATCATATCATCGGTCCACTGTAAAATGAATGCGCTCTTCGGAACACAAATCTGTAGAGTTACAAAGCACGGAGGCAGGCAACCTACTATGACAATGGAAAGCACTTAATCCTCCGCGCTGTGAGCTGGGGCTTCAGTGTCAGCTGCGTGATCAGCAGCCATCCTTTCCTCGAGAACCCTCTCGCCACGCTCCCTGAAACGATGAGATTCAAGTTGGTGCGCTTGGAAACGTGATTTCGAGTTTTCAATCGCATACTACAACCATTTTGTGGATTCACAAATAAATAGTTTTGCAGGTGAATAATACCTTCTTCTAGATGCCTTAGGATCAATAACTGGGAGGGCCAACTCTGAAGGCTTAGAACTCGCACACAACATCCGGTGGAACACATTAGCAACTGGGTCTGTGACTGGTCTGCAATGATCATGCGCAGAAAAAAGATGATTTCAAGAGGGGGATGGGTAAAACAGTCTTTGCAGGTGCAGAATAATGGTATTAAGAATTACCGCATTGCATCTGGGAACAAGGTGGGGAAGGAGAAGTCATCACTTGCGTCACCCTTAAGTCCTGTAAGTGGGTTCCTTTGGAAGTATCTCAGGTAAATCCAGCTGACATACATCCCAGAGAGCAAAGTTGGCAAGAAGTTGATGGAATCGGGCACAATGAAGGCCATGATTGTTGAGAAGCACATAACAAAAAATGGCATCCACTGCAGCAGCAAAGAAGACATAAGGACCATGAGAACTCCACATCAACAAATTTGCAGCTTGCCATGGAAGAGGTACACATTGATACAGTTACAGCGTTAGAAACTGTACTGTGCTAGTAGTCCATCAATGTACCTTGGCCTTTATTTTCCAGAAAAAGCACATGGGAAGCTCAAGGTGTGGTAACAGTTGCTTCAGGGCAACCAGAAAGCCAGCAAGCGCACCATGGAATCCAGAAAGTGGTGTTACACTGCACGGCATGAGATGACAAGGTTAGCTAGCTAGTGTTTATAATGTGATCTAAGTAAGCCCAAACAATAAAAGTACCAAAGTGATCTAAGTACAATCAGGAGATGATAGAAAGAAATGTCCAAAATGGAAAATAATAATCTACACCCAAATAGAGCTGCAATATTGCTAAATGGCAACAAGTCAACATGCTAAATGATTTGAGCTTTAAAACTTACAGGAAGCTCTCTTTTCCGGTGACATAGTACAGTGCAACAGCGATGCAGAATGCAAGAACACCACAGATAGAGTTAATCAAGATAATAAACTTCAAGAACTCCTTGCGGCCCCAGACTGGTTCGATATCCTTCCCACAGAAGAGAAGACCAAGAGAACTTCCAATAGCCTACAAAAGCAAAAGCAGACTAAAATATATTACGATTTAGGGGGCAGAACGCTGAAAGGTATTGTTGTCAAACTTTATGCCAGTTGCCAGGGTGTCATTTGATTCTAAAGTTATTCCAAAGTGATGACCGGACAGTGGTGCCATTTGGTTTTAAATTAAGCTATTCCAAAGTGATGACAGAAGAATGCTTTAGTGGTTTTATCTGTAATGTAATAATGGCACTATACTAGGACGGCTAAGTCGAGGAGTCATAAGTTTTCAATGCCTAGAAATGATGGAGTGACTAAACACAATTAGAGAGAGATCTAGGAAGTTCACCCCTGGAAGAACTTGCTCGATGTAACCGGCCGTGAAGACGGTCCATACAAAGGGAATTGTCCTGTAAGATGCAAGAACACAAAATAAATTTAGAGATGCACTCCACTTGAGCTACCTACCGCTCTGCAAAGAAACAAATCCAGAGACTCAAAGACGTACTTGGCGGGGACGATGGCGAGGTAGTCGATGGAGGACGGTAGGAAATAGAGGAGCGCGTAGCCGCTGAGGAGCACGACGACGAGGCCCTTGCAGGTCCGGGTGAACTCCTTCCCTGGAACCTGCACGCGCGCGCCAACAAGAAGCAGCATCAGCACGCGGATCTGAGACGCAATGAGCTGCTCTGCTCTGCCGGCGAGGTGCCGGATCGAAGTCTCGAATGGTCGAGGACACGAGATCCCAAGATATCCAGCTCAGATCTCGCAATTCGCGTGAGACTGACCGTTACCAGAGCTTCGCCGGAAATGGCGGAGCAGGCCGCCAGATCTCTCGCTCGCAAGGCAAGATCCAATCACTACGGACAACCGGGATCAAGAAACGATCGGTGAGCAAGCTCAATTCGTCCGACCTCAGGCCAAGCTAGCAAGCAAGAAATGAAAGTAGCAAGAATGAAGAAGAGCAAGAATCGTGGTGGTTACCACGGCGGGGGGAGCTCCAGCTCCAGCGTCGGCTGCGGCGCCGTGTCCCTCGGACGTCGGGTCCTGCAGCGGCTGGCTCTCCATCATCAGTAGCGCCTCAGATCTCCCCTGCCCTCCTCCCGCCCGCTTCTTGGTGGTTTAGTAGGCGGGGGAGAGGTTGTTGAGGGTCAAAGCCTCAACTCGCAGCTGATGAGGGAGAAGAGAAGTGGTGGCTCACTGCCTCTGCCCGTCGCCTTCCGACCACCAAACGCTTCTAATCTAATCTGCCGCACGCTTCTTCCACTCGCTTAATTAAACACGCTTAAACTCGTTGTTAACCCCGCCTACCTTTCCTTGCCAACAAAGTCAACACGTCAACCGCTGCCGATGGCAACTCATAATTTGATGGAATTGGTTTAAATTCGAGGCATTCAGTTTTCAAAAACTATTTTGTGGCCATCCTTTTGGGCGTAGAGGCGTTGTCGTGACAAAGGCAAGTTAGAGCATCTCTAACAGAACCCTCAAAAGTCGCGAAACCTTAAAATAACTGTCAAATACAGTTTTGGAACCTTTAAAACGGCAATAACCGAACCTCTAAAAGTCACCAACCCTTAAACGATTTTGAGGGGACCTGTGAATTCAGCCCGCGGAACCGTGAATAACATGTTTTCGCGGTCGAACCGAAGGGGCCATGTATTCCGCGCGAGGCGTTGGCGGGCTGAACATTCAGCACCCGCCGGCGACCTTCGCTGCCGTGAAACTCGCTAGAATCCGGCGAAATCGCCAAAATCACCACCTCACTTCTTGAAATCACCGGCTGGAGCGGCACCCGCCGTCCGCCGCCGACGCGAGGGGGGGGGGGGGGTTCGCGAGCGCGCGGGGGGCTTTGTCAGCTCGTGGCCGCCGGCTTCTTCCGCCGCCGACGCGGGGGCCTTCGCGACCGCGGGGGGCTTCGTCAGCTCCTGGCCGCCGGCTTCTTCTGCCGACGACGCAGGGGGCTTCGCCAGCGGGCTTCGCGAGCGCGGGGGGCTTCGTCAGCTCTTGACGCAGAGGGCTTCGCGACCGCGGGGGGGCTTCGTGAGCTCCTGGCCGCCGGCTTCTTCTGCCGACGACGCGGGGGGCTTCGAGGGGGGGGGGGGGGGGCTTCGTCAGCTCCTGCCCGCCGGCTTCTTCCGCCGCCGACGCGGGGGGCTTCAGGAGCACACCGCCGGTCCAGCTACTGCTGACTGCCTGCGCGAGCTAGTACATCCATCGATGGATGCACGAGCTACCTAGTACGAGCGACGGTGGTTGTTGATTTTGGTGATTAGATTTCAGAAAAAGACGAAGGAGGAAGACGAACGGAATATTCCGTGCCATATTCTTTTTTCCAGTTTGGTTTAAGGTTCCTGCTATGTGCTACGCATATTTTTGAGCAAAAATGTCTAAAACGCGAAACGTAAATCGTGTTTGAGGTTTCGTGTTTTAAGGGCTTTGTTAGAGATGCTCTTAGAGGAGGAGCCGGTTTAGTGGTTGGCCAGTCCTAAGTGTTTCTCTATTGCAATTTTATTTGTATTCGGCAGGTCCATTATAACTCTTACTACATACTCCCTCCATTTTTTAATATATATATATATATATATATATATATAAGATGTTTTAGCTATCTCAAATGTCGGCTAGGTGCAAAACCAAATAAATGTACATACCCAATACACATGTCTTAATATTCGTGCAGAAAACTATACATCCTACTTTGAGCAATGGAAGAAGTAATATTATTGTCATTTTTTTGTAGCATAGAATATAGGTATTTCAAATCGA
The DNA here is from genome assembly GCA_947311845.1 of Poa pratensis. NCBI lineage: Eukaryota > Viridiplantae > Streptophyta > Magnoliopsida > Poales > Poaceae > Poa > Poa pratensis. Next base: position 36,594,556 of record CAMZMU010000062.1, on the reverse strand, counting down.
GCATGTTTTTGAGATATATCATTGGAAATATGAAGGATTTTTTTCAGATTTTACTAAAATTTATAAGTATGATTTTTAATTTTTTTTAAATCATAGGATCATGGGGTTTCGGAGACAAAAATATTTTCTGATATGATGTTTGTTTGAAAGAATGCTTCATCAAAATAGATGTTCAAAGTTTGTCAGGCGATCTAGCAATTTACGTGATGTTCTTGACCGTTGCAACACAACTGGAAGTTTAGAGTCTGGAATATTTTGCGCTTGATCGCTTGATATGATTATATTTTGGCATATGATTTCATGTGTGTACTCTCTTACAAAGCAACCCATAAAAAGTTGCACCCGGTGGACCCAGCTAAGATTCAGCCCGGACCATATAACACCTATAGAAAAGAGAGAGAAAAACGGCCCAGCCCAGTTTCTGTTTGCCCACTCTATAGCAAATGGGTTCGATTACTCACTGCTGCTTTTCTATAGGTAGTTTTTGGAGCGGCGTTTAGAACTTTAGATGTTGCCATTCTTCAGAAATGGAAGTAGGAAAAGGGAACTTGCTAAGAACCTACAAGATTCGTCATTTTTCTCTGTATAGCTTATAGTCATTACTACATACTATGCGGCTATACCTTTTCTTACCTACTATGGGTATAGCCATCTACGGGAGTACATTGTGCGAGTACAAACTCGGCAGGTGCGAGTACACCAAGGGGTTTCTGTGGATGGCCCAGACGTTTATGAACACGCGGCAGCCCTCAGGGACGTGGTATCCCCCAACACGCGGCATGCCGCGCTGGGGCTATGCGGCACCAAGAGGGGCAGCGCCGGGTGGAGGCGGAGCGTCTCCTTGATCACCATGCGGAGGTAGTGGAGCTGCAGGAGGTGCGACTCCTCCACGACGACGTCTCGTCCCACGACCTTATCGAGCTCTTCCTCTACTTTGTTGAGCACATCGGGGTTGCGCATCATCTCGGACATGGCCCATTCCACTGTGTTGGATACTTGGATGTGGTCTCCGTCCGGGCAACCACCATCTCCTGCAACAGAAGCATATTTTTTTTAGATAAACAGGGGAGCCCCCGGCTCCATCTATTATATACTAAAAGCAAAATGAGTTAGCTAATAGAGCCACCACATTAATCCACATCATCTTAATTAATTTTGACAGTTAGATATAGAATTGATGGTTCGGATTTAAATAAATAGTTGCGTTACACGATGGTTCAGGTTAAATAGTACACAAGTTACGTGTCAATGTGGTACACTTAAAAAACTGATCGGTAGTTTTCCAAAAAAAAAATCGGGAATTAAGGGTCCACGTCCGTGTGAGAAGACCATGTACAATACGTACATGTCCCAAAAAGGCTGATCCATGCATTCTATTCCACCTACTAAAATTGTGCAGCTTTTGGACGGCAAGTCTGGCCATCCACCAATCGATCAAAACTATATCCTTGGTGTGCAGCATGGGTATGGCACAGCAATGACCGGCCAGCCAAACGCCATTACATTGCGGATGCGCCGGCGGTTGATTGGCGTCGCCGACCGCTGCCGCAACGTCTCCTCATGAGCGTCGCCACAGCTTGCCTCGGTGCCATTGGCCGGGCGGTCGGGACTCTTCCCGTGCTCATTAAGGAGGTGAAGATTATATTTTGTCTCACGCATTGCAAGATTAATTAACATATAACTAAGTTTATATGAATGTATTGTAAGTTGTAAATATTTGTAAAATAGTAGTTGCTGATGGTTATGTACGGAGATTAATTTGCTACAAAAAACTAAACTTCATTAAAATCGATGCTATCAACAACTTATGAAATTCCTGAGGAGCGACAAACTAAAAAACAGAAACCCCAGGTTTTATACTAGGACACCATCCCTGGGACACATGATTTGAATCTTAATCCATTACATAAAAATGTGCCAAATTATATAAATGTGTGGTCAAAGTATAGTGGAGCGATATCGATACCATATTGTTCATGTACACAAATTTGCGCCCAATGACCATGACCAAGTAGCAACAAATATGCTTGTATGTATCAATCAACACGATTTATTATTTGTTGGAGTTAAACAGAATGTACCACTAAATTTGACATTGTTTAGTCTTATGAGTCAAATAAATGCCCTAAATTATTGTGGTGTTATGATGTTGGATACGATATGGCGATTGAAACAAATGTCATCTGAGCATGTTAAACAATAAAACCGAGTAAAGTTAATTAATATGTCCGCTTAGTTGGGTTCTATAATACAACATATACATAAATGAAATGTAGCACAAATGGATCAAAGGCTAGAAAATAGATAAGAATATCGATACCTTTGCGTTAGTACATATCACATTGTAGAATATTGCAGACATTACAAAAATTGCATCGTAACATTTGAGCACAAAATATATTTTTTGCAATTTAATAATTCGTAATATATTATTAGTAATTCAGATTTAAATCTTGGTAATGGTTTATGTGTCTAAAACGCGCCATATTTTAGATTTTAAAAATGAAGCATGTAAATATTAAAATAGATAAGCGAGTAATGAGGAAAGATTCACACAACATAAGATGAAAAATCTTAATGTAATTACCTTACAACTGCACAAGCATATAATATGGGGTGTCCAATTAAAGTTTAACTAAACCTTAAAATGGTTATACATACATCAAATCGAATTATTAGAGTGTTGTATATTGAGTATTTAATCTGATGTATGTTTATGATACAAGATCTGAAGATCATAACTAATTGGTCTTACCAACTCTCATATAGGTCCTCCGAGTAAGAAATCATTATTTATAGAAAAATTTATATAAATGGATCAAAAAAAAAGTGTTTGCATTATATGAGTTTTAACCTCAGGCCAATGTAACATTAAATAAAATCATTAAATATTTATGCCGCTCAAGTGAAATTTTATTTCTGATTGCATGACGTAAGTTTCCATGGAACCATAGAAAGTTATTAGACACATTCAGTTAGTGCCCTCGCATTTGCGAGGGCCACCTTGCTAGTTTCATGAATGATAACAGAAGCATATCAGAGAATGTAAACTCGTTATAGGTAGTATGTTTTTAGCAGCAATTACCGATTAGACATGGAGATTACCAGTAGCATGCCCTTGATGTTATCCACATTGAAGATGGTCTTGCCGTCGCCGCCTTTTTTCACCATCTCCAGCATGCACTCCAAGAAGTCCGTCGCCGTCGTAGTGCCGCCGCCGCCATCCTTTTCAACCATCGCCCGCTGCTGTATGATATCTGCGAACATGTGCTCGAAGCGTCGAACCGCGCCTTGAAGCTCTCACACTTGCTCCTGATACCCTGCAAGTCGAACCGAGCCAGCGCTAGAAACAAGCCCGACACGTTAGGGGTGGCGAGCAGCCCCGTGAGCTCGGCGATCAGCAACTCCATCCCCACCGCGGCCCGCTCGCTGTCGCTCCCGATGGTGCCTCCCCACATGGTGCTCGTGATCACGTTCATCCCGTTCACGAACAGCTGCGAGCCGACATCAATTGGCTCGCCCGACCTGCTGTGGAGGTAGCGGAGGGTGGACCTGAACTCGGAGGTCGTGCATGCTTGCAAGCCCGGACGGGCTCAGCATCTCGCTGACGTAGAGGCGACGGAGCAGGCGCCACAAGGGCCCCACGGGGCTGCCCCCGATGGTCTACTCGCCGCCGAAGGAGACGGCGCTTCCGGCGTCCGGCATCACGCGGTTGGAGAAGACGGCGTCCTGGTCCCGTAGCACCTCCCGGGCAAGCTCAGGGGACGTGACTATGATATCCAGCTTGGAGCCGAGTCGGATGGAGAGGATGGGTCCGTACTTGGAGGCGAGGCCTGCGAAGTAGGTGTGCAGGTTCAGGTCGATGAACGGGAGGCTGCCTAGCCGCAGACCGCTCCGCCGCCGCCAGGTGACGGCGATGTAGTCTGTAGACTATCACCGGCACAACCAACGCAGCATAGAGAAGGTTCTGCATGGCCATCAAAGTGTAGTGCTATCTTGGCCTCTTGGGTCGCTCGACGCTGGTGATTGCAAAACTAAGGGCCTCTTTGGATTGAAGTTTTTTCATAGGAATATTGGAGGATTGCAATCTATAGGAATTTTTTCTAAGCTAGGAAGCCCTATGGATCAAAGGAATTACACCTCCAAAATTCCTATGGATTGCATTCCTACACCTCAATCCCATAGGAATTCCAACATCCACTTTTACCTCTTCTTTACACTCATTCACGTATGATCGAGGCAATTTTCCCGTGTTTCATCCAAATGACCATTCCTGCGTATTTTCTCTGTTTTGTAATCCTCTGTTTTGCACCTCAATCCTGGCAAATTCATGTGTTTTTCCAATTCCTATGTTTTCTAATCCTATGATCCAAAGAGGCCCTAACTGGCAAACGTCATTATATAACGAAACGAAGAACACTTTTTGTCAGGATTGCAAAGTTATCTACCGACGGAGGAGGAAGATGCTTCTTTGTCTACCACTGCCCCATCGTTTCATTGTACCGAGACGTGCTGACTTTCATTGTATATCCGAACATACAAAGTACTATATATCAAGGGAAAGTTCATCGCTGGCGATGGAAGGGCTGGGCGTCAGTGTCACTCCTCTGTCATCTCAATATTCTTCTCTGTATAATCTTGTGCGACGTAGGAACGTAATTGTTTTTGAACAAAACGGGCAACATTGGCTCATTTTATTAAAAAAGTAGGAGGGGAATTGACCGGTTCATTAACGGGGAACCGGCCGAAAACCGTTACAAGTGCACCAATGTAGTCATGAAAACACCACATTGTGCAGACCCGGCCAACCTGGCTACCCACACAAGACACACACGCCGCCGAGGAGAAAAACACCATCGAGGCCAACACCAAGCGTTATCGTCGTCACTCCTCCCCAAGCAAGCGATTCCGACTTCACCTTGGACGACCACCGACGAAGCCTCGCTGCAGCAGACGCCGTAAACCGTGTCGGCCTATGCCAAACAGTCAACCTAAAGCGTCGAGGAGGAGGCAGCTCCGACTTCAACGGAGACCTTCACCGGACAAAGTTGCACACCTTGCATCGACGGAATCCGTGAGGCCACTGTAGAAAAAATGTCATCGTTGCCAGCCTGTCCGCCCCGAGACACGCAGCTCCGACTTCACAGCTTCACAGCGGGACACAACACGGACTGTCGGTGACGAAGGACATGCCGCGTCCTGGCTCCACTCACCACCGTCATCGTTGCCACACAGCTCGCAACGCCACCATAGCACGCAAGACATCGTCAGCCGCTGCCAACCACGATGTTGTGTGAGCCCAGCCTACGAGCGCGCACACATGAACCTTCATCTTCAAGACGACGCCCTCAAGAGGGGAGATGACGAAGATCGACACCGTCGTCCGACCCTGCAGAAACAGGGTCAAGCCTTCACCCGAAGAGGAGGTCCGAGACTGAGGAGAATCGAAGAGCTCCAAGACGACCCCCTAAGAGGGAGAACGGCGTCCACGGACGTCGCGTCGTCAGGCTTTCGCCCGGAGCACTCGAGACTCTCCAAGCCCACGCAGCCGGGCCAAGGCGGGGAGACCCACTGCACCGCCGGCCTGCACACCCACTGAAGCAAACACAACATGTGCGACGGCTGCGCAGCCATCGCACAGAGCCTTCCAACCTCCCCGACCCGTCGATCCCGCCGCTGCAGCTTGCCTCCGCTCCGGCCATGGCGGCCACGACGCCCCTGGCCGCACCAACCATGCCGGACCCATGACCCGGGGCCGCCGCCCCGGCATCCGCACCGCCCCACGCAGAGCATCATCGGCCCGCACTGCCTCGCGCCTCATCGGCCTCCTCGCCTCCGCGCGATGTCGTCGCTGCCACGCAGCCGCAGCGAACCGCGCGACCACCTTCCATCTCGCCCTGCCGAGCCCCTGTCCACCGCCGCCGACCTGGGTGGCCAGCACACCACCGGTGGTCGCACACAGCCGACGCACCCCACGCCGCGCCAACTTCACCACGCCAAGCACGAACGCCCCAACTCCAGCGAACACCAGCCGCACCAACTCGAACTGCACGCGCCACCGCGGATCCACGCCGCGCCGTCGTCCTGGGAGGAAGCCCCGGACAACCGCCGGCGACGGGCCCGCCAACACCCAGATCCGGCACGCCAGGGCCCATCGCTCCAGCCCTGCTCCGCTGCGCTGCCGGTCCGCCACCCCCGAGGCCAGGCTGACGCGCCCCATCTGCAGCAGCCCTGCGTCCCCGGAGCCGCTGCTCCGGCATCCTGCGCCGGCGACCCGCCATCGCCGTCCCAGGCGGGCCCGACGTCCACCCGCGTCGCAACAAGAAGGAAACCACCCCCGCTAGCCAGTTGTTTGGCAGCGGGGAGGCCGCCGCCACCGCGGCGCAGAGGCCGGCGGCAGCAGCGGCGAGGGGGGCCGAGGAGGAGGGGGCTGGCGGCGGCACGATTTTCGCCTCCGGTGCCGCCCTGGGAGCGGCACGGGAGGGAGAGTTGACTCTCTGTACCTGTATTAGGAACGTAATTGTCACCGAGGTCTTAGCTAAATATCCATTAGACATAAAGTTTAGACAGAACTGAAAGGAGATAGGTGGATATCGTGGGTGAACCTTGCGCAAAGATTGATGCAGGTCAACCTTTCTAATTAACCGGATAACTTTAGGTTGAGCCTAACCACAACGTGAATGTTCTGATTACATGAATGGGCACACTAGGTGTCTAGGTTCCTAAAGAAATATTTCTGGAGATTGAAAGCACCACTCAAGATTAAGACGTTCTTTATAGGAAAAGGTACTTGCTGAAGATAGCGATATTCTGTATAAAAATTACTACTTGCTAAAGAAACCTGGTTAGAAGAAGCTGGAATGGATGTTAAAATATGTGATTTCTTTGATTTAGAGAAATATATTGATCATTTGTTTATATCTTGTCGTTTAGCTTGACTAGTGTTGCCAATAATATCCCTTCACAATGTTACCAAAGGCGGAATCTATTGAATCAATCGTTACCAATACGTTTACTTATAATATCCCTTCACCACTAAGATATTATATAAGTAAACACTGTGAAGGGATATCCCTTCACCATTAAGATATTAGCTCGACCATCTTTGATTCAGAGGAATCTATGGTAGTAGTACAATTAACTTATAACATCCCGCCGCCAGCAAATGTTACAATATGTTTGTGAACCGACTAAATGAAGTACAAAATAAAACTACTACCCAATATCCTGTCCCTACTCCTCCAGAGGTATAACTTGGGCAACGGAGACATGAACATACTGTAATTATTTATCTTGTGAACTAGGAATCTCTTTATCACATGTTGTATGCATCTTACCTCTTGGAGCGTCCTGCACCCACTTGCACTCTAACGGGACCATGCAGTTCGGTACCATGTATCCAGAGCAGAGCGGCGAGATACAGGCTAAGGGATCCCACTGTGTAGTAACTTCCTCAACCTAATCTTAATCATTGCAACCTTTGTCTCTCTGCAGGTGTACTGTAGTCTACTGGATCTGCCAGCCTAGCACCAAGTTCTGCAAATGTAGACTACAAACCACCAAGGTTCCTTATCGAGATATCCCTATCTTAAAGGAGATACAAGCGAGTTACCGATGGACTTGGAACATCTGCTGGTCAGTATTGCTCTCCACTGCTCCTCCTTGCCTTTTCCGCCGTGAATTTCTTGCTTCACCACCGGCCTGCGTGCTGCGGCCGTCTCCTCTTCTCGGGGATAACATTATTTCCGACCTGCGAGCTGCTTGCTGCAACGTTACTCCTGCCCGGCTGGTATGTATACAACTAGCTTGTGAAATTTCAATCAATCGAGCACGTGTCCCAGAAGTACATTTGTGAGGGGAACACATACTGTGCAAAATGAGCAACTTTAGATAGGTGAGATCTACGAAAATTTTAGACAACTGAGGATTAGCAAGTGGAAGATATGCTTACATAGCCTCGGAATTGACGTTTTATTGAACATGAGAATGTACTAACAATCTATGCATTTGCATTTTTGTGGACTGTTTGGTTTATCACAGATTGTTATCTGAAACAGAGTCATCAAATTTCCTCCATTCCAGGCAGTGGAGAAGTGCAAAAAAGAGCAGATTATAGCATGGCTCGAGGGCCGTCAGAGCAGTGGACTCACCGGTGGATGCAAATCCTGGTTCTCCTCAGTCTCGGGCTCCAGTTCACTGTGTTCGTCTTGGCCGGGATCCGCCGGCGTGACCGTGAAGCTGCCCGAGGTAGAAGGTTCCTCCTCTGGTTATCATACCTCATGGCCGACACCACTGCCATATATGCCCTTGGCCACCTGTCGTTTAGCACAACCGTGCACCAGTATCAGCTCGTCACGTTCTGGGCGCCGTTCCTCCTGTTGCACCTCGGCGGCCCGGACAACATCACCGCCTACGCGCTCCAGGACAGCCAGCTCTGGCTTCGCCACCTCCAAACTGTCCTCGTACAGGTCCTCGGAGCAGCCTATGTCCTCCTCTACAAGAACATCGCCGGTGACAACCTGCTCCGGCTCGCCTCCGTCTTGATGTTCACCTTGGGCGTCGTTAAGTACGGGGAGCGGACGTGGGCGCTCAAGTGTGGCACCCTGGAGAGCATAGGTGCCTCCCTCAAGACGCAGCCACCCGCCATGCACAACCATATCCACCCTCAGGATGAAGCATTGAAGGAGGAGCTCCTCGTGCGACGGGCTCACTCACTATTCCACATCTGCAAGCGCGCCATCGTCGATTCCTCGGTGATCGAGAAGGACACTATCGAAGGCCACGATGAGTACACCGCCAAAATGATGCACGACATCGAGCTATGGGCGCTGATGGAGATCGAGCTCTCGCTCATGTATGACCTCCTATACACCAAGGCGTCCGTGGTCCACACCTTGTTCGGCTACCTAATTCGCCTCGTCTCGCCGCTCATTGCTGCCGCATCGCTTCTGCTATTCCAGTTCACTGACAAGGGGGGCTACAATACGGATGACATTGCCATCACCTATGTCTTGTTGGGTAGCGCCTTGTTCATGGAAACGACTTCACTGGTGAACGCGCTAGGGTCATCATGGACATTCGCGTTCCTGAGCACCACCAGGTGGCACTGGCTTAAGTACACAGCCCTGTGCAACGGAAGATGGGACAAGTTTCGGCGCCTGGTTCTGTCTCTTCACCATATTCTTAAGGGAGGGGCAGCTAGCAGTAGCAGCTGGTACAAATCAAGGAGGTGGTCGAACACCATTGGGCAGTACAACATGTTGCACTTCTGCACTCGCCCTGCCTACACACCACTCACCAGCCCTCTGCTTGGAAGGATTGCAGAGATTGTTGGACCCAGCGAGTGGTGGAACAGGAAGCATTACGCAGGAAGAGTTAAACTTTCGGCTCCGGTGAAACGTTCTATCTCTCTTTATATGCAACGGCTGTACGGCAAGGGACAGTTCAACACGGGCATGCTCAGGAAGAAGTGGGGCGAGGATCCACTGTACCGTCGTGGATTGTACAAAGACGAAGGCATTCTCAAGGAGTCCCTTGGTGTCGAGTTCCAGGAGGGTGTCATCATCTGGCACATAGGCACCGATGTTTTCCTGGCCAAAAGCGAGAGGGCCAAGGCCAGGAGAGATTGTGTGGACGCCATCAAAATGCTGTCCGACTACATGATGTTCCTGCTGGTCGAGCGCCCCTATATGTTGCCAGGCCAACCCCAGAACAGGCTCTACCAACGAACCTGCGAGAAACTAGTCAAGATGCGATCAGCGAATGATGCTATGTACCCGGGCCGTCGACGCGATGGTAGGATCAAGAATCTGTTCCGCGTGCACGACGCGCCAGGCTCCAGAAGTCGTTCCAGGGCCGCCAAGATAGAGGACCTCGCGCATAATTTGTACAATGAGTACGAGAACCGGGAGTTGAGCCACACTGCTCCTCGTCTTACTCACGTGGCTCGACTCGCCAAACAACTGCTGGAGAAGGAGAGGGATGGCACGGGCGACGTGTTTCAGCTTGTCCATGACGTGTGGATGGACATTCTCGTCTACGCGAGCAACAAGTGCAGCAGGAATTCCCATGCCCAAAAGCTTAACAGTGGCGGCGAGATGACTACCATACTCTGGCTTATGGCAGAACACCTGTACCAAGCCTCTCTCTAGTAGGCAGGCATCATCCAATGATGTATTTTGATTCATTGAGGGTAGTTTAGTTTAGTTTTCTAGTCTATCCACATCTCTCAGTCACATGTGTATGTTTATTTTGAGAACCCCAAATTCATTATATACAAAATTGTTAACTAGTACTTTTTTCACTGAAGTTACATACTTCTCTACAGAAAGTGCAAGTTTTAATTTCTACTGAACTGAAGTGGTACTCTCTAGTAGTTGAATTAGATATTAAAAAACTCGCTGAGACATAAGGATTTGTGAAAATTTTGTTTCCGAATAAATAATTTCAGTCCATGCAAATCTCAATCGCACGTGTATGTTTTTATTTTGAGAAACGCAAATTCATTATATGCAAAAACGTTAACAACTACTTTGTATTGAAGTTACAGACTTCTCTACAGAAGTGCAAGTTGTACTCTCTAGTAATAGAATTGGACATTAAAAACTCTTGTGGGTTTGTGGAACTTTTTGTCGTCTGAATAAATCATTTTATTTGGGATCAAATTCAGTCCTGCTGTTAAATTGACAAACTCAATGCAAGTAAAAATAAGCGCAAGCAACTATTCATGGCCTAGGTAGAATGATACAGAATAGAATGGTGTGGATCAAGGAGGGATATGTGAATTTTAGATTATTTTACTTGCTGAGAAATGAACGATGAAGGAAAAACCACATCAGAACTCTGGATGACAACCTTGGAGAAGTCATAGTCATGATCCAAAAGCTGAGATCTTTTTGAAGCATTTCCAAAATCTCATCGGGAAAAAATGAAGACGAAATTTGGGCCTCAACTAGGGCTTCATTTGGCTCCAGACTCTTTATCTAGCACATTTTGATGCACAATTATCCAAAGAGGAAATCAAGGCGGTTGTTATCGAAATGCATGGTGAGAGGCTTTCGGTCCATATGATTTTGTTGGAGATTTTTGAAGCGTTGTTCAGAAATTATAAAAGATGGCTTGGTCATGGTCCTCCAACAATTGTACAGTCTGAAAGGAAATAGATGACATGTCTTAAACTCCACCCACATAGTTCTTCTCCCCAGGAAAGATGGTGTAGCTTTTGCAAATGATTTCGAGCCTGTGAGCTTAATGCACAATACTGCAAAGATTGCATGTAAGCTGTTGTTTAACAGGTTGGGGCTTGACAGAAATGGTCTTGTCCAATGGAAGCACATTCGTCAAAACAAGATTCGTCCAAGACATGTTTCTGTATGTGAAGAATCTGATAAAGGAAGCCAATGGAAAGAAGACTCCCTTGTTGTTTCTCAAGTTCGACATCACAGTGCATTCGAGTTACCTCATGGCGGTGTTGAAAGGGTTTGGTTTTTGAGGTGTGATCTCATATCACTAATCCTCGAAAGTTTTCATCGAAGATGGTCCTTAATGACATCCCGACAGCCCCTTCCTTCATAAGAGAGGTCTAAGACAAGGGGACCCGCTTAGTGTGGTGGCAGAGTGGTACGAGCCCATGTATTAAACTAACAAAGAAGATTAAAGTAAGATATGCAGCATTCAGTTTGTAACAAAAAGAAAGTGTTTAGTGTGGTAGCAGAGTAGTACCAGCCCATGTATTAAGATAACAACATCAAAACAATATAGGCCCATATGTAGAAAGCAAATGCAAGTAAAGTATGAATATATCACCTTTTGGATCATCCGGTGAACAATCCTGGACATGGAGGAGTAGACGATGGTGTGCTTCGATGTGGCATTCTTCCCGGTCAGATAGGGGCACCAAGCTGCCTGGGCGCGCAGCAGGCTGGGGGTGAGCGTCAGTGTGTGTAGCGACGCATGGGCTGTCGGCACGGAGAGAAAGAAGATTAGAGTAGGTAGCTCCCAGCATAGACGGAGCCGACGGAGGCGCCAAGAATCGGCCGGCGAGGGACGGCAGTCTAGGTATTGTGGGGGCGGCGATTTGGGACGGAGAGGAACAGAGGGATGAAGACGATGACGAGAGAAGTTTTTTTCTCTTGTTTTCTTGAGGAAACCAGAGGCGAGAGAAATGGGCCAAGTGGCAGCATGTGTGTATCTTGAGATGTTGTCGTTGAGTCGTGTTGGGCCTAGGAGCCCAGCCCAACCGTGAGGTGCATGCAACAACCAGGAAAGGCGACACTAAAAAATAGTAGAGACGTGCATACATAAATCCCCAACCTGTTAAAATGTTAAATAATGCACGAGATAACACACCTCCAGTTTATTTTATCGAAGTATTAAAGTTTGTGCCCTTTATAGATCGTAGGTGGATCTTATAAACATCCTACCCTATTTATATCTCTTACTCCCTCCGTTCGGAAAAGGCACAAATAGCTCATTTTTTGTGAAATCCTTTTCCGAAGGATGGAGTACTATACAACAAAACCTCCACTAATATGCATGAATAGTTTTTCTATTTCAGTGTGCAAGTTATCCACACTTAACCACTATTTATGAATCACTACATACAAGTTACACATCACTCATTTGCTAAACCATCCAATTGTTCACATTAATAATTTATAATTTATAATTTATAATTGCTAATACACGCTCATCTCACGTGTATTAAATTTATTATCTCGACTAGGATCAACTGAATTTCGCACATATTTAGACAACATATTGTATCATACTTCTTATACCATTTTGTTTACACACTAGTTTCTAACAGTCGCAACGCGTAGAATATCTTTCTAATATCTGTTATGAAGCAAAACGCCACTAACTTGCATTAATGATTGTTTATCTCAACATGCAATCTATCCATATCATCAACTTTCTTAACCAATCAACTGTCTATGCCATCTCAATAATACTTATTAATCTCTACATACAGATTATTGCATATAATCGAATCCTTCAACCTTCCAATTATTCTCATTAATAATTAATAATACACACTATGTCAGTTAAAATTTATTTTCTCTACTATGATTAGTACTCCTTTAGATATTAAGTGTATTGTATCTCTTATACCATTTTTCTTACACAATACTGTTCTGCCCGAGTGTCCTTCTAGTCATAATATAAGAACACTTAGTCATATATAGTTTTCTGAGCAAAATATTTATTTTGAAACATGGCTATAGTAATAGTACTGTGCATTGGTACAGATGGACTATTACATTTGTATTACCATGTGATTGAACTCGTCCTACTTGTTGGCATTTTGACCTAATTTATGTGCCCATGTTTCTACCACAACCATAAGAATACATATGGTTCCTCTTTCCTCTACCCATATTATTCCTTATCCCCGCCAATGCATCATTCATCCGCTCCTCCCCCAGTCCTTCCATTTGTTACAAAAGATAGCACGAAAATGATGAAGAGCGAAAAGATCAAACCAACGGGGACACGAGATTTAACGTGGAAAAACCTCTCCAAACAAAGGAGAGGAAAAAACCACGGGCGCCAGCCAACAATACTTCACTATATCGCGGTGAGGTTACAAACACCGTGGGTTTACAATGTGTGGCTTACCCCAACCGGCGGCTTACAAGATGTATTTATAGTAGGCAAAACCCTAAGTCGGTGTGGCGCCCGACCCGACTACCATACAGTGATGCTGCGTGTCACCGGTTAAGCGATACAACCGGAGGTTACGGTTTACCAATCCCCGGCCAAAACCTTTGGCAGGCGTTGCTCGGAATGGATCATCGGCAACGCAACACCCCGATTGATGCCTTAACACAGGCACAACCCTCAATGTATAATAGAGAGATCAAGACTTGTGGAACAACTGGCACATCACAGACTCTACGACACAAATCATATAGTTCAACTCTTATGATAGAGAAAGATAGCAAATGACAACCAGAGGTCACAGACCCAACATTACAACAAGCGGAAGCAAATTAAGTTGTTCTAAACAACAAGATCCAGATTATGGCCTAAGAGGCCTACAAATAAACATCACAGCGCCAGCTGTTCCGGGATGTCCCAAGCTGCCACCTGGGAACCCCAGACTACTCGTCGACGTCCACAAAGAACCCACCTTCGAGGTCGGTGAAGTCCTCCTCTGAAACAAAACAAACGACGTTGAGTTCGACGAACTCGCAAGATTATATATAGAGCTTTAGCTCGATGAGGCTTTCAAAGTTATATGGTTGTTTTGCATAAAGCTGATTTTATTTATGAAAACATAACTCAAAGGCATCGACTATTCAGAATATTTTCAAAAGAGGTAAGGAGTAACTCTTTCCTTTGATCACCTTACTCATCATCAACCATTGTACCTGTTCATCAAAGGCACCTCCCGAATCACCCTTGAGGAAGCTCACCTTGCAATCTTGAATGGTACCTCTAGTACCCAGTTTTAAATCATTCCGTTCAAGTTATTCTATGATCTTATCGTCCTTTCCCAAGTTGTCCTTAACCGTGGACACGGCTTTTCGAAAAGATTTAACCCTGCAGGGGTGTACAATGTTTGCCACACGTACCGCCTGGCCCATTACCTGCGCATTAGCTCTCTTCCTTGGAAAGCCGGCTGGGTGGGAACGGTGTCGACTTCTCCCTCGTTAAGGACTTTCCAGGATCATCAGTGGCGGTAGAACTGCCAGGATCACAACACCCCGCCCCACAGCCACTCATTTTCCTAACACCACCATCCTCATCCCAGTTCATACCACCATCATCACGCACGCGCAAATGGAAGCCCGAACTAGAGGACCCTGGCTAGCCCCGCCCGAGTTATTTAGTCTATGAGGGTTCCTGCACTGCGAATGCATAGGCCTCACGCATGGTTGCACGCTCAGTCTTGGTTCGGGAGGTAAAGAACTCGCACCTAGGCGGCGAGAACGAGACAAAGCACCACAACCACAGTGGCCTCTCATCCCCACCTTTAAGCATTTTATTATCCATCACCACAATTCTCCACCATCATTCTCATCTCATCACCTGTTTCCAACATGAGTATCCATAGCACCGCTATGCAATTACTAAGCATGGCTAAGCATCAACATAGCATAGTAGTTATCTCGGGCCAACAATACAAACCTATGGATATAGGAGGGAAACAGGTAAATGGTAGAGGGAACTTAATGCAACTATAGGATACTCTACTACAAGTAAATTGACATTTGGAACCGCATGCAATATTATAGTGGAGAAAATATTTGCGGAAAATAGGATAAGATATGCTCAGAGGGGGGGATTACGCTTGCCTTGTTGATACGGCTGGTAGTACGGATCATCACGAGGCAGGGGTGGCACTTCAACTCCTTGATCTACCGATGCACAAACAACACCGGAAGAACAATCAACACATGGAAATTGTGCAATGCATACAAAGATAATGATATGACATTTTAAATGCACCCTAGAAGCTTTGAACATGATCAACAAGTTAAATGGGGTCCCCTTTATATTATTTGCATTAATTGGAATAACCCCATATCAAAACTTAGTGATTCTAGTACTACTAAAAGTACAATATTGTAGTTGTGACCAATTATGCATGATGATGATGATTCTGGGTGATTCATGTTTTTCTGAACATTTTGGTATAAGGAACACATTTTTCGGAGGCCCCGATTAAAAGTTATTAATTTTATAATTTCCACTTTTTACACTTATGATTTTAATATTACTAGAAGCAGTGTAATTCAAATGTGATCAGAAATGCATAATATTTATTTTAAAGGTTTAATCAAAATTTTCTGGACATTTTGGTGTATTACCCGCATTTTTCGGATACACCGATAAAAGTTATTAATTTTCTAATTTTTCTTTTTAAAGTGACCATTGATGATTTAATTAGCTACAATATGTAATTTATACATTTTGGGGATACAAGGGTGAAAGGAAAAGAAAAATATTGCAAATTTTCTAGCCAGGCCGGAGTTTCCGGTCCAAAAGGGGCTCACGGGCCGGAGTTTCCGGTCCAGCCATTTTGAGCCAGCGACGGCAGCTGCTGGATCGAGTGCGGAGTGGCCCCGGAGTTGGGCCGGAGTCTCCGGTTGGAAAGGCAGCCCAAGCACGGCACGGTCGCGAGGCTACGGTGGCGCACGGCTACGGCGACGGCGAGCTAGCGCGTGAAGAGGAAGGGGAAGGGTGCATTGGCACGGTTATCTCACCACGAACGCGTGTGGAGCAACGGCGACGGCGGTGGTGCAATGGTGGCGACGGATTTGCTCGCGGCGGAGCTCGAGCAGCAGCGGCGGGGTCGGGGATGGCGCGGCCGATTTCAGCCCTCCCGCGTCGATTCCTCCGGCGGAGATGCGCAGGACGGCACGGCGGAGCTTTTGCTCCACCCGGCGGTGCTCGGCGCGGGCTAAAACGGCGGGGAGCGGTGGTCAACCATGGCGGCAGCCATGGCGTAGCGCGGGAGCTCGGGGGAGAAGAGAAGGGGAGCAGGCAGGGGAGGAATGGAGCAGGTGGGGGCTCGGGGTCGCGCTCTCCTGGCAGTGAGGGCAGGGGAGGGGGGCCCTGGCGACGTCGGGGTGGTGCGGTGCAAGCACGACCATGGCGCCAGTGCGGCGTGCTTGCCCCGGTCGCTACAGGGAAGGGAAGAAGAAAGTTTTAGAACTGGGTCCCTGGAACTTCTGAAAACATCACGGTTAGGTCCGGTCCAGTACTGGTTGCCCAGTTTTGAAATTAATTGGGCCACTTAAACTCTTCCAAAAATTGTGCAAATTTTTGGGTAGCCTCCTCATAACAATATGAAGTTCCCCTAATTTTTACAGATTATTTGAAAATCATTTAGTAGGAAAACAAAATAGTAGTTGCTTATAGGCATTTTTGAGAATTTCCAAAGTAATATCCTTTTGATTTTTTTAAGCAAGTCAAGATATTGATTGGAGCTCTTGGAACTTCCTTGACAAATATGAGATGTCAAAGTATTTTATTTTGCAACTTTGAATGCTTTCATTGCTTTGTAGAATTGTTTGAGCAAGTTTGGCATTTTAGTTTTCCAACTTTTGACAAACCAATTTAGTGTGTTGTTTAGCAATTTAAATGGATGCAATGATACATGCATGCCATGATGCAAATGAGGACACAAAAGTGAAAAAATTACACGGGTTTTTAGGGTCTCAGCGTTGGGCTGTTACAACTCTACCCTCCTTACAGGAATCTCGTCCCGAGATTCTAAGATTGCGAGAAAAAGTCGGGATACTCCTCACGAAGACTAGATTCTCGTTCCCAAGTTGCTTCCTCCTCGGAATGGTGAGACCATTGAATTTGAGGAACTTGGTAGTCTTGTTGCGGGTCTTCCTTTCAGCTTCATCCAGGACACGGATAGGATGCTCGCGATAAGTGAGATCTTCCTGGAGGTCTAGCTCTTCATGATTGACCCCATGGATAGGATCCTTAAGCACCGGCGAAGTTGGGAGACATGAAACACATCATGTACATTTGGGAATTTGACCGGTAACTCCAATTGATAAGAAAGATCTCCTCGCTTGCCAGAACGGTGAAAGGGCCAACATAGCGAGGTGCCAATTTCCCTTTGATTCCGAAGCGGCGAACGCCACGAAGGGGAGAGACGCGGAGATAAGCTTTATCACCAATTTCATAGTGAATTTCCTGATGGTGCTTATCATAGTAGCTCTTCTGCCTAGACTGAGCAATCTTCAGATTCTCTCTTATGATTCGAACCTTCTCCTCAGCTTCATTGATCACATCCGGACCAAAGAGTGCCTCTCTCCGGTCTCGGACCAATTTAGAGGAGTGCGGCATTTTCTTCCATATAAGCCTCGAAGGAGCCATGCCCAGACTAGCTTGATAGCTATTGTTGTAGGAGAACTCCGCGAAAGGGAGATACTTTTCCCAACCCTTGCCAAAAGAGATTACACATGCCCGAAGCATGTCTTCCAACACTTGGTTCACTCTTTCGGTCTGACCATCAGTTTGGGATGGTAGGCGGTACTGAAGTTGAGACGGGACCCCATAGCAGTTTGGAAACTCTGCCAAAACTTGGATACAAAGATACTTCCACGGTCCGATATGATCCTCAGAGGGACCCCATGCAATGGAACAATACGAGCCAAATATAAGTCAGCAAGTTGACTTGCCCGTATATCATCACGGACTGGTAGGAAGTGAGCAACCTTGGAAAGACGATCAATGATTACCCAATTGCATTGTTGCCCTTTTGAGATCGGGGAAACCCGGTGATGAAGTCCATACCAATTTCATCCCATTTCCACTCGGGACTGCAATAGGGCGAAGAGTGCCGGCAGGTCTTTGATGTTCAGCCTTTACCCGTCGACAGGTGTCGCATTCAGCAACATACTTGGCAATTTCTCGTTTCATACGAGTCCACCAGAATTGTGGTCGAAGGTCTTGGTACATCTTGGTACTACCGGGATGAATAGAGAGAGGAGATTCATGAGCTTCTTGGAGGATCAGCCCCTCAATTTTGTTTCTTTGGCACTACCAAGCGGTCACCAAAATAAACAACTCCGGATTCATTGACAGAAAAACATTTGGCCTTCCCGCTAGCAATGTTCTCCTTGATTTTCGAATACCCTTGTCAGGTTTGAGCATCCTTAATCTGGTCTACAAGAGTAGATTTGATCTCCAGATTTGCAAGGTAGCCGGAGGGAACATTTCTAAGTTCAAACGAGCGAACTCTTCATGAAGGGCAGGTTGGGCCTTTTCAATCATCAGATTGTTGCAATAGGACTTCCGACTTAGCGCGTCAGCCACGACGTTTGCTTTGCCGGGTTGATAGTTCAGACTCACATCATAGTCCTTGATTAACTCCAACCAACGCCTTTGCCTGAGATTTAAATCCGGCTGGGTGAAGAGGTACTTCAGACTCTTGTGATCCGAGAAGATCTCGCAACGGTTACCAAACAGGTATGGTCTCCATTGCTTCAAAGCATAGACCACCGCGGCAAGTTCTAGATCATGAGTTGGGTAGTTGAGCTCATGCGGCTTAAGTTGGCGAGAAGCATATGCCACCACATGGCCATCTTGCATTACACAAGCCCAAGCCTTGTAGAGAGGCGTCACAGAAGACGACGAAATCCTTGCTCGTGTCCGGCAGGACAAGCACAGGAGCGGACGTGAGCTTGGCTTTCAGTGTTTTGAAGCTCTCTTCAGCTTCGGCCGACCATACAAACTTTTTATCCTTCTTGAGAAGGTCAGTCAGGGCCTTGGCTATCTTGGAGAAACCTTCGATGAATCGGCGGTAATAACCCGCCAATCCGAGAAAGCTACGGATGTCCTTGACTGACATTGGAGTTTTCCAATCCAAATGGACTGAATCTTGTCGGGAATGACAGCCACACCATTAGCGGATATCACATGACCAAGGAAGACAAGATTATCCAACCAAAACTCACACTTGGAGAACTTGGCATAGAGGCGGTGTTCTCGAAGTCGTGTCAGAACCAACGAAGATGTTCATCATGCTCTTCATCGGTTTTGGAATAGATAAGGATGTCATCAATGTAAATGACGACAAACTTGTCAAGATAATCCATGAAGACGGAGTTCATGAGCCTCATGAAAGTAGCTGGAGCATTTGTGAGACCAAAGGACATGACGGTATACTCATATGAGCCATAGCGAGTAACAAATGCCGTCTTTGGAATATCCTCCTTTCTGATTTTTATCTGATGGTAGCCTGACCTCAGATCCATCTTGGAGAATACCGTTGCACCAGCTAACTGATCCAACAGATCATTGATGCGAGGAATAGGATACTTGTTCTTGATTGTCACCGCATTCAACGGTCGATAGTCAGAGACTAGACGAGGCACGGTAGAATCCCTCTTCTTGACAAAGAGTACCGGACAACCCCAAGGTGAACTGCTAGGCTGGATGAAATCCTTGCTAACAGCTGATCAATTTGCTCTTTCAACAGAGCCAACTCTTCCACCGGCATACGGTAGGGCTTCTTGGAAATTGGAGCGGTACCGGGAAGTAGATCTATGACAAACTCCACACTTCGGTCAGGAGGCATGCCAGGCAATTCTTCCGGGAACACATCCGGGAAGTCACACACCACGTGTATGTCCTGGATTTCAGGAGGGGATTCGCCTTCCATAAAGCAAAGGAGAATCTCAGGTGAGTTGGGTATGATGAGGACGGAGGTCTTGACATGCAGACCAATACTTCACACTGTCACCGGAAGAATTGGTCACGGTGACGGTCTTGGCAGCACAGTCGAGATTAGCCTGGTATTTGGCTAGCCAGTTCATGCCCATATGACATCAATGCCACTTGACCTCAGAGCTACCAAAGCGAAAGGAAAAGAGTAGTAACCGATAGTAATCTGAACTTCAGGAGTAACCCCATCGGTTTGCCATTTGGAGCCAGGAGTGGCGATCACCAAGGGACAGCTCAATTTCTCAAACGGTATTTTGTGGTCTTTTGCAAAAGCTATGGATATGAATGAATGCGATGCTCCAGAATCAAAAAAACTGTAGCACGATTGTTGATTCGTAACTCACCCATGAGAACGCCGGGGTCCTCTTCAGCTTCTTCAGCAGAGATGTGGTTCAGGCGACCACGCACAATAGGTCCAGCCTTGCCAGCTGGAGTGGCAGGGGCTCGTGCAGGAGTTATCGCGAGAGGTGCCTTCTGGGGGCACTCCCTGGAGTAGTGGCCAGCCTGGCCACAGGTGTAGCAAGTGAGTCCAGGTGGAGCAGGTAGCATAGGACGGTACCCACTCCGCCTACCCCAAGTGTCGAAGTAGTGGGGCGCGGAGGAGGTGGCCTATATCCTGCGGCCTCGGCATGAATGGAGCACGAGGTACGGCGCTGTAGGGACAAACACCCTGCGCTTCTTGCTCTCAGAACCCGAGGAACTCTGGTGGTCCCCATGTGCGGGCCTCTTGGAAGCTTCAAGTTCCTTTCTTCCTTGCTCAAGAGTGAAAGCCTGGTTGAACAGCTCCTGATAGGTCTGGAACCTGAAGGGCAATAGCTCATAGCGGAGCTGCGGAGTCAGACCCTTGCGGAACAGCTCTTGCTTGTCAGCATCATTGGTCACGTCCCTTGGGGCGTAACGAGAGAGATGGTTGAACTCACGACCATAAGTGCGGAGGTCCATCCGTCCCTGTTGCAAATCCAGGAACTCCCTCCTCTTCAAGTCCATGATCGGCTGGGAATGTACTCCGCACGGAAGGCAGTGCGGAAATCAGCCCAGTGAAGACATGGTTGGCTGGAAACAAGCCACATGGCTTTCCCACCAACAGCCAGCAGCACCAACCAAGAGATAGGTGGCAAAGTTGACTTGCTCCGCCAATGGGACATGCAGCGCGGAGAACTTGCGCTCCAAAGCACGAAGCCAATCATCAGCTTCCAGTGGCTCCTTAGCATCAGCAAAGTGGGTGGCTGCGAGCGCAGGAACTCAGTGAGAGTGTTGCACTCGTTCCTCCGTGCATTCTGCTGCACCAACTGCTCAAGCAAGCGCTCATTGCGCCCACGGTTCTCCTCAATGGCCATCAAGACCTCAGCCATCGAGGGTGGTGGCGGCAGATCATCCTCATCATCATTGTGGTTACCGCGACCACCACGGCCTCCACGGCCTCCTCGAGCCATTCTGGAGATTTGACAATGACACGGTTAGTATCTTTCTCCGAATGGTCGAACAATAGCATTAGCGTCTACACAAGTACACAGACTAGGGACGATAATACTTTGCGAGAAGGAAATCAACAAGATAGAACTTGGGTCAAAGATCAGCATCATGTGCTAGTGAGAGTTAAGAATCACAACTTAACACACTCTAGTTGACACAATCCGGGACCTTATGTTCAAGTCCGTGGGTTAAAACCTAAAGAAAGGATCAAATGATTTGACTCGGTAGGAGTAACAGTATTCAAACATCTGAGTTGATTTGGGATTGCAACGCAGCGGGAGCAACTGGACACATAACACTTGTAGAGGACCTGCACTTAAAAATTGGCAAGATCCCTGTGTATAGTGCAAACCCCTGGATCGATTCATTTGCACACACAGTCAAAGATGAAATATCACAACATTGTATCAATTATTACACGAAGATCCAGTACTTAGGAAAATATTCGTTACAACTTGCATAGCATCAAGCTAGCTTTGAAAGAGTAATGCAGCGGAAAATTATTCTTCATGGAGTCTCCATCATCTTCATGTGCCACAGGCGAAACATGTTGGTTGCAGACTCGAAACCCTTAACGAAACTCACTCGTCGTCAGAACAATCTGCAACAAATAAAATTTTGCAACAGAGTGGGTCAGAACCATTAAAAATGGAACTGGCAAGTGACACTATGGTGGACACTTAGTGGAATAACTCTAATAACCTATATGCATATTTGGCCGGTGGAGTTCAAGGCTATTTTGCATAAAGCCATCTTTTTTCCTAATTCTTTGGAAAACTTTTCTTCTAATCAACACTTGTTCATCCTTCAAAGTTTTACTTGAAAAGTTGACATGTTGGGATCCTCGTTGACGTCCTTGAACAGCTGCTCAAAATCAAAGTGAAGTAGCACCGGTCTATCCCAGTGCACCTTGTGGCATCACTAGTCTATCCCTAGTGATCCATGCCTCATCGAACTAAAATGTGGTAACACAAGTCTATCCCTGTGCACTATGTGGCAACACTGGTCTATCCCCAGTGATCCATGTGGCATCAGTGGTCTATCCCCAATGATCCATTTCAATGCTGGTCTATCCCCAGTTATCAATGTGGCAACACTGGTCTATCCCAGTGATCCATTTCAATGCTGGTCTATCCCCAGTTATCAATGTCAACAGTGGTCTATCCCCACCGAGCTTCTACATTTGTTCACCCATCAACTTGGGATAAGGAGATCTTCAACTTCTTCAACTCCAGTCGCTTGAACTTTCCTTGGAGATCTTCAACTCCCTTTGTTCCTTGGTGGCAATCCACAAGCGCACATACCCAGGTAAAACCATAGAAATGGCCCTGAGTAGCCACTCAACTCCGACCTCCTCTATCAAACCAATCCACCCAGGAGTTTCATTTTACTTAGTAGAATATAGCTTTTATCAAAACAATCTTTTGCATAGCATATCAATATTTCTACTAAGTTATAATAGGATTCTAGACCACTAGTATAGAGGTGCTACTCTAAACAGTTTTTGCATAGCAATACTATCCAACACATGCTTATAGAAAAATACTCTACTCATGCATATTCAAAATACTTAGGAGATTTATGAATGTGCCACTTGCCTTGGTAAACAGGGGTGTAGTAGTAGCAGTTGCAACCACTTTCGTCTCTCTCCGGAATTTCTAACAAGTCAAATAAATCACAAATAAACACACAATCATAAATGCAACACTTAGAAAAATATGATATGCATGAGATGCAGGATGACACAAAGAAATATGGTATGAAAGACCTGCAAACAAAATAAGGGAAAGACCTAATATAACAATGTCCCAAAAGGCTAAGGCAAGGTCAAAGTTAAGCCAAATAAACATAATAAAATAACAACTTGAAGAGTTGTAAGGCTACTCCAAGTCTTCACAAGTTTGGTCTTCAATTAATCTTCAACTCTTTGTAGCTTCATTGATCTTTTATGGTCTTCAATTAGCACTCAAGGAGCTTAGTCATAAACACAAAGGACTTGGTCTATGTCCAAGGTGAGACAAAATAGAAAGAAAGAAGATAGAAAGAAAATAAGTAGTTGGTCTTCTAAAATTCTTCTCCTTGCTTAATTTTAGTTTTACTTGATGTGATGACTTCATTGCACTTTGTGGACTTGTTGATTCTGAAGACTTGATGATGTTGGCAGAAGGTTGATCTTGAATGTAACTTAGCCACCATGGAGTTTAAGATAAGCAGGAAGAAAAGAGAGAAAGGAAGAAGGACTTAGAAAAAGTAGGATGGTTGGTCTTCATGAACTTCCTCTTGATTTCTTCTAAGTACTTTTCTTCTTGGAGATGCTTCTGGAGTCTTGTCTTTATGCTAAGTTCTTCTTTGGTCCTTCATTGTTTCCACTAACTTCTAACTTAGTGGTTTTGACTAGAGGTATCAAAGAGCTAACATGCAACCTCAAAATTTCTAAGGAGGAAGTCATGTAAGAAGTACAAATTAATCCTAAGAACTAGAGATGCATGCCATGCCCTGAAATTATTCTAAGTTAATGCAAGGCAAGCAAGATGGACAAAAATGACTAAGGACCAAAGGTCAACAATAAGTCAAAATAATTTCTAAGGAAAAGTTAACAAAACTAAGAGGTGCTAGAATTTTCTAAGGAAAAAGTATTGTCAAAATACTTGTCAAATATTTTCTAAGGAAGAAATAGTTTTGTTTGAGAGACAAAATATTTCTAAGTACTTGTTATCAACTAAAGTCATCTAAATATGATTAAGTCATTTATCAGTCGAAAATAAGAAGAAAAATATTTTTAATAAATTTTTGATTATTAAAATAACACCTAAAAAGCATTTAATCAATATTTAATCAAAAATCATTAAAAATAATTTTACAAAAATACTAGAGTATTCCTACGGCCAATACTTAGGCATACCAAATTATAGCAAAAGAGTTTGCTCAAAAATCTATTTTTAAACTCAATTTATAGTCAAAATACTAATTAAACCACCTTTAAAAATTAACTAATTTAATTTCGTCAAAACCTAAAAATAACTATGCCAAAAGTTTCTACGTGTCATAAGATTTCCAAAAATATTTTATTTGTAAAATTTGGCCAAACCAATAAAAAGTAGTGATAGATCTAAGATCTAGGGTTTTTCTGCAAAACTGCCGGTCTTCGGTTGACAGTTGACTCTGATCGCTGACGTGGCGATGACAAAGCGCTGACTGGACGCTGACTTTACGGTTGACTACGAATTTTGACCAAAAACAAAGTTGCTTGGATGGAAAAACAATCTATATGAAAGTTGCAGATAATTACGTGCTCTTTCTAACTATCACAATTATATCATAAGTGGATGAATAGATTGGTCACAAATCGCATTATACCTTTCTGGTCCGAAACTTTGACCGCGATTATCTCCCAACTCTCTCGACCAAATGAGGTGAGGCTTGGGCAAAAGAAAGATCTTGATCAGGGGAACAACTTTCGTAACTACGACCCGAAGATTTGAGATTGTTTTCTCCTCCGAAAATCGTCAAAAGCAATCTGTATTGTACAGATAATTCCGTACGTTAAAACCAAAAGAGTGCAATAGCAAAGTTGTAGGTAAGGGTTAGATTTAACTTCTCACCAAAGGAATTTCGATTTGAAGAACCGAGCGCGAAGAGATCTAAGAAATACGACTTCAGATCTGAAATATTGCGAGTCGAAATTCTCTCTCCACGGTTGATGAAAAGAGTTGAGGCTTCCCTGGATGGAAAGGTATTGAGAAGATCTTCAACAATGTTTCAGGTTCCGTCGCGATTCGAGATCGTTTTAGTTGGTAGATCAACGAAATATGATTTCGCTGATTAGGGTTTCGGTGAAACGAAAAGGGGGAAGAGATGCCGACGGCTACAGGGGTTTATATAGGCCAAGGGTCGGTGGAATAGATTGGCCTCGAAGTTATCAACGCGTAGGATCAAGCGGATCCGAATTTGGAGTTATATTTATCAAGAAAAAGGAGTTTAAGTGGAGAAGATTTGGAAATCTGGAAAAATCCTGAAGATTTCCATCTGATTCGAACCATACGTGGTTCGTTTGGTCCGGCCGGCTTGTTGGGCCGGCCTTCTCGGCCTGCGCGGCGAAGCGGGTGAGCTGGGCTGAGATTAGGCCCAGTTCGGCCGAACTTCATTTTTGTTTTAAAACGTTTTTCTTTTCTATTTTTTTTCACTGTTTTATTTATAACTTTTGATTTTAAACTCAGAATTGATTCAAACCAGTTTTGAAAGTTTTGTAAAAACAAGGTCTTTATTTTAACACCTTCTAAATACTTTTCTAAAACTTTTTCAAATTAAATTTGTAGAAATGTTTTAAAGGCATATATTGACACTTAATGTCAAATTTAGAAATAGGTTTTAAAACAAAGTTTTGGTGGCTAAAAATAAATTCAAACTCAAACCACGGTGGTAATCATTTGAACCTAAATTATTTTCCAAATGCAAACAATCAATTTACAACAAAAGTTACACATAACTAATATAACCATAATAATCAAAAAAATATATATAGGGCATGGTTTGCCCTTTTAATATATTTTCTTAAATATGTTTTCAAGTGGAATTATAATTCCCTCTTTTGAAATATCGAAATGCAACAATACAATATGCAGATGAATGCATGCATGATTTTTCTTTTTAAAGCAAAATACATAGTAGTTTTTAAAAGTATAAAAAATTTCTGATTTTTCAACTTTTTGAAAAACTTGGGATGTTACAACACTAAAGGTAAAACCCACCCCGTGATATTCCTAATTTTGAAGTAACAGATGAGAAGTAAAACCTTTAACTAAAATCGAGGTAAGATTGCTCCGAGATTAGAGTGTAACCAGATAAGGAGTAAAAAGAATCCTAAGATGGTTTTCACAACTCATTTTTAGGTTAAAAATATTTTCACAAACACTAGACTCAACGTCGACCAGTAGAAGGGTTTCCTACAGGCAGTACTGCTCTGATACCAACTTGTGGCGCCCCGACCCGACTACCATACAGTGATGCTGTGTGTCACCGGTTAAGCGATACAACCGGAGGTTACGGGTTTACCAATCCCCGGCCAAAACCTTTGGCAGGCGTTGCTCGGAATGGATCATCGGCAACGCAACACCCCGATTGATGCCTTAACACAGGCACAACCCTCAATGTATAATAGAGAGATCAAGACTTGTGGAACAACTGGCACATCACAGACTCTACGACACAAATCATATAGTTCAACTCTTATAATAGAGAAAGATAGCAAATGACAACCAGAGGTCACAGACCCAACATTACAACAAGCGGAAGCAAATTAAGTTGTTCTAAACAACAAGATCCAGATTATGGCCTAAGAGGCCTACAAATAAACATCACAGCGCCAGCTGTTCCGGGATGTCCCAAGCTGCCACCTGGGAACCCAGACTACTCGTCGACGTCCACAAAGAACCCACTTCGAGGTCGGTGAAGTCCTCCTCTGAAACAAAACAAACGACGTTGAGTTCGACGAACTCGCAAGATTATATATAGAGCTTTAGCTCGATGAGGCTTTCAAAGTTATATGGTTGTTTTGCATAAGCTGATTTTATTTATGAAAACATAACTCAAAGGCATCGACTATTCAGAATATTTTCAAAAGAGGTAAGGAGTAACTCTTTCCTTTGATCACCTTACTCATCATCAACCATTGTACCTGTTCATCAAAGGCACCTCCCCGAATCACCCTCGAGGAAGCTCACCTTGCAATCTTGAATGGTACCTCTAGTACCCAGTTTTAAATCATTCCGTTCAAGTTATTCTATGATCTTATCGTCCTTTCCCAAGTTGTCCTTAACCGTGGACACGGCTTTTCGAAAAGATTTAACCCTGCAGGGGTGTACAATGTTTGCCACGCGTACCGCCCGGCCATTACCTGCGCATTAGCTCTCTTCCTTGGAAAGCCGGCTGGGTGGGAACGGTGTCGACTTCTCCCGCGTTAAG
This sequence comes from Poa pratensis, assembly GCA_947311845.1. NCBI lineage: Eukaryota > Viridiplantae > Streptophyta > Magnoliopsida > Poales > Poaceae > Poa > Poa pratensis. The sequence continues at coordinate 36,566,923 of CAMZMU010000062.1, read as the reverse complement.
GACTTTCCAGGATCATCAGTGGCGGTAGGACTGCCAGGATCACAACACCCCGCCCCACAGCCACTCATTTTCCTAACACCACCATCCTCATCCCAGTTCATACCACCATCATCACGCACGCGCAAATGGAAGCCCGAACTAGAGGACCCTGGCTAGCCCCGCCCGAGTTATTTAGTCTATGAGGGTTCCTGCACTGCGAATGCATAGGCCTCACGCATGGTTGCACGCTCAGTCTTGGTTCGGGAGGTAAAGAACTCGCACCTAGGCGGCGAGAACGAGACAAAGCACCACAACCACAGTGGCCTCTCATCCCCACCTTTAAGCATTTTATTATCCATCACCACAATTCTCCACCATCATTCTCATCTCATCACCTGTTTCCAACATGAGTATCCATAGCACCGCTATGCAATTACTAAGCATGGCTAAGCATCAACATAGCATAGTAGTTATCTCGGGCCAACAATACAAACCTATGGATATAGGAGGGAAACAGGTAAATGGCAGAGGGAACTTAATGCAACTATAGGATACTCTACTCCAAGTAAATTGACATTTGGAACCGCATGCAATATTATAGTGGAGAAAATATTTACGGAAAATAGGATAAGATATGCTCAGAGGGGGGGGGGGGGGGATTACGCTTGCCTTGTTGATACGGCTGGTAGTACGGATCGTCACGAGGCGGGGGGTGGCACTTCACCTCCTTGATCTACCGATGCACAAACAACACCGGAAGAACAATCAACACATGACAATTGTGCAATGCATACAAAGATAATGATATGACATTTTAAATGCACCCTAGAAGCTTTGAACATGATCAACAAGTTAAATGGGGTCCCCTTTATATTATTTGCATTAATTGGAATAACCCCATATCAAAACTTAGTGATTCTAGTACTACTAAAAGTACAATATTGTAGTTGTGACCAATTATGCATGATGATGATGATTCTGGGTGATTCATGTTTTTCTGAACATTTTGGTATAAGGAACACATTTTTCGGAGGCCCCGATTAAAAGTTATTAATTTTATAATTTCCTCTTTTTACACTTATGATTTTAATATTACTAGAAGCACCGTAATTCAAATGTGATCAGAAATGCATAATATTTATTTTAAAGGTTTAATCAAAATTTTCTGGACATTTTGGTGTATTACCCGCATTTTTCGGATACACCGATAAAAGTTATTAATTTTCTAATTTTTCTTTTTAAGTGACCATTGATGATTTAATTAGCTTCAATATGTAATTTATACATTTTGGGGATACAAGGGTGAAAGGAAAAGAAAAATATTGCAAATTTTCTAGCCAGGCCGGAGTTTCCGGTCCAAAAGGGGCTCACGGGCCGGAGTTTTCGGTCCAGCCATTTTGAGCCAGCGACGGCAGCTGCTGGATCGAGTGCGGAGTGGCCCCGGAGTTGGGCCGGAGTCTCCGGTTGGAAAGGCAGCCCAAGCACGGCACGGTCGCGAGGCTACGGTGGCGCACGGCTACGGCGACGGCGAGCTAGCGCGTGAAGAGGAAGGGGAAGGGTGCATTGGCACCGTTATCTCACCACGAACGCGTGTGGAGCAACGGCGACAGTGGTGGTGCAACGGTGGCGACGAATTTTCTCGCGGCGGAGCTCGAGCAGCAGCGGCGGGGTCGGGATGGCGCGGTCGATTTCAGCCCTCCGCGTCGATTCCTCCGGCGGAGATGCGCAGGACGGCACGGCGGAGCTTTTGCTCCACCCGGCGGTGCTCGGCGCGGGCTAAAATGGCGGGGAGCGGTGGTCAACCGTGGCGGCAGCCATGGCGTAGCGCGGGAGCTCGGGGGAGAAGAGAAGGGGAGCAGGCAGGGGAGGAATGGAGCAGGTGGGGGCTCGGGGTCGCGCTCTCTGGCAGTGAGGGCAGGGGAGGGGGGCCCGGGCGACGTCGGGGTGGTGCGGTGCAAGCACGGCCATGGCGCCAGTGCGGCGTGCTTGCCCGGTCGCTACAGGGAAGGGAAGAAGAAAGTTTTACAACTGGGTCCCTGGAACTTCTGAAAACATCACAGTTAGGTCCCTGTCTAGTACTGGTTGCCCAGTTTTGAAATTAATTGGGCCACTTAAACTCTTCCAAAAATTGTGCAAATTTTTGGGTAGCCTCCTCATAACAATATGAAGTTCCCTAATTTTTACAGATTATTTGAAAATCATTTAGTAGGAAAACAAAATAGTAGTTGCTTATAGGCATTTTTGAGAATTTCCAAAGTAATATCCTTTTGATTTTTTTAAGCAAGTCAAGATATTGATTGGAGCTCTTGGAACTTCCTTGACAAATATGAGATGTCAAGTATTTTATTTTGCAACTTTCAATGCTTTCATTGCTTTGTAGAATTGTTTGAGCAAGTTTGGCATTTTAGTTTTCCAACTTTTGAGAAGCCAATTTAGTGTGTTGTTTAGCAATTTAAATGGATGCAATGATACATGCATGCCATGATGCAAATGAGGACACAAAAGTGGAAAAATTACACGGGTTTTTAGGGTCTCAGCGTTGGGCTGTTACAGTCGGCCTGCAGTCCGACTCGGACACGATCCGTACCGTACGCTGATGCATGTAAAATGCATACATGAACTTTGCACTTTAATTGCTTATATTCCAATCATATTTGCATCATATAAGGGTTATATCAATGTTTTATAATGATTTTTGGGAATATTCATTTATTTCCTATTTTTATGGAATTAACCCTGCACAGGCAGAAAACCCCGTTTTCTTATTTTAATGTTTCAGGGACCCAAACGTCAACGAAATCACCTGGAAATTTACGGGCGTCAATATTTGGAAGGAAGAAGACCTGTGGGCGAAGGAAGCGAGCAAACGGAGGCCGAGGCCAAACGGGGGTGGCCCACGCGGCCAGGTACTGTGGCCGCGTGGGGCCCACCCGTTTGGCCCTCGTGGCTCCGTTGCCGTCGATCTTCGCTCCACCGACATAGTCTTGACCTAAAAACGCCTATAAAAAAGGTCCCCCGACGTTCTCTGGAAGGAGCGCCGCACAAACACAGAAACACCGAAACGGAGATCAGGAGCTGCAGATTGGAGGGGGAAAACTCCGGCGGGGCGCTGCCGGCGTGGTCTCCATCTTCTCCATCGACTTCTCCACCGTCTCCATGATGAAGAGGGAGTAGTCCACCTCTGGACTATGGGTTTGTGGAAGTAACTTATGTATCTCTCCTCTCTTGAGCTTCACTAATTAGCACCGTATGAGCTGCTGAACATGATTACGGTCACCGTTGTAATACCTTTGTGGTGGATCTTTATGAGTTAATATATGTTTGAGATTGCAATGTTTGTTTCAGTTATGAGTATAGATGCATATTATGTACCCCGTTCTTGTCTACTTGTTTTGATCAAGCATGTTTATGAGAGCGTGTGTGGGGGAACGTGTGCATTAGTTGGAGTAACGGGGGGTGGCTAGTGCAGTGAACGTGAGAGAAAGTTCTGCGATCCACTTTGGTATCTTTACCTTACTTTGTTACCTCACTAGGGATAAACTAAAATACCATGCTACCGGGGATGTGGGCGTGACCATTGCCACTACTCCATGACTAGATCTAGCATGTTCTTATTTTCACTTCATGTCATGATACTTAATGCTATACTCTGAGTTATCTTAATTACTGAGGTGTTATGATTTAGTTCGCATCTTGGTGGAGTATAAGAGAGGTTAATAACCAAAAGATCTCTATGTTAGGACGTGATGCCCATATATCTAAGTAACTTGTTATCAAACCCTGTGTTGCAATCTCATATGTTAACTGTGTGTGTTCCATTGTCTACCACTTTATAAAGAGAGAGTGCATTTGTGAAACCATGAACCCCAGTCCATTTTTAATCATAAGAAACACCTTTCCAACACCATATACCACTTTTCTATTTTCAGCCATCATTAAATCCGAAAATACAAAAATACTTTTCATCTTGCATACATCATTCAAAAACCCAAAAATATCATTTATCATTGCATCCACCATCATTGCATATTTATTTCTTGTTTGCATTGCATAACTATCCTGATATCATTCTTACACCTTGTGCTTGACAACCACAGGTGAGGTTGAGGACCAAAACATCTAACCTTGTTTTGTAGGTAACCAAAAGAAGGATAAGAAGATAAATCTACCACTTCAGATTCCCCGAGAGTTCGATATTAAACCCTCGAGTCACCCCTCGTGGGGAAAACTGTCTTCCACTTACTATACACTCTGCACTTGGAGTCTCAACCTAATCCCGTTTATTTTGCAGGTATCAAAGCCTTGCTCTTCGGGACCATCAAGACGTTTTCTGGCGCCGTTGCCGGGGAATCGTAGCTGAGAGATTTATCCAAGGGTGTGCATCATCGCATTCATCTCACAACAAAGTCAACGTCACCAACTTGTGCTAACACCTAAGCTTGGGGAGGTTGCACCTACGTGAGCACCATCTTATCCATCTTTACTTACAAAGCAATTTATTTGTTTTGTTAGTGTCATTGCATATCATATCATATTTATTTCAGTTTTGCATAAAAAATTAAAAATACCAAAAAAAACTTGCTATAATGGAAAAAAGAACCTTTTGGCCATTTAGTGTTAGGAACTTTCCTCAAGATATGAATATTCCAGTTGGAGAATTTGAGGTAGATCCTAATGTCACTAAAATGATTTATGAACACCGTTTTTCTGGGAAACCGAAAGAAAATGCTCTACTCCATCTTAACAAATTTAATGAAAGATGCAAAGTGTTAAACTTGACTCATGCCAATGCTAATGTGATCAAAGTAAAGCTTTTTCCTTATTCCTTAGCTGGAAAAGCTTTAGATTGGATATTAAAATGGCCACCTAAAATTTTAGCAATTGGTTTAACCTAAAAGCTTCATTCATTGAAAGGTTTTGTTTTTCAGAAATGGTTTACAATATTAGACAAATAGTTATCACCTTTAAACAAAAAGAGGATGAACCTATGGTAAAAGCATGGGAAAGGTTTAGAGGTATAGCTTATGGAATGGAACATGGCATGAGAGATTGGATGCTCATGCATATATTTTATAGAGGATTGTCTGAAACCTCTAAACTCTTTTTGGATAAGGAATGTAAGGGTTCTTTCATAAATGTTACTATTGCTGATGCTTACATTCTACTTGATGGCTTGCTTTTGGAAGTGAAAATTAAAGAAAGTTTAGAAAAAGCCCAAGTACCTGAAGATGTCTTTGATGACCGTTATGAAATATTCAACCTATACAATAGGGAAAAGAAAGTTGAGGAAGTTAAAATGCTTAATGAAGTCAAGGATCCTTTGCTTGACTTAGAAAATTGTAGCTTGCATGAATTAATATCTATCTTACAAAAATTTGCAAGTGATCCTTCCATCAACACTAACCAAGCAGGTTTTGGTTCTTATATTGCTAATCATGTCTTGAAAGAAAAGATTGCTAGGTACAACCAAGAGGCTATGATACCACCTAAGCTTGGGGATATGTGGATACCTAAGGTACTAGTAACTATTGGAAAAGAGACACACCATGCCATACTTGATCTAGGATCTAGTGTCTCTGTTTTATCTAAAGAACTATATGAAGTGCTTGAATTGAAAAATCTTGAAAAATGCTCTATTGAACTAGCACTTGCTGATGACTCTATTAAACATGCTTTGGGAAAAGTAAGTGATGTTATGGTAGAGTTACATATGACTTTTGTGCCTGTGGATTTTCTAATCATGGACATGGGGATAAAACCTCTAGTCCTATTATTCTTGGAAGACCTTTTCTTCGTACCACAGGTGCTATCATTGATTCAAAGGAAGGGAATGTAAAGTTTCAGTTTCCACACAAGAAGTGCATGGAACACTTTCCAAGGAAGAGGGAACCACCAAAGTTCAAGCTCCCTCATGAGCTTCGTCCACAATAAAACAACAAGTAAGAAGCCTAGCTATATGGCTATAAAGAAAGCGCTTTGCGGGAGGCAACCCGGTTATTTTTGTGTGTGATTTTTCTTTGTGTCCTCTTGCTGTAACAAGAGATTTTGTGTCTAGTTAGGTTCTGGAGTTTTTAATAAAGTGCCAAGTTTTACCCTTTTTGGTTTGAAAAAGTTGCTTATAGCGTTCGGAGATTTTATTCCTGCACGAGTCAGTGCACGGTATGATTTTTAATTCTTATTCTGTAACTCCGAATGAGCTCATATTTGAACTGTAGTTGCAACTTTTCATCCTCTGTATGCATGAATTTTTTCGGAATTTTTCGAGAAAGTTTGGTAGGGTAGAAAAATACGTTTTGCTGCTGCTGTTTTTCTGGACAGATTCTGTCCCATTTTGTTTGATGCATGCTTTGAGCTTTTAAGTTGAATCTTTTTGATCCAATTGAGTTTATGAGTAGGCATACAACATTATACACTTTCTGGACATGTCATATGAATTTTTGTTCAAGGATTATATGCAGCAAGGAACCTATTTGTTTATCACTATTAATGCACCCCACAGAAAAGAGATGGGAGAAACGGTGTTTTGAAGTTTTTTCACAGGGATTGGAGGAGATGCACCAAGAGCTATCCAAGGATGGTGAAGACCATAAGCTTGGGGATGTGAAGACAACCCCGCTGGACCTACACACTCTCGGTTTGCACACGTCCAACTTCTGTTTTTCGATCGAAACACTTTATCGCATAAACTTGGAGCGTCGTTTTTTGTTTTTGTTTGAGTCTTGAGAGACCACCACACTATCAATTATATATGAGAGAGCTACTGGAAATATGGGTTGAAATATGTTGGATGCTTTTATAAGATTGGGAAAAGGGATGTTTGACTTGATTTTTAATGATACATATAGTTGCATGATTCATGAGCTTGTTTATGAGTAATAGTTTGCAAATTCTTTTTGTAGAGCTATCACTTATTCATGTTTTGGTGCTGATTGTTATTTACTTGGTTTAACATGGATTAGTTAGTTCTATGGACACTCATGCATGCATCTAGATGGTCAACTTTCTCCCTTTTGCTAGCCCAAAAACTCCAACAAGCAAAAACTTGTTTCCAACACCTTCAACCAAAGTTATTCCAGTGAGTCCACCATATCTACCTATTGGCTTTATGCTATTCCGAGTATGTTTAACATGTTGTTTGTGTTATCTTACCTCTGAATGAAAATGTTTATGTTATTGATTGCAATGGAAAAAATTGGTTATATAGCTCTCACGAACTTGATGCACAATGTTCTTTTATTTGCATAATAAAACTTGACCCATTGTGATTAAGATTATGATGTTTGTGGCTTGATGAATGTTTTGGGTTGGAAGTTAGCCCATATGTGCTGTCACATGGCAAGCTTTCAACACGCTCTTCATCTCATTTAGTTGATATCATGTGCTTTTGTCTATGGATGCTTATCATGTTGAAATAAATGTGGAAATAGAGTGAGTTTAAATGAGTTTGTGTAAATGGTTAGAGAGACGCCTGGGCCGCTAATCTAAGCCATGCATCATTCATGGTGGAAATTTACTTACATACTATGGTGAACCTTCTGTGATACACCTTGCAATAAAAAACTATTCCAAATGGTAAATAAAAAGGGTGTTGAGATTGTTCATTTTGTTTGTTTGTCTTGTCATTTTGATATGGGCTTGTTCCATATCTTGGGACAAGAGGTACCCCAGTTGACGCTCTTGATGATACTATTATGCTTACAATGATATTTAATTGAACTTGCTTTGTTTCCCAAGTTGAGTAACACATGGTGTAAGTACTTGTATTCAAGGGGCATGAGACATTCAACCCATTCTTTATCAAGCACACTACTCATATTTGCTTTCACTTTAACCTTAATCATTCAAGATGCTATGATAGGGGCAATGAGAGCTTGACACCAATGAATACCTTATTGCAATCATTAACTTAAGTAGAAGAGTTTGGAAGTTGGATGAAACTTATGCATGCTTTACCTCTACTCACATATACATCTTTCCAAAGTGTACACCTATCATATTCAGATTTTCATCTACACTCTATGACCATTGTAGGATGTTCTACTTATCATTATGCATACATGTGTTCCATATTACTTGCTACCATGTTACACTTTGTGAACTATCAATGAACATCCTTGTCTTGAATACTTGATATCACTTCATAAACTATTTGCATATTGCTACTCCTTTGAAGAATGAATCATTTGACTATATGTAGCAATAGTAATCATCTTTGATATCATTGTTAAGTATTAAATTGCAAAGTCCATGTTAGTTTTATCATCTTCATACTCGAGGACGAGCATGGATTAAGCTTGGGGATGTTGATGCATGTAAAATGCATACATGAACTTTGCACTTTAATTGCTTATATTCCAATCATATTTGCATCATATAAGGGTTATATCAATGTTTTATAATGATTTTGGGAATATTCATTTATTTCCTATTTTTATGGAATTAACCCTGCACAGGCAGAAAACCCCGTTTTCTTATTTTAATGTTTCAGGGACCCAAACGTCAACGAAATCACCTGGAAATTTACGGGCGTCAATATTTGGAAGGAAGAAGACCTGTGGGCGAAGGAAGCAGCAAACGGAGGCCGAGGCCAAACGGGTGGCCCACGCGGCCAGGTACTGTGGCCGCGTGGGGCCCACCCGTTTGGCCTCGTGGCTCCGTTGCCGTCGATCTTCGCTCCACCGACAGTCTTGACCTAAAAACGCCTATAAAAAAGGTCCCCCGACGTTCTCTGGAAGGAGCGCCGCACAAACACAGAAACACCGAAACGGAGATCAGGAGCTGCAGATTGGAGGGGGAAAACTCCGGCGGGGCGCTGCCGGCGTGGTCTCCATCTTCTCCATCGACTTCTCCACCGTCTCCATGATGAAGAGGGAGTAGTCCACCTCTGGACTATGGGTTTGTGGAAGTAACTTATGTATCTCTCCTCTCTTGAGCTTCACTAATTAGCACCGTATGAGCTGCTGAACATGATTACGGTCACCGTTGTAATACCTTTGTGGTGGATCTTTATGAGTTAATATATGTTTGAGATTGCAATGTTTGTTTCAGTTATGAGTATAGATGCATATTATGTACCCCGTTCTTGTCTACTTGTTTTGATCAAGCATGTTTATGAGAGTGTGTGGGGGAACGTGTGCATTAGTTGGAGTAACGGGGGGTGGCTAGTGCAGTGAACGTGAGAGAAAGTTCTGCGATCCACTTTGGTATCTTTACCTTACTTTGTTACCTCACTAGGGATAAACTAAAATACCATGCTACCGGGGATGTGGGCGTGACCATTGCCACTACTCCATGACTAGATCTAGCATGTTCTTATTTTCACTTCATGTCATGATACTTAATGCTATACTCTGAGTTATCTTAATTACTGAGGTGTTATGATTTAGTTCGCATCTTGGTGGAGTATAAGAGAGGTTAATAACCAAAAGATCTCTATGTTAGGACGTGATGCCCATATATCTAAGTAACTTGTTATCAAACCCTGTGTTGCAATCTCATATGTTAACTGTGTGTGTTCCATTGTCTACCACTTTATAAAGAGAGAGTGCATTTGTGAAACCATGAACCCCAGTCCATTTTTAATCATAAGAAACACCTTTCCAACACCATATACCACTTTTCTATTTTCAGCCATCATTAAATCCGAAAATACAAAAATACTTTTCATCTTGCATACATCATTCAAAAACCCAAAAATATCATTTATCATTGCATCCACCATCATTGCATATTTATTTCTTGTTTGCATTGCATAACTATCCTGATATCATTCTTACACCTTGTGCTTGACAACCACAGGTGAGGTTGAGGACCAAAACATCTAACCTTGTTTTGTAGGTAACCAAAAGAAGGATAAGAAGATAAATCTACCACTTCAGATTCCCCGAGAGTTCGATATTAAACCCTCGAGTCACCCCTCGTGGGGAAAACTGTCTTCCACTTACTATACACTCTGCACTTGGAGTCTCAACCTAATCCCGTTTATTTTTGCAGGTATCAAAGCCTTACTCTTCGGGACTATCATACGCTACGGCCCAAGCCTCCCGGCGACGGGCCTGCGCTTCGCTCCAAAGTTAGCCGCTCACTCCATATCGTCATATGAATTTGGATCACCATAAAACAACACCATTGTCGTTTTTCTATCTTCTCTCACTTGGAAATCACATTCATGGTTACAGTGACCGGTTGACCGCATTATATAATTAAAATGTTGAGGCAACAAAAATATTATCCGTCCTACTGTGTTCAACGAGGATGTTGAAAATTGCTTGTGTGTCATGCTACACAGTAACCAAAGCCTCTCACTCTAATGCAAATTCGATGAATCCACGTGTAGCATACTAGCATTCGAGCCGAATCCTCACACACTCCGCTAACAGGAGAAGTAGCGCTCACTCAATTTCATTCTCTATGTACACTGACCAATGAGGCTGACAAAAACAAACATACATGCACATGTAAACTCCAGTGAGAGCAATGCTCACAAAACTACTAAATATGAAATAAGCCAGGCAAAGAAAACGAACTGATCAACAAACTAACTCTGAACAACTATTTGGATACGCAATAAATGCAACGAGAGAAACCATATAGAAAACGCTCCCGCCCTCGCGTCGTCCTCCCGAGGGCGACTCGGGGCGACTAGGGTTCCGGCGCGCCGCCACCTCCCTCCTCTCTCCTCTCCCTTGTCGCCACCCGAGGAGGCCGACGGGAAAGCCCGCGCGGCCGCCGATGAAGGTGGCGGCGAGGATCTCGCTGCTCCGCCTCGCGCGCGGAGGGTTCTGGTGTCGGCGACGGCGGTCGCGGTTGGTGTTGCGGCGTCAGCCCTGGCGGCGGGGGGCGTCGCTGGTGCTGCTGGTGGCCCTCCTTGGTCGCGCGGGCGGCGAGGGGGCAGTGGAAGAGGCCCGCGGTGGGAGTCTCCCCGTTGACTCCCTGCTCCAGATCTGAAGACGGCGGCCACGTCCACCATGGATCCCGACCCATCGGGGTTGGCGGGGCTGGGGGCTCTGCCGGGAGAAATCCCTGGCCAGCGGGGCGGCCACGTCGTCGGCGACGTCTCTGACGCCGTGCTTCTCCTTGGAGGCGACGATGAGGTATAACCCCCTTCCTGCCCTCCTTCTCCTGTGCTCGGGTGAAAACCCTAGGTCCTTGACCGGGTGGCGGCGGCATTCTGGCGTCGCGTTCTCCTTGGAGGCGCCGTCTTGGGCCATGGGAAGGTGGTGGCTTTGTGTGTGACTGTGGTCTGCTCGTGGCGGCGCTTCTTGCGGTGCAGTGCTGTCTGGCCATTGCTCCCATGTTGTTGTGCTAACCTTTCGCAGGTGGTTTGCTCGTCGGGGTCGGCGCCCTCGAGCCTGGTGAGAGGGGAAAGGGTTCCCCTCTGCGACGGCAACACAGTGGCGAATGTGTGGAGTCAGCGTCTTGGTTGAGCTCTGCCATGGCGGCTCTGGCCTCCCTCTGGCCGTGTCTTCTTTCTGCGTGTTCTCGTCCTTCAGCTTGCATCTTGCTGCGTGGTCGGCGCCGGCGGCGGTGTCTGTGGGTTGCCAGCTCGCGTGCGGTGGTGTTCGTGCTGGGTCCTTGTTCTGCTCCTCGAAGTGTCTGCATTCGTGATCTCGGGTGAGCTGCTCCACCTTCCGACGGTACGGCGCCCTACGAGCCAGGGCGAGAAGACAGGGGTCTTCTCTGAAGGTGGAGGCGAATGGCATGACGGCGACGACAAGCAAGGGATGATGAAGACGATCTCCCCGGTGGCGTGTTCGGCTCCACGGCGTCCCTCTCCGGTTTGCTGCCTTTGTCGGCGGATGGTGGTCTCGAAGTTCAAGCTGTGCTTCCTCTTGTATCCTATGTTTGCTTGTATTTCGTTTCCTGGAAAGCTGTTCTTTCAGCATCTTGTAATTGCGTTGTAAAACTGTGAGCTTTGTTAATTCAAAGCTGGGCTTATAGCCTTTGTTCTAAAAAAAATAAACCATATACAACAGGTCTAAACTTCCTAGTTAAGCTTTTAACTTGTAGAGTTTATTATTGGAATCGTATAATTTTATACACGTTGTATAGACATACATAATATATACATGGATATCAGTCGTGGGACGCAGGAGTATCAACAGCTGAATCCTGTTCATCCGGCACCGGCAGTGTAAGAAAATCCAGAAGTTGTTTTCCAGGAGCGTTATCTAACTTCTCGGACGTCCCTGTCAATTGTCATAACACAAGATCAATGGTTATGGTTTAATTATGATAGTACCAAACTAAAATTTGCACCGTCAACACAAGCTTGTAAACTTGAGAATCTTGCTCTTCGCTCCAGGAATTTCCACCTAACTCAGTCATAAGATCATCCGGAACACAGCCGCAAAACATCACTACGATTTCCCTTATCTTTACCACCAGAACCAGGGATCTTCAGACAATTTCTTAAATAAGGTAGAATAAGAGAGATCGGAGTATCACCAGGTGCTGTATAGTACATGTCCCCTGTTAAGTCAACTGTTAATTCTCCACCAGCGGGATCATCTTTTCGTTCAGTTACTGTGCCTTCGAAAGCAGAAAGCCTGTAAAACTATAAGTTAGTAGTACGTGAAGACTGAAGACACAGGCATCGGCAAGTTTTTCTTTAGGCACTGACCATCCTCGCTCCACCCAGGAGAGGTCGGCTTCGCTCGGCAGCTCCAGGAGCAAGGCCTCGTCTCCAGCGTCGGCTGGCCGGTGGTCGCCTCTCAGGAGGCTAGGGTTTCTGTCACATCAGGCAGCCGTAAGTAATATGTAATCCACAAAACAGAGCTTCTTTGGGTACAAAACAGAGAAATTAGAAGAGAAAAGAAGCGTTGTATAGTGGAGATAGACGTACTGGTATTGTGATCCATGAGGTCGCGGGTCACGACTGCCGTAGAGAAGATAGAGGTTGCAGGCACGGAGGAAATGAACAGAGGATAGGGATGGGGAGGAGGCATCATAGTTCATGGACATTAGACGCCAGCCTCCTCGATCACCATTGTTTATTTCGGTAAATTATTGTGTGACGATTCATATCTGCATGTTCAGACAAAAATACTGGTTGTTAGGACTAACAACTTCTGTACGTGACGAAGTTAAATTACAAAGTCAATTGTTCTCTGTACCATTCGAATCTCGCGGGCACAGTCAGAAAACAAGTTTCACAATAATTATAGTTACTCTTTAGATTCGAGATAAAATTCGAGGAGATATATCCTTAAGGATTGATTTTAAATGAAGAAATACCTTGTAGTCTGACATGTTCCAGTTGAATCCGAACTGGTTTCTTCACAAAGCGGAAAATAAATTAAAGTATATATCTTTAATTATATGCTCAATGATGGAGAAAGGCTCAATGCCCTTATGCTTCGATATTCCCACTCAGTTGTGCTCCTACATGCTTATATGAAATAATATAGTAGAATGTGTTTTAGTTTAAATTGCGCCAGGTAGGTTTTAAAGTCAAAACCTCTTGGGCTCCAATACCTAGCAGAATTACTACACCAGCGGTTAACCCATCAAGCCAAACTAATTGAAATGGAAGAGATTTTAATTATCTATTACTTGTGAATCAATAACCTCCATTTACAAGTTGTCTATACGCACCTAACCTCTTCGGCGTTGCATCCACTTGCACTCTAACAAGGGTTTTTGGTTACTGGTTAAAATACCACGGTTACCAGCCGATAACATGAACTCCTAATTTCCCAGTAAATGAGTTCACTGGACAAACAACCCTAACCATTTAGGGTTTGTTTGGTTGACATTTTTGGGCCAGATTCACGTTCTGGCAGCCGAAATCTGAACCAAACGATTTTTCCAGTGCCCCAGATTTGGCAACGCAGCACATTTCCTACGTGTAAACCGAAAGCAGGCCAACCCCCAGATTTCACTGCGTTGCGTTGAGAGAAATGGAAGATAGTTACCCGCCATGCCATTCCCAAGTGAAACTAACCGGTTCCTTTCTTTCTTTTCTCCTCCCACGCTCCTCTCTCTTCCTGTAAGTTACTTTTCCCCGCTGTTCTTACAGGACCTGGAGACATGTCCCGCCGGCGACCTATTCCGGCAGCCTCGCTGGCGGCCTCCGGCAGCGTGTAAGCCGGGAATCGGACACAGCCAAGCCGCCGCTTCTTTTCTCTTCCTGGACCGGCCCGACGGTGATCTGACGATAGGAGCCAGCTTCCATAGATATCCGTCGCGCCGCCTCCCCAGGAACGACGCGGATGGCGACCGGCACTGGACGGAGCCAGCATTAAGTATTGGAGGGAGCGTAATTAAGTTGGAGGGGGCGAAATAGCTAAGAACTGGTAATTAAGAGCATGATTATAATGGAGTTTATGAAGGAAATCAATTTGTTGGGGGTGGCTTAGCCCTGCTCGTCCCCCCCTTCCTCCGTCCCTGACTGGCAGGCCGACGGTCTACTGCATCTCCTCGAGTTATGCTTCTCCCCTCCTCTTCCTCTTTCACATCCCCTTCCTCTTCCCTCCAGTGCCATGTATGTTATGGCCTTTTCTTCTTTCTTTTCTGATTTTTTCTGTCATTGATTCCTTGCAATTGGCCTGAATGGTCCATGAAACTGGTATGTGCAAATTGTCTCTGAAATTGGTCTATACTGTACACTATAGCAGTGATTAATGTGTAATTGGTTTCCAACATGGTTTGGAGTTTGCGTGCAAGGTGTTTGTGAAAATCCTAGTGTTTGTTTAGTGCTAGAGCTACCAATGACAGTTGCGTGCAAGGTGTTTCCTATGACATCACTTGTAAAGAAATTAAAAATTTCTTTCAACGTTTATTTTCATGTCTAGGAGTGTATAAACTATTGTTCTGCGATTATTTATATGCCTTGGAGGCGCTACAGACACTTTTATCGAATCCACAGTTCACAGTTGTTTCAACCAAACAAACTTTCAGATTTTCCACAGTTATCAGCTCACATCAGATTTTTCACAGCAGATTTCCTGTAGCTGATTTTTAGGAATCTACAGCTCAACCAAACCACCCTAAATGTTGAATGTAGTTCTCCTAAAACCAATTTTGAATATTTTTCACGTTTTCAAGTTTGAACTTCAAAAAATGCATGAGAATGTCAGTAACTGGTCAATAATCATGCTTACCCGAAATCCAAGTGCCGTCCAGGATTTAATAAAAAAATAAATGGTGTCCACTGTTAGGTTGATCTCCTGGTCGTACGAGCCCAACGGCTCGCGATCCCCTTGACTGCGCCCTGATCGGGGGCGCCCATTTCCGTTATGGACGGTGGGCCCTGTGACCTGCGCTATATAAAGAGGTGGGGGGTCGGGGCACGCAGTACGAGGTTCACCGCGCCGCCAGTCACCCCACCGATATCCCCTTCCGATTAGGGTTAGCGCAGTGCTCACGGGAAGCACCACTGCCTCTGCCGCCGCTCCGCCACCGTCACCGTCGACCACCATGGCCTCTGACTCGAGTTCCTCGAGCCAGAGCCAAGGTATGCCTCTCAGTTTCCTCCCTCTCTCTCTCTGTTCTCTCTCACATGCTCGATTCACACATGGTTCTACCGATAGGAGGTTTCTAGGATTCTAACAATGGTATCAGAGCATCTAGATTATAGATCTTACTCGCGTAGACATAAAAAGAAAAGCAAAAAGAAAAGGAATCCCTCCCGACAGAAACCCCGATCTCAAAAGGGGAAAAGAAACTCACCGGATTTTGCCCTCGGACACGCCGGCAAAGGGCGCCGCCGTCACGGGCCGCGCCATTTCCTCTCGATCCCGATGTGCACCGAAAGGGGCATCGGGAAGAAGAAGCAACCCCGCAAGGGGAAAAGGGTACAACGGCCTCTGGGTCGGCGCCGCCGGCTTGCCGGAGCGCACCTCATCCCCGCACAACCGCCACGGGTGGCGGCGCATACGCCACGATCGACGGAGAAGCGCTGGACCTAGTCCGCAGCACGCCACCGTGTGCGGGTCACGTCGACGCATTGTTCAAGATATCTTCCGATATGCCAATTAATTGGCCGATTTATCTCTTATCGATGTCTGGCCAATACGATAAATTGGCCGATAAGTCAGCCGATATGCCGATAAACCATCCGATATGCCGATAAATCGACCGATTTACCCAATATCTTGGGTCGACCGATAAGTTACCGATAAGCGATATCCCAACATTGCGTCGACGAGAAAGAAAGAGGGGGAAAGAGGCGGTAGCCGCGCAGGGGCATTTCCGCCGTCGCCGGCTTGCCGGCGGAGCGCCGGAACCATCGCCGGCGTGGAGGTTTTCCTCCGTGGGCGGCCGTCGGCGAGCGGGAGCGAGCTGCGGCTCGAAAGAAAAGGAAAGGAGAGGGAAGGGGAAGGACGCACACGGCGCGGTCGTCTCCGGCGGCCGGCCGGCAAGCTTTTTCCGTCGCCGTTTTCGTGCGGGAGAGAGGCAGAGGCGAAGGGAGAAATGACCTAGGGTTTGACCGGGTCGAGGCGCAGCTGGTTTTGATCCAGCGAAAGTCACGCTGGACCGTCGGATTGAATCCGACGGCTAGGATTGTAACCCTAATCCGCTAGCGGGCCAATGGGGCGAAAGTGAGCAGGGCCGTGGGCCACGTCCCTGGCGACTGCGTCACAGCAAGCGGCAGTTAGCTCGCAGCGCGCGCGGGAGCAGGCAGAGCAGGCCGTGGGCCTAGGTTTTCCTGCCGTGCCGCGCGACAGATAGCCGAAAGGCCGTGGGCCTCTCGTTTATTCGCACATAACAGTTTTTTGTTTTCTGTTAATTTTTTTACAGAAGCATGTTTAGTTATGTTTTGTTTCTGTTTTCCTATTCATTTTTATCCAACGAAAATTTTGTTTAGTAAACAGAAGAAAAGTAAAAGAAATACTTCTGAAAAGTATAAAGTTTCATGAATTTTATTCATGTTTTTCCGCTGCATATAGTTGAAAAGTGCTTTTGAATTCTAAATAGAATTAAAGTGAGAATTAAAAGCATGATAAAGTGATATTAAAGATGATTATGATTCTGTTATTAAATGACCAACGTTGTTAATAGCATGATCATGATTTGTTTATTATGTGTAAAAAGGTGCATTTATTTATTTTATTGGCCAACGGTAATATAGTTTTAATTGCACAAACAGTTGTATGCTTTGATATATACCAATGTTGGATTAAATGTATGCAATTGTTTTTTGTTATCTCATATCCTTGTGGTTTCAGGAAGTTTTCACTTGATGAGTTGCCTCAAGGACATTCCGATGCTCAGGGGTGACAACTACGCTGAGTGGTGGAAGAAAGTTGAACTGGCTTTCATCTGCGCTGAGGTTGACTGGGTTGTGAATGCTCCACAGCCAGTCAGGCCAGCTGAGCCGGTAAAAGAGACAACTGATGATGAATCTGCTTGGCAGAAAAAGTTGAGGGACCATGCTCCAGTGGAGATGGGATACACCCTAGAGAACCAAAAGTGGGTGAACACCAACAAAAAGTGCATGTCATTTATAAAGAACACCGTTGAGAACGCAATTGTGGGCTCAATTGAAGAGTGTATCTCCGTGGGAGAGTATCTTCAAAAGATAAAGAGCCAGTTTAAAAGACATATGCTACCCAGCTGCTAAAACAGCTGGTGACAGAAAAGTATCATGGAGGTGCACATGGCATAAGGGAGCACATTCTCAGAATGAGCAACATGGCTGCTAAGCTTAAGACAATGGAGGCTGATCTGGAGCTCAAGCCTGCACTCATAATTCACTTGGTGATGGCTTCACTGCCACCACAGTTTGACAATTTTGTTGTCAATTACAATGTGTCACCTGAAAAATGGGACATTGAAAAGACCATTGCCATGTTGTCGCAAGAAGAGGAAAGGCTCAAGTCCCAGAATGGGGGCTCCTTGAACTACGTGAAGGACAACAAGAACAGGAACTACAATGGTTCCTCTTCAAAGCCATATGGCAAAGGTCCCCACCAGCATAAGCCTTATGGCAAAGGTCCCCAGCAGTATCAGCAACAGTTTCTAGTGGACAAAGACACATGCCTCCACTGTAAGAAGAAAGGGTATTTCAAGCATGATTGCCCAGATTGGCTCAAGAGCATAATGGCAAAGAAAGGTATAGACACAATTTCTTTTGTAAATGAATCCCTGTATACACAGTTTTCAAAAATCTACTTGGTGGATTGACTCAAGTGCAACTGTTCATGTTGCAAATTCTTTACAGGGATTCTATTCGACAAGGACTTTGCAAAGAAGCGAAAGGTGTTGGAGATATGCCCTAGAGACAATAATAATTAAGTTTATTATTTATCTCCATGTTTATTATTAATGTTTGTATCTTTATGCTACAACTGTATTGGGTACTTGTATAGCAAATACAACGTATGCAAGAGGAAAACCTCCGATACACGTGTAGAGATACGAACGGAAAAAGAGTTCCTGGTCTTGTCTCTGAGACTAGCCAATCTTGTTGCTCGATGATCGCGTTTTCCTGATCATGGACTTTGTATAAGTCATTCAACTATAGGAGTGGATTATCGGAATGATAATCGCACTGAACCGACCCACCATATGATCTTGCTATGAGACAAATCGTCGACGATGAAATAGCAATTGATCATCTATTTATTTATCATTAGCTAGATCCCTATGCTATGAGAATATCTTGTGACCGCTTATTCGACATTCGAGCTTTGATTTCCATCAAACGTCTTGTAGTAACATGGGACTATGATAGGTGGGCTTGAACTAGAATTTGTATTGGAACAGAGATCGTTCAAGAATGGCACTTACTCCTCCAGACGATGGAGAGATACATCCTCTAGGCCATCTCAAGTATTGTTGTTGTCACCCAAATCGTCTGGCCAGACACAAGCGTGATTTATCACGGGACAACATATATACGGAATGAGAAAAGAGAATGATATTGGTACGAGAATAATATGTGTTATGGTCAAAGGGGTTTGATCACACTAGAGCACATTGTCTCAATCTCGAGATATCATTGGTATCGTGCACGTAAGGGGATTAAGCGTAATGGTTAACGCACATGTTCTGTTGTTCATTCACAACACAAGGGTGCCAGTACGAATTCCTAACCCACTGCTGGTTATTGTTTGGTAAGCTCCCAAACAATACTTTGTGATTGCTGAACCTTTCGGGTCACACGCTTAATCTGTAGGTCAATCTTTGATCGAGTGTAAAGATGTAGTTTTAGTGGGAATGAGATTGTGTCGGAGTAGCTCCGATGTCACTGGACTTGTTCCGATGAATTATAAGTGAGAGAGGATGCGGACATCTAATGTCCGGGATGATAGGAATGGTTTCTATCATCAGCGGATTTAATCAGAGTGCTTATGAAGAAGGAAATATTGTTCCGATGTTTTGTCGGCGGATACTAGGTATCCCGGTTCATATAAATATGAGTTATATGATAAGTAGTTAATTCCGGGAATTTTCCGTAAAAGGAAATATTCATTTAGGAATTAATTAGACAAAACAATTGATTATTTATTTAATTAAAACAAAGGAATAATATTAGTAGGCCCACCAAGGTCGTGGTGGGCCACGGTGCCGTAGAAGGGGAAGTTCCCCCCATGGCCGAAACCCTAATGGGCCACGTGGCCCATGGGGGGGATGGCGGCGGCAGGAGGCGGTGGGAGGGGGAAGTTCCCCTCCAACCCGAGTTGGAGGTGGGGGAGGTCTCTGATACGTCTCCAACGTATCTATAATTTCTGATGTTCCATGCTTATATTATACCATTTTCTACATGTTTTATATACACTTCATATCACTTTTATGCATTTTCTGGGACTAACCTATTAACAAGATGCCAGTGCCAGTTCCCTGTTTTCTGCTGTTTTTGGTTTCAGAAAAGTTACTTCTGCGAATATTCTCGGAATTGCACGAAACAAAAGGCCACGTCCCTATTTTTCCAGCACCGTCACGGAGTCCGAAGGAGAGACGAAGGAGGGCGCCGAGGTGGCCAAACCACACCTCGGCGCGGTGGGCCCCCTGCCGCGCCACAGGTGGTGTGGGCCCCTCGAGCCTCCACCGACGTTGCCCCTTCGCCTATTATTGCCTCAGACGCGAAAACCCTAAACCAAGTCATATTTCCAGAAGAGTTCCGCAGCGCCGCCGCCATCGACGACAAGTTTCGGGGGACAGAAGTCTCTGTTCCGGCACGCTGCCGGGACGGGGAATTGCCCCCGGAGTCATCTCCATCGACACCACCGCCATCTTCATCGCCGCTGCTGACTCCCATGATGAGGAGGGAGTAGTTCTCCCCCGAGGCTGAGGGCTCTACCGGTAGCTATGTGGTTCATCTCTCTCTCCCATGGTGTGATCTTTATGTGATCATGTGTATTGCTAGTATCGCTGAATACATTAATAATGTTTATGCTACTCAAGTGATTTTGTCTAGTTTCTGGAGTCGTTGTGACAACACGGTATCAAGGTGACAGTGTGGGTACTTGTGTGACTCTATGAATAATTTAGATATTATCATGGCTTATTCTTGGGAACTTGGTGTTTGTTTACTCAGACTTTGAGGAGTGCTTTTGCAGCC
The DNA here is from genome assembly GCA_947311845.1 of Poa pratensis. NCBI lineage: Eukaryota > Viridiplantae > Streptophyta > Magnoliopsida > Poales > Poaceae > Poa > Poa pratensis. The sequence goes on along the minus strand of CAMZMU010000062.1, from coordinate 36,546,435 downwards.
CTACACGTAGTACTCTTGTGTTATCAAGAAGGAGAATAATCCCGAGCAGTATTTACTTGTGTTCAGTTGTGCTAATCTAGTTGAATATGTAGATGTTACTCTTTATCTATTATGCACTCTATAGGTTACTTTAATATGAACTCCGGTACTCTCCACGGTGTAAAGGTGACAGTGTGTGCACCGTGTGTGATTCCTTTATGACGTTGTGGCGCTTGTTTACTCCGGCTTGAGGTGTGCTTTTGTAGCCCTACACAATGAATGGTGTTTGTTATCCAACAAGAGAGTGTTTAAGAGTAGCTTTTACTTATTCAGTTATGAGATCATTGTTGAGAGTGTCCACTAGTGAAAGTATGATCCCTAGGCCTTGTTTCTAAGCATTGAAACACCGTTTACAACAAGTTCTGCTACATGTTTGCTTGCTGCCATCTTTATTTCAGATTGCAGTTACTACTTATAATCATCCATATTACTTGTATTTCACTATCTCTTCGCCGAACTAGTGCACCTATACATCTGACAAGTGTATTGGGTGTGTTGGGGACACAAGAGACTTCTTGTATCTTAATTGCAGGGTTGCTTGAGAGGGATATCTTTGACCTCTACCTCCCTGAGTTCGATAAACCTTGGGTGATTCACTTAAGGGAAACTTGCTGCTGTTCTACAAACCTCTGCTCTTGGAGGCCCAACACTGTCTACAAGAATAGAAGCACGTAGACATCAAGCTATTTTCTGGCGCCGTTGCCGGGGAGGTAAGGTAAAAGGTATTCACATCCTCTGGCTACAAAGCTATTTTCTAGTATTGTTGCTAGTGTGTGAGTGCTCGAAGTTATTTCCTTTAGATTCTGCAATTATATCTTTTTGTTTCTTGTTTTTATTTTCACTAGTTAGGCTTAATGGAAAACAACAAAAAAATTAGAGATCTTTATGAACTTTATATTGAATTAGGACATGATGCTTTTGAAGAGAAAATTAAAAAACCTATGGAAAATTATTTGCATGATGGTAGCAATGTTATTACTATAAATTTTGAACACCATTATTGCTAATGCTATGCAAAGCTCTAAGCTTGGGGAAGCTGGTTTTGATGAATATGATATTTTTAGTCCCCCAAGTTTTGAGGAGAAAATTTTCTTTGATGATACTTTGCCTCCAATTTATGATGATTATAATGATAGTGGTATTTTGGTGCCACCTACTATGGAGGATAAAGTTTATTATGATTATACTATGCCTGCAATTTATGATGAATACAATGATGGTTGTGATAGTTTTACTCTCACTATTACTAATGAAATGTTATGCTTATGTGGAGAGTAATGATACTTTTATGCATGTGGATCATGATAAGAATGCTTTATGTGATAGCTATATTGTTGAGTTTATTCATGATGCCGCTGAAAATTATTTTGAGAGAGGAAAATATGGTTATAGAAATTTCATGTTACTAAACACCTCTCTTTATGATGAAGTTTTGAGCTTTCTCTTGATTTGCTTTTATTTGCTGGGTACTTTAAGACCTACTGGTCCTTATGAGAGAGGGAGACATGGATTCATATATCACAATAATATTAAGTCTCTCTCTTTTGTTGAAATTTTTGAAGTTGCACTTGTTTTGCCTTCCTATGCTAGTCACTTTTGCTTTATTGATTTATTTTCTTACAAGACTCCTTTGCATAGGAAGTGGGTTAGACTTAAATGTGTTTGGTATTTGCTTTTGATGCTCTCTTATATTCAACTCTTATACATATGAGAGCATCATCAAAATCTATGCCTAGCTAAAAGGCTTTAAAGAAAAGCGCTTATGGGAGACAACCCATTGTTTTTATTTTCTGTTATTTTTGTTTTCTTTTTGTTTTGAGTCAAGGTGTTGTTACTTCTGTAGCAACTCCTTTGTATCTTTATTTTATTGCATTGTTGTGCCAAGTAAAGTTCTATATTGAAAGTTGATGCAAGATTTGGATTTCTGCGCAGTGACAGATTTTTAGCTGTCACGATTTGAGCTTTCTCCCTGTAGAAAATTCAAAAATTCTGAAAAAATCACGCATATTCCTGAGATATGTACGCAACTTTCATTATTTTAGGCCAGATCCATCTGAGCAACTTAAGTGCCTCGAAAAAATTCGTCATTCCAGACTGTTCTGTTTTTGACAGATTCTGCCTTTTGTTTTGCATTCGCTCTTTTACTGTGTTTGTGTGGATTTCTTTGCTCCACAAAGCATTGGTGGCTGTAGCTAATGTCCAGAAGCTTTGGGATTGATTGTATCATTACAGAATATGAGAATTTTTGATTATGCACTAACCCTCTAATGAGAACTGTCTTGAGTTTGGTGTGAAGGAAGTTTTCAAGGATCAAGCGAGAAGGGTGATATTATGTGATCAAGAAGAGTGAAAAGCCTAAGCTTGGGGATGCCCCCGTGGTTCATCCCAACCATATTCAGAGAGACTCAAGCGTCTAAGCTTGGGGATGCCCAAGGCATCCCCTTCTTCATCAACAACTTATCAGGTCATCTCTAGTGAAACTATATTTTAATTCTTTCACATCTTATGCGCTTTACTTGGAGCGTCTGTGTGTTTTATTTTTGTTTTTGTTTGAATAAATTCGGATCCTAGCAATCCTTGTGTGGGAGAGAGACACGCTCCGCTTTTTCATGTGAATACTCATGTTCTTCACTTATATTTGTTGAGTATTCTTAACTAGCTACTGCAGTGCTTTTAGCTCCTGTTTTTCATGCATCTCTTCGAGCTGTTAGCACTTGTTTATAAATACTCTCTTGCTGCATTATATTATCATTTGGAGAGTTTATGTTTAAATAAATTGATTGGTGTTTGTTTGGAAGAAAGAAAATGCTACATGTAGTAGTTGGTATTGGAAAAGACATATGCATTCTTGTAGATCATTGTCTTGTTTTGATTTGATGCTTTGCAATTGTTTTGAGCTCTCAAGTAGATCATGTTTAAGCTCTTGCATCATGTAGTTAAAGCCTAGTAGTGGAGAACTACCGTAGAGCTTGTTGAGACTTGGGATGCATATTTGTTCTCTCTAAGGTCTAGATATTTTCTGGTAAAATGTTTGAGCAACAAGGAAGACAGTGTAGAGTCTTATAATACTTGCAATATGTTTTTATGTGATTCTTGCTGTACCGGTTTATACTTGTGTTTGCTTCAAACAACCTTGCTAGCCTAAACTCTGTACTGAGAGGGAATGCTTCTCGTGCATCCAAAACTTGAGCCAAAACCCATGCCATTTGTGTCCACCATACCTACCTACTATGTGGTATTTCCTGCCATTCCAAGTAAATATTTCATGTGCTACCTTTAAACTATTCAAAACTTTATTACTCCTTATTTGTGTCAATGTTTTATAGCTCATGAGGAAGTATGTGGTGTTTTATCTTTCAATCTTGTCATTTACTTCTGACAGACTTTCACCAATGGACTAGTGGCATATACATCCGCTTATCCAATAATTTGCAAAAAGAGCTGGCAACGGGGTGCCCAGCCCCAATTAATTACAACTTTCATTAATAATTCTCTTCACATGTTTTGCCCTGATTTATCAGTAAGCAACTTAATTTGCAAATAGACACTCCTCCATGGTATGTGAATGTTGGAAGGCACCCGAGGATTCGGTTAGCCATGGCTTGTGTAAGCAAAAGGTTGGGAGGAGTGTCATCTATAAAGAAACTAAAATACATGTGTAAACAAAAGAGAAGAGGGATGATCTACCTTGCTGGTAGAGATAACGTCCTTCATGGGAGCCGCTCTTGAAAGTCTGGTTGACAAGGGGGTTAGAGTGCCCACTACCATTCGTTGACAACAACAAACACCTCTCAAATACTTATTTTGTGCTCTCTATATGCTTTCGAAAACTTAAAAAGCTCTAGCACATGATTTAATCCCTGCTTCCCTCTGCGAAGGGCCTATCTTTTACTTTATGTTGAGTCAGTTTACCTACTCCTTTCTATCTTAGAAGCAAACACTTGTGTCAACTTTGTGTGCATTGATTCTTACATATTTACTTATTGCACTTGTTATATTGCTTTATGTTGACAACTATCCATGAGATATACATGTTACAAGTTGAAAGCAATGCTGAAACTTAATCATCCTTTGTGTTGCTTCAATGCCTTTTACTTTGAATCTATTGCTTTATGAGTTACCTCTTATGCAAAACTTTTTGATGCTTGTCTTGAAAGTACTATTCATGAAAAGTTTTTGCTTATATGATTCATTGTTTACTCTTTATCTATTTGTTAGCAAACTATAGATCATTGCTTTGAGTCACTTCATTCATGACATGAGCCTTGCAATATATTGATCAAGATTGTGTGAAAGCATGTCTCCTCAGAAATTATTTGTTGTTATCGTTTTACCTACTCGAGGACGAGTAGAACTAAGCTTGGGGATGCTTGATACGTCTCCAACGTATCCATAATTTCTGATGTTCCATGCTTATATTATACCATTTGCTACATGTTTTATATACACTTCATATCACTTTTATGCATTTTCTGGGACTAACCTATTAACAAGATGCCACAGTGCCAGTTCCCTGTTTTCTGCTGTTTTTGGTTTCAGAAAAGTACTTCTGCGAATATTCTCGGAATTGCACGAAACAAAAGGCCACGTCCCTATTTTTCCAGCACCGTCACGGAGTCCGAAGGAGAGACGAAGGAGGGCGCCGAGGTGGCCAAACCACACCCGGCGCGGTGGGCCCCCTGCCGCGCCACAGGTGGTGTGGGCCCCTCGGCCTCCACCGACGTTGCCCCTTCGCCTATTATTGCCTCAGACGCGAAAACCCTAAAACCAAGTCATATTTCCAGAAGAGTTCCGCAGCGCCGCCGCCATCGACGACAAGTTTCGGGGGACAGAAGTCTCTGTTCCGGCACGCTGCCGGGACGGGGAATTGCCCCCGGAGTCATCTCCATCGACACCACCGCCATCTTCATCGCCGCTGCTGACTCCCATGATGAGGAGGGAGTAGTTCTCCCCCGAGGCTGAGGGCTCTACCGGTAGCTATGTGGTTCATCTCTCTCTCCATGGTGTGATCTTTATGTGATCATGTGTATTGCTAGTATCGCTGAATACATTAATAATGTTTATGCTACTCAAGTGATTTTGTCTAGTTTCTGGAGTCGTTGTGACAACACGGTATCAAGGTGACAGTGTGGGTACTTGTGTGACTCTATGAATAATTTAGATATTATCATGGCTTATTCTTGGGAACTGTGGTGTTTGTTTACTCAGACTTTGAGGAGTGCTTTTGCAGCCCTACACGTAGTACTCTTGTGTTATCAAGAAGGAGAATAATCCCGAGCAGTATTTACTTGTGTTCAGTTGTGCTAATCTAGTTGAATATGTAGATGTTACTCTTTATCTATTATGCACTCTATAGGTTACTTTAATATGAACTCCGGTACTCTCCACGGTGTAAAGGTGACAGTGTGTGCACCGTGTGTGATTCCTTTATGACGTTGTGGCGCTTGTTTACTCCGGCTTGAGGTGTGCTTTTGTAGCCCTACACAATGAATGGTGTTTGTTATCCAACAAGAGAGTGTTTAAGAGTAGCTTTTACTTATTCAGTTATGAGATCATTGTTGAGAGTGTCCACTAGTGAAAGTATGATCCCTAGGCCTTGTTTCTAAGCATTGAAACACCGTTTACAACAAGTTCTGCTACATGTTTGCTTGCTGCCATCTTTATTTCAGATTGCAGTTACTACTTATAATCATCCATATTACTTGTATTTCACTATCTCTTCGCCGAACTAGTGCACCTATACATCTGACAAGTGTATTGGGTGTGTTGGGGACACAAGAGACTTCTTGTATCTTAATTGCAGGGTTGCTTGAGAGGGATATCTTTGACCTCTACCTCCCTGAGTTCGATAAACCTTGGGTGATTCACTTAAGGGAAACTTGCTGCTGTTCTACAAACCTCTGCTCTTGGAGGCCCAACACTGTCTACAGAATAGAAGCATGCGTAGACATCAGTCTCCTTCCCCGCTTTCCTTCTAGGGTGAGGCGGTTTTGGGGGGGGGGGGGGGGGGGGGGGGGGGAGGAGTCCAACTCCTCCACCCAATCCGAGTTGGGGTGGGGAGGGTCTCCTCCCCCTCCTTCCTTGTGAGGTTTGGCAGGTTTGGGAGGGAGGAGTCCTACTCCTCCTCCCAATCCGAGTTGGGGAAGGGGAGGGACTCCTCCCTCCCTTCCTTGGCCGGCCGGCCCTAAAGGGGAAGGGCTCGGCCCCTTCCCCAAGCACCTCCACCCCTTGGCCTCCTTTATAAGCAACCCCAAGCCCCTAGGGTTTGACACAACAATTGAAGCAAGTTCTCTCTCTCTCTTGTAGATCTCATGTGTTGAGAATTAGACGTCTCTAATCTTCTCATATAGATCTAATCTAGTTGATTAGATCTACCACCTAAACTACGCCGCAAGGCTGACTCTCTTCACCACGTGCTAGTAGCTAGGCGGTGAACGCACGGGGTGGGTTGACACGGTGTATGTGTGGATACCGCTAGAGCGGGATTTGCGCAAGTAAGTTCCTTGGACAACGGAACAACTTCATCAAGGTCTACATCAACGACGACGTACGGCAACAATCTCACCTCCCGGCGTGGACGTGAGATTCTTCATCAGGCTTCACCGACATCTACTTCGACAAACACAAGATCTTCCGCAAGCGTGTTTGTAAGTATTCTGGATCATCGCATTATGGGGTGCAACGTACCTTCATAGAATAGATCTTGGCGGTAAGGTTACGGAAAATTTTAAAGTTTTCCCCGCAACCCAATAGTGGTATCAGAGCCGATCTATGCGTTGGTATGATTTGATCTAGAGCACCAGTTGGTGTGAGCATTGCATGGTTCTTGCATTAAGTTTATTTTAGTTGCTTCCCAAGAAGTTGTGCATCATATTCCATGGCAGTATTGGCAAGATCTTTACGAACTTCTGGCTATCCGCGGACCTTCCGGCTGCTCCTAGTATGCTTGTTGGCGCCAACGATGTGCTTCAGTAGCTTCGGGTCTATACCCTTAGTTGTGGACGTTGATGTATATACGGATTGGGCCTGAGGGTTGGACGCCTCACGGGGGTCACGCGCACATGTGATCGTTTAGATTGGGGTTCTGCAACGTTTTCGTAATGTTGGGATCTCAATCACCCCGCAATGTTAATCTAGCAACTAGCCTAAACGTGCTTCAATACGTAGGTAGTGACGGTAATTCCGTAGAGCCTACAAAGCCACGTAAAACTTGCAAACAAAGCGTTAGATACGTCTAACTTGGTTTTGCAGGATTGAGTGCATGTGTTTTGGTATAGCTATTTTGTTACGGTGTCTTAACATGATGGTGGGAGCCAAAACAATTGATCGAGTTCGTCATCGACAATCAAGCGAAGAAGAGTTCGTCGTGGAGACCGGGAGGAGGCGCCGGCATTGCGTCGGCGACGTGTACTTGGCGAGTTTCGGATATGGTAATTTTCCTTCGGGAATTTTGCCTAACCGGGAACAATGAAGATGGTGATCCTCAAGGACGAGCGCCAAGGACTTCCGAGAAATAACAAAGGCTATACCAAAGCACATGAATTATTATTAATTGCCTGTGATGTTTATCCTTTGTTGTTTGCACCTTGATTGCGCAGTAGTCGTTTATTAGGGTGAATCCTCAAAAAATCAAGGAGATCGTGTTCTTACCAACCGTGGCACCGTCAAACCGGATGCTTGTTGCCGTACGACCTGTATCCAGGAGTAATGTGTACCAAGGGTTCGGGAGGCGGGCGCGAACGTTCCAGCAGCCAGTGTCGGTTGGTTGTCTTGACGTCCAAGCATAACATGAGTTCGGAACACATCCGTCGAAAGACGAACAGGAGTTGTAGCTGCTGCAACTAGCATAGTGCTTACCGTTGGCCGACGGACATGACATGTATCCATGCTTGCTTCGTAGGGCAATCGGGTCCTGAATCACTTAGTGCCAATCATGAGGATTATTGGACTTAGTGGGAGCATATCTTAGATTCATGTTTGATTGAATTAAAGTAGTGCATTAAAATTAGTAATAAACTAAAGTCTAAATAAACTTGTTTTGTTGTAGAAGATGGATCCCGTTGAATATTATGAAGAAACTTGTTAAAAAGTTAACTGTGGGAAGCGTGATCTTTACGGATTGGCTTCACGGGCTGAGAGAAATCTCAGTAGACGCGATTAGAGCATATTCTGGATACAACTGTTCCAGAAGTAGAAGAAGAATATTCTCCTATGGAGAAACATGAGTATGAAGTGAGTATGGTTATGCTAGACAGGATGTGTCCCAAGCTTAGCGACAGTTATCCATACTATCGCCCCTTCCGTCTTATGGAAGTTTTGAAAGCTCGGTTCATGTCCAGTTATGTCTTGCTAAACGACAAACTCAATGGAGAACTTAGATCTTGCAAACTCGAAAGCTGATGAGGGAGCACAAGGTTAAGTTCTGCAAAATACTCAGGAGCTTGAGGATATTGGGCAACCAATTCCAGGAAATCAAGTTGTTGACACACTTCCAAGATACTACCATAATTGTACTACGCCTTGTGGCGTGTTATGAATTGATGGGAGTAGAGAAGATAGTCAAGGAAATCTTCAAAATGCTCTTATCAGCTGAGATGGATATCTATGTGCATCACTTGATGACACAACCATCTTGCAAGACAGTGGCAAGTCCACAAAGGTATAGAGTTATACACAGTTATTGACATAATCTCGACTCGAATATATTTTGGTATGTGAATACTGAAATTTTTCATGTTGCATGATCGCAATGTGAAAAGGGAAAGAGACAAGAGATTTAGGAAGAATTGGAGGAAGTGGGGAAAGAAAGGCACTCAATGCGCCATGATCACCACTATGTCTTCAATCCAAGTCAATAAGAAGATTTACACTAGAACTTTAAATAAGAGTTATTTTCAGTTCGATCATTATGTAATGAATATTTTATATTCTGGAACAAGTCATTGTTCGAATTATAAAGTATGTGTGGGAATTCCAAGTTTGGAAATTCAAAGTTTATATCTTCTTTATTGTGTTATGTCATTAATTATTTGTTTGTTAAGTCTTTATTGTTTTGATTCAAGTTATTGCTTAAAGTTTTAAGTAATAAATAAAGTTAGTTTAATCTTTAATTTGGAGTTATACTTTTCGTTGGTTCTCTTTGAGACTCTTAAAGTTATCTCTAAATTAAATGGATAAAACTAAAATCACAAAGTGTCATACACTTGGAGAAATTCGAAATTCATAAAGTGCTAGGCATTTGATGAAAATCGAAATCCACAAAATGCTAGGCATTTAGTAGACTCGAATTTGGCAAAGTGCTAGGCACTAGTAAATTTCGAGATTTACATAAAGGAGTGGAATCTACCCATTAATTCAATTCTATTGAGGAATTAATATGAAGTTGCATATTAATGAAATAGAGTTAATGAAATTATTGAAGTTTCAATGTTTCATAAATTCAGTGGGAGAGTGTGAGAATCAAAATAAAGGAATCAAAGGAATTTGATTAAAGTTAAAAGAAAGGACTTAATAAAATATTGTAACATTGTTGACGAAAGAAAATTATTTCTTAGTCAAATTACTTGTGATGGATTTTGGTAACTCGAAATCATCATGGTAATAAAATCTTTTGCAAGATAAAGATTAAAAGGAAATGTTAAAGTCTTGCTTAATGTGTTGTGAAATTAGAATTCCAAATTACCCACTAAAGTAAATAGATTATTTTGTTTGATATCTTGGGATTTGTGTCAATTATAACTTAGAGTTATTTTGATAGTAAGTTCCATATTTTTCAATTAAGGATTTAAAGTTTTAAGTTCGAATTGAAAAGGTGTTTTGCAAAAGTCCAAAATTGTTATTTTGGCAAGTGACTTCCACACAAATTCTAAATGCTTGTTGACTTTAGAATTGGAGAAAAGTGTCTTCTCATGAAGAGAGAGTGGAAATCATAATACTAAATTAAGGCTGAGAGTCTTTGGGCAAGTGTTAGAATGAGAAGGGAAAACATGCAAATGTTTCCATATCATTACTTTGTCCAGGAATACATGTAAGGCATACATGGTTCGAATTAAGTATTAAAGGAAAAATCATGTGAGGAATTTGATGATTAAATCACTAGGTGATTAAAATCATTTAATGTCCAGGAACATGATATAAGCAAAACAATTACAAACAGAATAATGAACATTCATTAATGACGGCATTTGTCATAAAAGGAGTTCAAGAAAAATTCATGAGACTCTAAGATCCAATCTTGAGAGTTGTTTGGATATGATGTAAAATCATGTGCATGAATATTTCATAAAGAAAGGACATATATGAATATCTAATATTCATAGAGCTAGTCTTGATAAAATTGTTTTATCAAGGACGAATAACTGATAGTGAGAAGTTGCAATACTTTTCATATCAATTGCTTGATGCTGTTATTGAACTAAAGTAGCAATATTATTGCTAAGGATAATTAGTTTGGATTATGAAAATAATCTAGATAATTATATTATGAATGTTTGAAGTCAGTCGTATTAATGAGTAAGAATTCTATTCTTTTCATTATATAAATCGAAGGGACTTAAAAGACAGTGGGAGCTGATATTATATTTATTGAATAGGCTAGGCCGAATTAATAAATATATAAATCTCGTGATTTAAAGAGTTTAAATAAAAGGTCGGAAAATGTCTTATTAAAGTTTTGTCTCTAAGATAGAATTTAATAAACATGAGTATGAATGTACTAAAGTGCAATTCGAAAGGTAATTTCGAATTGTGTCTTGAGTCAAAGAAATTTGATCAAGAATTCATAGCGTGATATTTGCGAGATACCTTGACCTTCGTAGTCCTGGATGAGCGAATAGAGAGGAATAAGATCAAATCATATTTAATGTGATTTTGCTTATGACATTGCTATATATAGTACATAAAGCCGGAAAGTTTCCAAAGTGCTAAACTTTTATAAAGTTTTGCCACCGGCGTTAATGAGAAATTCTTAATAAGGATATTCTCATAAGAGCAGTTAATTAAGATTGTAATTGATCATATAAAGGTTTGGTAAAAGAACCTGATGGTGAGATTACAAAAAAAGACAACAAGGTGGATTTTGTAAAGCTTCAAATAGTGTGTATAGAGAAGTTACTCGTATACATATTTGTGGTGGAATTATGAAATCAATTTATTCTGATAAATGTTTTTCAATGATAAATACTAAGTGTTTTGATTTTATCAAATACACGTGTATCTTATGAGTGGATTCTACAACAAAGATAGTTATCTATCGAGGATAGTTGCGTCATTGATGTGAGACGTCATGATAAGCAAGTTATTGGATGAGTCATTACTCAGGTGAGGTTTCTATAAAGATGGTATGATAATATCAACCGGGTATTATTAATGCTACTACGGAACCGGAAAGGCCCATATCCAATTCCTAAATATCCGACTTACATAGTCAAGTTTGGCATGTGAGGTGATAAATAAAGTTTATGAACTTTGGTTGGATCAAAGTGCGGACACAGTTTCAGATCCGCATGCGAAAGCGTGAGTGGCACCTTAGTTCCATTTGGTGTCATGTCATCATGCTAACTAGAATCATTATTGTTTCTAGTGCAAGTGGGAGACTGTTGGAGATATGCCCTAGAGACAATAATAATTAAGTTTATTATTTATCTCCATGTTTATTATTAATGTTTGTATCTTTATGCTACAACTGTATTGGGTACTTGTATAGCAAATACAACGTATGCAAGAGGAAAACCTCCGATACACGTGTAGAGATACGAACGGAAAAAGAGTTCCTGGTCTTGTCTCTAAGACTAGCCTATCTTGTTGCTCGATGATCATGTTTTCCTGATCATGGACTTTGTATAAGTCATTCAACTATAGGAGTGGATTATCGGAATGATAATCGCACTGAACCGACCCACCGTATGATCTTGCTATGAGACAAATCGTCGACGATGAAATAGCGATTGATCATCTATTTAGTTATCATTAGCTAGATCCCTATGCTATGAGAATATCTTGTGACCGCTTATTCGACATTCGAGCTTTGATTTCCATCAAACGTCTTGCAGTAACATGGGACTATGATAGGTGGGCTTGAACTAGAATTGTATTGGAACAGAGATCGTTCAAGAATGGCACTTACTCCTCCAGACGATGGAGAGATACATCCTCTAGGCCATCTCAAGTATTGTTGTTGTCACCCAATCGTCTGGCCAGACACAAGCGTGATTTATCACGGGACAACATATATACGGAATGAGAAAAGAGAATGATATTGGTACGAGAATAATATGTGTTATGATCAAAGGGTTTGATCACACTAGAGCACATTGTCTCAATCTCGAGATATCATTGGTATCGTGCACGTAAGGGGATTAAGCGTAATGGTTAACGCACAGGTTCTGTTGTTCATTCACAACACAAGGGTGCCAGTACGAATGCCTAACCCACTGCTGGTTATTGTTTGGTAAGCTCCCAAACAATACTTTGTGATTGCTGAACCTTTCGGGTCACACGCTTAAGCTGTAGGTCAATCTTTGATCGAGAGTAAAGATGTAGTTTTAGTGGGAATGAGATTGTGTCGGAGTAGCTCCGATGTCACTGGACTTGTTCCGGTGAATTATAAGTTAGAGAGAATGCGGACATCTAATGTCCCGGGATGATAGGAATGGTTTCTATCATCAGCGGATTTAATCCGAGTGCTTATGAAGAAGGAAATATTGTTCCGATGTTTTGTCGGCGGATACTAGGTATCCCGGTTCATATAAATATGAGTTATATGATAAGTAATTAATTCCGGGAATTTTCCGTAAAAGGAAATATTCATTTAGGAATTAATTAGACAAAACAATTATTATTTATTTAATTAATAAAGGAATAATATTAATAGGCCCACCAAGGTCGTGGTGGGCCGGTGCCATAGAGGGGAAGTTCCCCCCATGGCCGAAACCCTAATGGGCCACGTGGCCCATGGGGGGGGACGGTGGCGGCAGAGGCGGTGGGAGGGGGAAGTCCCCCTCCAACCCGAGTTGGAGGTGGGGAGGTCTCCTCCCCCCTTTCCTTCTAGGGTGAGGCGGTTTGGGGGGGGGAGGAGTCCAACTCCTCCACCCAATCCGAGTTGGGGTGGGGAGGGTTCCTCCCCCTCCTTCCTTGTGAGGTTTGGGAGGGAGGAGTCCTACTCCTCCTCCCAATCCGAGTTGGGGAAGGGGAGGGACTCCTCCCTCCCTTCCTTGGCCGGCCGGCCCTAAAGGGGAAGGGCTCGGCCCCTTCCCCAAGCACCTCCACCCCTTGGCCTCCTTTATAAGCAGCCCCAAGCCCCTAGGGTTTGATACAACAATTGAAGCAAGTTCTCTCTCTCTTGTAGATCTCATGTGTTGAGAATTAGACGTCTCTAATCTTCTCATATAGATCTAATCTAGTTGATTAGATCTACCACCTAAACTACGCCGCAAGGCTGACTCTCTTCACCACGTGCTAGTAGCTAGGCGGTGAACGCACGGGGTGGGTTGACACGGTGTATGTGTGGATACCGCTAGAGCGGGATTTGCGCAAGTAAGTTCCTTGGACAACGGAGCAACTTCATCAAGGTCTACATCAACGACGACGTACGGCAACAATCTCACCTCCCGGCGTGGACGTGAGATTCTTCATCAGGCTTCACCGACATCTACTTCGACAAACACAGATCTTCCGCAAGCGTGTTTGTAAGTATTCTGGATCATCGCATTATGGGGTGCAACGTACCTTCATAGAATAGATCTTGGCGGTAAGGTTACGGAAAATTTTAAAGTTTTACCCGCAACCCAACAAAAGGCACATTGAAGTCGCAAATGGAGTTCAAGCAGAAGTTGAACCTGTTGGCGACATCTCCTTGGAGCTAGCTGATGGTTTCAATATTATGCTTAAAGATGTTTTATTTGTTCCTTCGATTCACAGAAACTTAATAAGTGTATCGCGTTTGGATAAAGAGAGTTATGAATGTTATTTCGGTCATGGCAAGTGTGCCATATGGTTTAAAGATGCTTGTGTGGGTATTGCTTTACTTCACGATGAGCTTTATTTGTTATCTTTGCGTGAAAAAGTGCATTCTGTGAGTAATGTGAATGAACAAAATTCCTTGTCGAACAAAGAACAAAAGAAAAGAAAGCGAACTCATGACTCGTCGAAGTTATGGCACTATCGATTAGGCCATATTTCGAGGGGAAGAATAGAAAGCCTCGTTAAAAATGATATTCTTCCTTTGTTAGAGTTCTCAGATATCGAACAATGCATAGATTGCATAAAAGGAAAGTACGTAAAGCAAATTAAAAAGGGTGCAAACCGAAGCACGGCGACACTAGAAATCATTCACACTGATATTTGTAGACCATTTCCGGTGAAAAGTGTGGATGGTTATGATTCGTTCATAACGTTCACAGATGATTACTCCTGATATGGTTATATTTATCCAATTAAAGAAAGATCTGAAGCATTGGTTAAATTTAAGATATTCAAAGCTGAAGTTGAAAATCAACATGATAAAATAATTAAAATAGTCAGGTCTGACCGTGGGGGGGAGTACTACGGTCGGCACACTCCATATGGTCAAATACCTGGACCTTTTGCAAGGTTTTTACAGGAAAATGGAATAGTCGCCCAGTATTCTATGCCGGCCGAACCTCAGCAAAATGGAGTAGCTGAAAGGCGTAGCCATACTCTTATGGATATGGTGGGCAGTATGATGTGTTATTCCACACTGCCAGTGGGATTATGGATGGAGGCGTTAAAAACCGTCATTCACATTCTCAACAGAGTACCAAGTAAGTCGGTGCCCAAAACACCGTACGAGTTGTGGACAGGGAGAGTTCCTTCTCTACGCCACTTGAAAGTCTGGGGGAGCCCAACTGAGGCAAAAGTTTTTAATCCAAATATTGCAAAGTTAGACCCCAAAACAGTAACTTGCCACTTCATTGGCTATCCTGATAGATCAAAAGGTTATCGTTTCTACTGTCCAGACAGACACACAAAGTTTGTAGAAACGAGACACGCGGTCTTCTTGGAGGACGAAATGATGAGGGGGAGCATGGTAGGCCGGAAAATTGATCTTGAGGAGAAGAGGGTGTGTGCACCTTTTCCGATGATCCATGAGCCATTTTTCGCCCTACCTGTTGTACCTGCACCGATAATCCCAGAGGTTGTGGTGCAAGCACCTGTTGTAACTCCACCCGTGGCCACAACGAGGCAAGATTCAAAACCTGTCCGTCAGGAGCCGACTCAACCCTTTGTTGAGCATGAAAGGGAGCGGCGAAAGCCACATTTAGAAGAAGAGTCGCACGTTGAGACACATGATGTGCCAGAGAATGAGACTCTCAGAAGGTCTAAAAGAGGTAGGAAATCAGCTATTTCTAGTGATTATAAAGTTTATAATACAGAAACCGTTCATATGGAAGAAGATCCCACTTCATATGAAGAAGCCATGAGAAGCGTTCACTCTTCGAAGTGACTGGAAGCCATGGAAGACGAGATGAAATCGATGAGTTCTAACAATGTTTGGGACTTAGAGGAAATTCCTAAAGGAGCCAAAACAGTAGGCTGCAAATGGGTATACAAAACTAAGTATGACTCCAATGGAAACGTTGAAAAGTATAAAGCGCGACTTGTGGCAAAAACTTTACGCAAAGAGAAGAAGTAGATTACAATGAGACATTTTCTCGGTCTCATGTAAGGATTCCTTCAGAATCATCAGGGCACTAGTTGCGCATTTTGATTTAGAGTTGCATCAAATGGATGTAAAGACGGCATTTCTAAATGGAGATTTAGAAGAGAATGTTTACATGAAACAACCCAAGGGTTTTTTCATGGAGGGGAAGGGACATATGGGATGCCGCCGAAAGAAATCCATTTATGGGTTAAAGCAAGCCTCTAGACAGTGGTATTTAAAGTTCAATAATACAATTAAAAGTTTTGGATTTAAAGAGAATGTTGAGGACAACTGCATTTATTCAAAGTTTAAAAGTGGGGAATATATTTTCCTAATTCTGTATGTGGATTATATTCTGCTTGCGAGCAATGATGTCAGTCTGCTACTAGAAACAAAGAAGTTCTTGTCCTCAAATTTTGATATGAAAGATCTTGGTGAATCTTCATATGTTTTGGGCATAGAAATTCACCGGGATAGAAAGAATGGAGTGCTAGGACTATCACAAAAGGCATATTTAGAAAAGGTTCTACAGAAGTATAATATGCATAAAAGTAGTACCTCACCTTGCTCTTATAGTCAAGGGCGACAGTTTTGGAAAATTTCAATGTCCCAAGAACCAATATGAGATCGATCGAATGAAAGCAGTACCATTTGCTTCGGCTGTTGAAAGATTACAATATGCACAGGTGTGCACTCGGCTTGACTTAGCTTTTATCACCGGGGTACACAGTAGATATCAAGAAAATCCAGGCCATGAGCACTGGAATATGGTAAAGAAAGTATTGCGTTATGTGCAAGGCGCAAAAGACCTCATGCTAATATATAGAAGATCTGATTCCCTAGAGATAAGAGGGTATTCAGACGCAGATTTTGCGGGAGACAAAGATGATAGAAAGTCCACGTCAGGATACGTGTTCACTCTCGCAGGAGGGGCTATTTCATGGAAAAGCTCCAAACAGTCATTATTTGCATCGTCCACGATGTATGCAGAATTTATAGCATGTTATGAGGCCACGGGGAGGCGATATGGTTAAAAAATTTATACCGGCTTGAAAGTGGTTGATTGCATTGACAAACCACTAAAGATGTACTGTGACAACCAGCGCGCAGTATTCTATGCTCACAACAACAAGTCGAGTAATGCTACAAAGTCAATAGATATAAAGTATTATGTTGTAAAAGATAAAATTCAGGATCAAACTATAAGTCTCGAGCATATAAGGACAAAGGATATGCTTGCGGATCCGCTAACGAAAGGCTTACCACCCAGTGTGTTCCAGGAACACATAGCCGGCATGAGTTTAATGGAAAGTGTATGATTCCTGGATCACAGAGGCCCAAAAGTAACATGATTTGTTTCGAAACAGAAAAGTATATAGTGCCTGTCTGATTCTATCGGCAATTGAGCCGTAACGATGAAACATGCTCTATGTATTGATCGGTGATAAAACGAGTAAAAGTTAAAGTTGAGATCAAGGGGGAAAATGTTAGGTTGGTCTCCTGGTCGTACGAGCCCAACGGCTCGCGATCCCCTTGACTGCGCCCTGATCGGGGGCGCCCATTTCCGTTATGGACGGTGGGCCCCTGTGACCTGCGCTATATAAGAGGTGGGGGGTCGGGGCACGCAGTACGAGGTTCACCGCGCCGCCAGTCACCCCACCGATATCCCCTTCCGATTAGGGTTAGCGCAGTGCTCACGGGAAGCACCACTGCCTCCGCCGCCGCTCCGCCACCGTCACCGTCGACCACCATGGCCTCCGACTCGAGTTTCTCGCGCCAGAGCCAAGGTATGCCTCTCCGTTTCCTCCCTCTCTCTCTCTGTTCTCTCTCACATACTCGATTCACACATGGTTCTACCGATAGGAGGTTTCTAGGATTCTAACATCCACATCCTTTAGTCTAACATACGCATGTTGTTCGGTATGTATAAGAAATTGAGGTCATGGAGAGCAGAGCGGTCTGACGCCACTCCTGCAGAGTCTGGCACTCTGGCTAATTAAGGGATCGCATCGGGTGGCAGCATCTTCAACCTAATCGTCATTTGGAAATGCAATTGTTGTCTAGTCTGCAAGTGTACACTAGTATATTGGATCCTGCCAGCTTCGGACCAAGTTATGGTTGCATCTACATCTACATCTACAAAACCATGAAGGTTTCTCATCACTTTCCTAACCAGAAGATCTAGCGAGCTTTCGATGGACTTGGTATGGCCGCTCGTTATTAGTGACATTGATCCACTGCATCTACCTGCCATTTCCCCAGTTAATTTGCTGCTTGGCCGCCGGCCGACCAGCCACGGCCAACTCATCTCGGTGACATTATCGGCTGACTTCGGACCTTCCTGCCCGGCTGGTATGTATATCATGTGAATTATCACCCGAGAGAATTAGCTACATTAGAAATATCTTTTTTCTTGAACTGATGCATGCAGTGAGTTGTATATTGTACGCACAGCGAACGAAAATCATCAGTCAACTGGAATTAGCAAAACTATATAAGATACGCTCAGTCGCTTACATACTACTCTGCAAATTCATTTGTTTACTGAACACAAAAATGCACTATTATCCATGCATTAGTATTTCTGTGACTCTTTTTGTTTACTTCAGTTGTCACAAGATCGTGTGAAGTTATGAAACAGAGTCGTAATAGTTCCTTCATTCCAGGCAGAGCACACAAGTGCAAAGAGCAGCAAACAATAACATGGCTGGCGGGCCGCTGGAGCTGTGGAACCACCGGGCGATGCAGATCCTGGTCCTGCTCAGCCTGGGGCTCCAGTTCGTCACTTCGTCCTCTTCGTCTTTGCCGGGATCCGACGGCGTGAAGACGCCCCAGTTTGAAGGCTCCTCCTCTGGCTAGCTTACCTCATGGCCGACTCCACCGCCGTATATGCACTCGGGCACATCTCGTTCAGCACGACCTTGCGTGATCACCAGCTCGTCACGTTCTGGGCGCCGTTCCTCCTGCTGCATCTCGGCGGCCCGGACAACATCACCGCCTATGCGCTCCAGGATAACCAGCTCTGGCTTCGCCACCTCCAGATCCTCGTCGTGCAGGTCCTCGGAACAGCCTACGTCCTCAAGAAGAACATCGACCGCAGCGGGGACTTGCTCCGGCTCGCCACCTTCCTCATGTTCGGCCTAGGCGTCCTCAAGTACGGCGAGAGGACGTGGGCGCTCAAGTGCGGCACTCTGGAGAGCATCAGCGTCTCCATCAAGACGCAGCCACCCGCCATCCACAACCATTTCCACCCTCAGGACGAGGCCCCGGAGGAGGAGTTCCTCGTGCGACGAGCCCACTCACTTTTCCACATCTGCAAGCGTGCAATTGTCGATTCATCGGTAATCGAGAAGGACGCCGTCGAGGGCCACGAAGAGTACACCACAAAAATGATGGACAAAGTCGAGCTCTGGGCACTGATGGAGATCGAGCTCTCCCTCATGTACGACGTTCTCTACACCAAGGCGGCCGTGGTACTACACACGTTCTTGGGTTACCTGGTACGTGCCGTCTCGCCGCTCATCACCGCCGCCTCGCTCCTGCTGTTCCAGTTAACCAGCAACGACGGTGGTCGCAGCAGAGTTGATGTTGCCATCACCTACGTCTTGCTGGGTGGTGCCATGTTCATGGAGACGACGTCACTGGTGAACGCCGTAGGGTCATCATGGACGTTCGCTTTCCTGAGCACCACCAGGTGGCGATGGCTTCGGTACGCAGCGCTGTGCAACAAGAGATGGGACAGGCTTCGGCGTGCCGTTGTGTCTCTTCACCAGCTTGTCAAGGGAGGTGGTATCAGGTACAGCAGATTAAGGAGGTGGTCATACACCATCGGGCAGTACAACATGCTGCACTTCTGCACTCGCCCCGCCTACAGGCCATTCACCAGCCCTCTGCTAGGTAGGCTTGCAAAGAAGTTTGGACCCAGTGAGTGGTGGAACAGCAAGCATTACTCAGGAGCACCGAGCTATCAAGCGATATCAGGCGTTCTATCTCTAATTACATGAGACGGCTGTATAGCAAAGGAAAGTTCAACACGGGCCTGCTCAGGAAGAAGTGGGGCGAGGACCCGCTGGAACGTCGTGGACTGTACGAAGAAGGCATTCTCAAGCACTCTCTCGGCGTCGAGTTCCAGGAGGGCATCATCATCTGGCACATCTGCACCGAGGTTTTCCTAGCCAAGAGCGAGAGAGCCAAGGCCAAGGACGCTGCACCTTGTGTGGAGGCCATCAAGGTGCTATCGGACTACATGATGTTCCTCCTCGTGGATCGGCCCTACATGCTGCCAGGCCATCCCCAAAAGAGGCTATACCAACGAATCTGCGAGAAACTGGTCACCATGCGATCAGCTAATAACTTTAAGAACCACCACAACCATCTGATTCACCATGGTAGGTTCAAGAATCTGTTTCGGTTGCGTGACGCCCCAGGCTCAAGCAGTTCCAGGGCGGCCGAGATAGAGAAGCTCTCGAAAAACCTGTACGATGACTACGAGAATCAGGAGTTCAGCCACACTGCTCCTCGTCTCACTCACGTGGCTCGACTCGCCAAGGAGCTGCTCGAGAAGGAGAAACATGGCACGATCGACCCGTTGGAGCTTGTCCTTGACGTCTGGATGGACATTCTCGTTTATGCTAGCAACAAGTGTAGCAGGAATTCTCATGCCAGAAGCTCAACAGTGGTGGCGAGATGACTACCATCCTCTGGCTTATGGCAGAACACCTATACCAAGTGTCTCTATAGTACTACTGCTGTCTTATTGGCACAAGGAGGTGATGTAATATAATTCGTTGATTTATGTATTTGCTTACTCCATCTAACATCCAAGTCGACTTAGATATTTACCACGCGTCTCTCTAGTAGGCATAAAAAGTCAATCGATGTCCTTTTGTTGATTCACATCTCTGTTCTCTGCAAAATTTCTCTTCGCCACATATTCGCCTCCAGCTCTATTGACGGCTCCCCTCAAATTTGAGCCACCCACATTCCTTTTTTTCAGAAGGAGAATTGCCCACCTTCAAAAGATGCTGAATCAGACCACTGACTCGCTCACACATGCCTGAGACTACACTTAACTAACCTAGCTATCGGCCTAATCCCTGATTCGAGATTTACTATTGTCAAGCTGGCAGCCAAATCACGATCTGGTCAGCAACATGCAACCTTGTAACATGCATGCTAATGCGATGAGCACATGCTTTGTTCCATGCCATGTGTCTAGCTACTACTTTTGTTTCTCCCTTTGGCTACTTCTTGGAATTATTCAGCATTTTATAAGTACACTGATATTATGTTGTAGTATTAGTGTGTGCAAGCTTCAAGTGTTCATGTCTGCACTCTAGTAAGAACATGCTATCCTGGCAATCAAGGTATTGGATGCAAACATGTTGACCAAGCTTAACTTCTGAATGAGTCGCATGCTTGACGATTGAATTGCAGGTTTTGTTTTTTACGATCTATCTACACAGTCACGTGATATATTTTGAAACGAGGCAAAAGATTTGCTTTTTTATATTGTTATATCGTCATTTTTCAAAACACCAATAAGAAAAACAAGTCATACATCAGGGTCTACTAAACGAAAGTAGCCCCTTGAGGATCCTGATCAACCTACTCAGTATAATCTCTCGGAAAGAGATATCGTCATTTCTTCAAAACGCTACTAGGCGACGCGATCTGGCGACCGGGAAGCAGATCAGACGAATACGTCCAGCGCCGTCGGTGACGGGAAATCGCTTCCCCCTGGGGCAACAAGGCAAATCAAAGCTTCATCCCCTACCGTCATAGACGACAAGTTCAGCGGAAGAGGGTTCTCAATGATTGCCGAATCAGACAACGGAGCCTTCTTGCAGGTGTTCCTGAATTCTTTCGTAGCCTGCACTAGGGGCATATCTCCAACGTCGAGCCCCATTTTCTTGTGGAGAACACGCTGCGCTTTCTCCACTGCTGGAAGTTGTGGCTTCGCCGCGAGCCTGCTGCTGCGACGTTCGGGGGTTGGCTGGGCATAGGAGCACGTGGCATTGACGGAAGAGGTGCGGGCAGTAACAGCATAGGCTGAACAGATGCGAGACACATCGTATGACGGTTTCTGATGACGGAGCAGTACCTCCATCGTCAGCATCATCATCATCGTTTCCAAGCGTAGCAGCCTCCGCATCGACGTCATCGCAACGAGCTGAAAATCCCTCCAGGTCACCGGGTCGCACTCCAAAGCCGGACGAAAGACCTCCGGCGACACCTCCTCAGACGCAGTCGTTGACAGGCACAAAAGCACCTCCGACTCAGCCGCCTTGCAATCGCCGTCCTTTCCTTGCATAGGCAGCAGCCCCAGGTCAGCCCTCTCGTTCTCCGGAGAGAGCACATCGTCCACGCTTATCTTGTAGCACCTCTCACTAGCCAGCACCCTCGATGCCATTGTGGAGACGCACACATCCATCTCAGGGCGCGCCATAAGCACATCTGTGAACGAGCGTAGCGTGCTGACCGGCGCTGCACGTTGCCGAGGGAGTCTTGCCGGTCCGACCCTAGGTGCAACCGGTGGCGAGGCGTGTCGGCGTTTGTTGGAGGTAGAGCTCGACGGTGCACTTCGGGAGTGGCGAGCTTGAGTTCCCGGAGCGCGAGACAAAGGCGTCGAGGTAGAGCTTGTTGGCGACACAGTCACATAATAAGATCAAGAGCAGATCAAATGTTATGTAGAAAGCAACTGGAAGAAGAATGTCAGGTCTACTGCGCAAGGCTCATTAACGTTGCCTGAGGCGAGCTTGCATACACTTGAGTCGTGCTTTTTGCTTGTTTCAATCGTGAATGGCGAAATTTTGTGTGGCCAATGTGGTAGGGGCATTTTATCAAACAGGTGGGGAGCATATAGCAAGATTGTATAGTCTAGAACTTGTCCATGGCGATTCACTTGACATGAATGGTATCTGGAAGGCTAAAGTCTAAACTGCTAGCTTGCTACAATAGTAAGCACTGCGACTAAGCTGCCCTTGATAAACAATCAGGGTGCATGTCATATGAGTGACCAAACTGAATTTTAAAGGACCAGCACTAATTTTGACAATATGATCGAACTGCAGATTGCTCTGGATGCAAGGTGCAGAGGGCTGAGCTGTGCTGACCTGTTGTTGCCATCTTGGTTGGGAATTCCTTCGAACATGTGAAAGGTGAATACACCTGCAGCTGTAGACTTCAGAGAGTCAACATGCGTCTGTGAGCAAATTCAAACAGAGGGAGGTCCTAGACTACCATTCATGAACGCAGAAGGATGCATCGATGATGCTTATATGTCCTCATGGGATGAGCATGGTGAACTACAATCTAGTATGAGGAGACTCACCGTTTCTCTAGCAGGCGGAGCGAGTAGAAGCCATAGGCTGATAGGCAGGGGCCATTCTCAGCGACACGGAGTGACGGGCGGCATCGATCTGGCCAGGGCCATCTCCAGAAATTGGGGGCCCAGGTGCGAAACGTAAAATGGGGTCTTGTAATTTAATTTTTTTAATGACATAGCAACTAGAAATGCTTTCACTTTATAACATAACTTCAATATGTGTTATTTTTAACAACATATAAATCTTAATTCTAATAAAAGTACCACTAAAGCAACAAAAACCGACCTCATGTTCTCCTAAAAAGTATCACCCGTCGTATTTTCTGAAATGAAATCTTCAATCATATCTTCGTAACTAATCTTCTCTAGATTGACACTTTATTTTTCTAAGATTATTATCAATAAATTATTAAAACAATTAAACATTTTAACACGACTAGACAAGGTTGTAGGATTGGAGGTTGCAGCGATCGCTGCGATCCTACCTTCACACTTCACGCGTGTTTGCTAATCCGTTAATTCAGAGACGCCGGCTGGACGGGCGGACGATGACGAAGCGAGGTGAAGGACGGGGCGTCGCCCAGCGGATCCCCGGCCGCAGCGACAGCCGGCGCGGAGGCCATCCATCGACAGTTCGGGACTCTGCTCCGTTCGATTTGGAAGTTGGAACTCACGGGAGAGAGAGAAAAGGAAGTGGAGAGCTTATCCTCTTGGATTTTTCGTTTTAGTCCTTCCGCTAACAGATACTTATAGATAAGGCTGTGTGATTCTCTCTTCAGATAGAGCACCCGTATTACTTGGATTTTGCATATAGGTACAACAATTGTACTGTTAAGACATGTTAACCGGGTATGCGGGTTTGAGGGTATGTGTTTGGCACCCCCATACCCGCCTCCGCTAGACCCAATGGGTTTTTAATTTCCCCGTTAAGAACACCCGTGGGTTTTTTTTCCACACCATACCCTCCCTATTTAAGGTAGGTACCCGTCGGGTTTGTGGGTATCAGGTACCCATTGCATCGGTGAAGTGCACGCAGTCGTCCCTCTCGTGGCTCGACGGGCGAACGTCGCATCTGGCGCAGGCAGGGTAGCGTTTGGATTTACTCCCTCCGTTCCATTTTAATTGACTCACATATATCTAGATATGAATGCATCTAGACATATTTTAGTGTTAGGTACATCCACATCTAGATATATGTGAGTCAATTAAAATGGAACGGAGTGAGTAGATGTGATCTGCTACATCGATCCGATCGTAGCCTTTTGTTTTTTTCCAGTGAATCATCGATCGTGGACTGCTGCCTGCTGTCTGCTGCGTGGCTGCCTGCTGAAGCTGGGCCACGGTAACATACCAAAATGGTTGAAAATTTTGATATGTACATACTAGGCAGCAATAATTCGGGGGTCTCAGGAATTTGGGGGCCCTGTTCGGTCGAGCAGTTCGAACATGGCATCGACGGGCCTGGATCTGGCCGGCCAGGTATAGTGTCAGTTCATAGTCTAACAACGACGGCTGGCAGGAAAAGAAAACGACTGGCAGGAAAGATGGTCTAGTAGAATTGTTTCCCTCGACCTTGTGGAGAATTAGGCACACATACCAAAAAAAAAAAGTAAATCACACGAGATACTACAAGACAAGTAATTACGAAACGTAGCTTTATTGGATAGCACGTGTGTTTAAACTTCAGCTCGCCCAAATTGTCAATAGCCCGTGTGCTGACCAGCCTCGAGCTGCCCATAGATATGGCACTGGACACATTTCAGTTGGCCTAGATTGTGAAAAGTCAGTCGTCGGATGTATTCACCATGACCAGGAAATCACAGGCGTGTGGCCACGTTTTGCTGACTGCCACCGTTTTTTATGCTGACTGGTCTAAGGTCCGTGGCCATAGATATGGCTTTGATCGACCTCTCTTGGAAGTTGGATCAAAGCCAGTTCCCTCCTCCACTGAACAATGGAGCTTGCATCCTCACTGCCGCTGCTCGCCTTCCTTGCCTCGCTAATCTTCTTACTACTCGTCAAGAAAGTCGTGAAGACTAACGCATCCTCCGTGCCAGGAAAGCGGCTGCCACCCGGGCCATGGACGCTGCCACTCTTGGGCAGCCTCCATCATGTCCTGCTGTCACGCTACGGCGACCTGCCACACCGGGCCCTGCGAGAGATCTCTGGTAGGCACGGCCCGCTCATGCTGCTCCGCTTCGGTGTCGTGCCTACGTTGGTCGTCTCCTCCGCTGAGGCTGCCCGGGAGGTGCTCAAGACGCAGGACACAACATTTGCCAGTCGCCACCTGTCACCCACGCTTGACGTCTTCAGCGGCAACGGGCAAGGCATCGTCTTCGCCCCTTACGGTGACACGTGGCGCCAGCTCCGCCGTGTCTGCGTCCTCGAGCTCTTCAGCACGCGCCGCGTCCAGTCCTTTCGCCACATCCGCGAGGATGAGGCCGCTCGCCTACTCAGCTCCATCGCCGACGAGTGCGCTAGCTCGGGCAGTGCCGGCGCCGTGATCGAGATCGGCGAAAGGATATCGCACATGATGAACGACATCATTGTGCGCTAGTCCATCGGCAGCCGGTGCAAGCGGCGTGACGAGTTTCTGCGCGTATTTGAGGAGTCCGTGGCGCTCGCCGCCGGTTTCAACCTGGCAGACTTGTACCCGTCGTCGACGCTGGCGCACTGGCTCAGCGGTGGGCTTCGCAAGGCCGAGCGGTGTAACCAACAGTGCGCGACATCCTGGAGAACATCATCCTCGAGCGCACTAGTAGTGCAGGCGCCGATGGCAGCGAGAGCGAGGAGGATTTACTCGGCGTGCTGCTCAAGGTGGAGAGGGACGGACGTGTAAACATCACCACCGTCATCCTGGTTCGAATCTTCTCATCTCCTCCTGAATAATTTCATTAATACTTCAAGGACGTGTAAACTCACACTGGTTTGGTGATTCCTTCCAGGAGCTCTTTGGTGCGGGGAGCGAGACGTCATCCACGGGCCATGTCAGAGCTGGTAAGGAAGCCACATCTCCTGCACAAGGCCCAGGCGGAGGTACGGGATGCATTCAAGGGGCAACACAAGATAACGGAGGCCGACATGGTGGGAAAGCTAAGCTACCTTCATCTGGTGATCAGGGAGACGCTGCGTCTGCACGCGCCGGTGCCTTTCTTGTTGCCCAGGGTGTGCCGGGAGCAGTGCGAGGTAATGGGATATGACATCCCTGAGGGAGCAAAGGTGCTTGTCAACACCTGGGCCATGTGCAGGGACGGCGCCTACTGGGAGGACCCCGAGGAGTTCAAACCGGAGAGGTTCGAGGCGAGCATCGCCATCGATTTCAAAGGCGGTGACCTCGAGTTCATCCCCTTTGGCGCGGGCAGGAGGATGTGCCCTGGCATGGGGTTCGGCCTCGCCAACATGGAGCTTGTGCTGGCCAGCCTCCTCTACCACTTCGACTGGGAGCTTCCCTGCTTTCTCGCGATGATGGGACGCCGGAGGAGCTCGACATGTCTGAGTCATTCGGCATCACCATTCGGAAAAAGTTCAAGCTCGTGCTGCGGGCTACTCAACGTATTCCATTCGCAAATTCCTAGTTAACAGACTGTGGCATAGCCCAGTGGTGAGGAGGGGTTGATGTCTTCCCACCCACCCAGGCTCGAGTGCTCTCACACGCAATTTGGGATTGTTGTACCTTTCTTCTTAATGACAATGTCATGGGACCCTCCATCGGTCTCGTATTTTGCAAATTCCTAGTTAATCGCTACAGTGTGACACATCTGTGTGTACTAGTTAACTGCAGTATACATTCACATCTATCTATTATATACTAAAAGCAAAATGAGTTAGTTTTCGAGGCACCACGTTAATCCACATCATCCAAATTAATTTTGATAGTTGGATCTAAAATATACGGTTAGGATTTAAAAAGGAATTAGTAGTAACGTAACTACATTATCTGTTTGACACGATCCCTTTTGGAAAAAGTATTTCGTGCAACATAAGTCCTAACAAAACCTGATCGACACATAAAAAAACGACATTGTGACTTATGCCTATAGGACTCATGCGGCGTAACAAAAAATTGACGACACGTTAAAAAATCTTTCGATAGATTGTATGGTTCGGCGGCCGTTGACATAATCCTCTTCTCCTCACGCACGCCCGCGACAGCTGACCTCCATGATTTGGCTGGCTGGCCGGCCGGGACTGTGTACGGCTCTACCCAATAACCATGTCAGACTGATCCAAGTTTTTACGTAACGCACATATCCAAAAGCACTAACATCTGCTCCCTCCGTTTCTTAATATACTTCCTCCCTCCATCGTCTTTTAAGGATGTCACAAATTTGACTAGATTGAAATGTATCTAGACATAATTTATTATGTAGATACATGTAAATTTCGATCAAATTGAGACATTTTTTATGGACGGAGGAAGTAAGATATTTTAACATTGAGACATCCTTTTATAGAGGAGGGAGTAAGATATTTTAGGTGTTATACATGATGTTTATATGCATACTAAAATGAATGAATGTACAGACTAAAACATGTCTAAATACATATGTATACATGTGAACGTGGACAAAGGTTAAAACGTCTTATATTTTAAAACGAAGGGAGTATGATCTACTTCGGTCATTAAGATTTTAAGCAATCGACGTCCTATGCGGCCTACTGATAATATATATGAATACTACTATATTTCACTAATACAGATAATGTTCAAATATTATCAAATCATCAATACTACTTAAGTTTTATTAGTTTCTTATTAAAAATAAGTTGTATATGATGGCTTAATGCATGTGGCTAACTGAAACAAAATATTATCATGCTCATCACCAATGCACATGCGGGGAATTATTTGTGATAGGCATGGTTGTTAGCGACTATGTTTGCTGGCTTTTCCAAACACAAATAGAAAATCATTACAAGCGGATATTTTGTGATGCCAGCAAGAGAATCTTTTTTTTCTCCGGTGTTACTTTTAAATTCATAATTTCATAATAGGATATTTGTTTTGAGTTTCAATACTTATGCAAACATACATGTATATAGTTTGCGCTGCGTGTCCTTCCCCGCCCAGTTACCTATATATATTAAAACTAATAATACTATTTAGTTATGTAAATATGAGCAAAGCCGGAGATTTGATCAAAACAATAAAAAGACATACCGAGAACCGTTGACTCCATCGACCACTTCAATACAAGTGTTGATCCATAGGAGAACACCACGAATTAGACGAAGCCAATAGGCTTTCATTCCATATGACAAAGAAGACACTAACACAACCTGCCTATAGATTTCAAAGTTGCACATGAGAAAATCGTGGTATGATCATCTAATTGTACAATGGATAGATCTTCCTATAGTGTATGGATTTTTAATAATATAACTTTAAATCATCACAACGAAAATATTTCCACAGTTTACTTTAATGTGCTATATAAAACCATCCACTGATTTTACAGTCTGAAGGATTAACCGTACCAACAAAATGGATTGTTCTCATGATAAGTCACCAATCACGTTTTCTTTTCTGTATCACACATGATGTCCTATCTTTTTTGCTGTCAATAATTCTAGAGTCATTACAAATTTGATATAGAAATTTTCTGTACATCGTTGAGAGTATTCATATATAACATATTCTTTTTTTTCCGGAGAATATATAACATGATTTTATAATTGAAGGAACTTTTTTTTTATATATAACATATTCAACTTGAAAATAAAAGTTCCTTCAATTATAAAATCTGCAATAAAATTATGTATAATTAGTTCTTGTGGTCTTCCTTTGATATGATTAAATACACTTTATTTCAGTTTTCTCGGGGTTTTTTCTTATGCTTAAAATTTGATAGGAAACACAACTGACATCGCGACATGTAGAAAAATTATGATTGTTTAAGATGCCATAAACAATGATTTCATCGCAGCATAATCATGTTTCGTGACATGACCAACACAAGTGAGCGGGGGTTTATAATTATTAGGTTCAAGTGTGGGTTTAATAGGGATAAAGTTAAATCAGGCCAATGAAATAATAAACCTACAGTGCTTGGTAGTATAGGGATGCTGCAAGGAGTGATGAACTGATGAGAACCTCCTGGCTACATTTTCGTGGTGCAATTGAAATAGAATTATTTGAAGCAAATTGGTGATTGATTAAAAGTGCTGAAAGTATGTATGTTTTCCTAAATGAGGTATGTTGCATGTAACTATGTGCCATCTAACTTCGTGCAGTCCTTTTTACACGACAAAACAAATATGTATCAGTGAGAGAGTACAACAACGAATGTGGAATGATGGACGGGCATAAATATATGTATTAAAACAACAATACCTAATGACACCGTAGAATAGGTGTTACTTTATATTGTCAAAATACCAACTCTCCCATAAACAAAAAGATTCCAGACATGTGGTATTTTATCAACCATAATAGCTATGAAAGTTTATGATTATATTTCGCCTTTCCATTGTCTATCAAACCACAAATTTAGTTCATGAACATACAATACTCTAAAGATATTGCCCTCGCATTTGCGAGGGCCACCTTGCTAGTTACAAAAAAAGTACAAGGATAGAAAAAGGCTACTAGATCATGTGGGTTCTAAAGAATGTATACACGCACAATCCTTAGCAGCAGAGAAACGCATGTCTGATGGTTGCACATCCAGAGCAGCCCAATGTGTTGGTGGAACGAAAAAATATATCCATATTATAACCAAACTACAAATGGAATGATATAAGTGTCGATACTTACCATCTCTTTCATTGGAAAGTACCGTAATACTTTGCTTAGAGTTCCCTTTCTTAACTTCATTGTCAACTTGCACCTAGAAATCTTGCAGATTGAGAAAAAAAATCATCATTTTCTTTGTCTTTCAATTATAACTGACAGTTATTCAGGCATGCATCAACTTTTTCATACCCCAAGATTTTTTTTGAAATAGCCTTCTTAGAGCATCTCCAGTCATGGTCCCTAAACTGCTCTCAACCCACCTTTTTTGTGTCCGGGCTGGTTTATTTAGTCCGGATGCATGTCCGCACGTGTGGCACACCCCAAACGCACCCCATATGTGGAGGGGAGTTTGTGGAGAATTAGCACGTCCGGATGCATGTTGGACCACCTTTTTTTTCCTTTCTTTTGTCCTTCGATCATTACTCTCTCTCCCTTTTCACCGATCACATGAAAATGGTACCACACTTTGGGGGACATTTAGGGGCAATGATTGTGGGAGGCCAACTTTTAGGTGTGTACGTGGACAGCCGTCCGGACGTTTGGGGGCTGGCTATGAGGATCTCGCTTGGAGATGCTCTTAGCCTCACAAAAATTTGCAGGCCCGCTGGATACCATTTGGAATTGCCATGTGCAGGGTATCAAGTACATCTCCAAATGACTTGGATCTTATATTCAACAAAAGCACAAGTTGAGATAGTAGGGCAACTGTTGGAGCACTCGTAGTCGTACCCTAAATAATGCCCTATTTTGGGGTAGCTGTTGGAGATGGTCGTTTTTGGTGATGTAAATTTTACATCAAGCCATTTTCCGTGTCCTATTAGATATCACCTATTTGAAATGCTCGAAGGACATCCTATTCTTAATGAATAAGCAACCATTTCAAGACAATAAGGGTACCACTGGATATTCGGCATCTTTGTCTTTCGAAGTACATGGATATATATTACCTTGTAATATTAGTGTGTGCAAGATTCAAGCATTCATGTCTGCACCATAGTAAGAACAGGTTATCCTGGTAGATACCTCTTTTATTGGTAGAAGGGGAAGATAGAGCTTTTACCCCATACACACTCAGGTTTGAAACAAATTCAACAAAAAAAAACTCAGGTTTGAAACAGCTTGGTTGCTGAAAGAGAATACCCGTCCTCCTCACTTTGAAACAAGGGGCGCTTCCGGTTCCGTGCGTCCTTCAAACAATTTTGTCTTCTCCATATTACCATATAGTAAATATTTTTTTGTGAGGAACTACTGAACTCAATCAGTTGTTGCCGTTACTTAACAGTTTTCTGTTGAGGTCTATCCCATAGAGGTAGTCAAATTGGATCAATGATCGATTTCTAGGTTTCGTCGTAAACCTAATTGGTTACTTCCAATTACGTAAATCAATAGTTCAAACCGCACTCAAAGGTAGGGCAGTTCCCATTGATATAGGAACTTTTGTACCATAAACAATAGTATCTCCAATTATAGCCCCTCTAGGATATAAAATATATCTCTTCTCACCACCTCCATAGTGTCTGAGACAAATGTATGCATTTCGATTCCACAGTAATCACAACAATCAAGGTATTGGATGCGAGCATGCTGAACACTTCTGAATGAGTGGTATGCTTGACGATTGAATAGCAGGTTTTATTTTATTATCTATTTACACAATCACATAATAAAATCAAGATCAGATCAAACTGTTATGTAGAAAGCAACTAAAAAGAAGACTGACAGTTCTACTGCACATGGCTGATTAAGGTTGCCTGGTATGAGCTTGCATAAACTGGAAACCATGCTGCTTTTTATTGTGTCAATCGTTCATGACGGAATTTTGTGTGAGCAATGTGGTAGGGGCATTTTAGCAAACATATGGAGGTCATATAGTAAGGTCGAGAGCTTGTCCATAGCGATTCAGTTGACATGAATGGTATCTGGAAAGGCTAAACTGCTAGCTTGAGACCATAGTAATCACTGACGACTAAGCTGCCCTTGATAAACAATCAGGCACATGTCACATGAGTGACCAAACTTAATTTTAAAGTAGCAGCACTATTTTTGACAATATGAACTGGAGATAGCTCTGGCAAGGTACAATGGGCTGACCTTCAGGTGAAACACAAAAGGCTGTGCTGTTGTTACCATCCTGGATGGGAATGCCATCGAACAGTTAAAGGTGAATACACGTACAGTAGAAGACTTCAGAGAGTCAACGTGCGCCTGTGAACAAAGTGTAGCAGCGACGGCGCAGGAGAGATGGTCTCGTAGAATTGTTTCCCCCGAACTTGTGGAGATGAGAGGTGGAGATCTGGCAACCTGTTTCCGTAGGAGGCCTAAATTGTCAATAGCACGTGTATTGACGAGTCTCGAGCTAGCTGATCTGCAATCAATAGCACTGGAGAAATTTCAGTTCGCCCAGATAGTGACGGTCACTGTATTGACAATGGCCAGAAAGTCGCAGGCCTTGTAGCAACGTGTTGCTGATTGCGGCTGTTTTTCATGCTGAGTTGCTGACTGGTCTAAGGTGCCATGTCCATATATGTGGCTTTGATCGACCTCTCTTGGATCAAAGCCAGGTCCTCATTTGCCTACTCCACTCAACAATGGAGCTTGCATCACTGCCGCTCCTTGGCTTCCTTGTCTCGTTAATCTTCTTCTTACTCATCAAGAAAGTCGTGAAGATTAACGCTTCCGACTCAGCAGGAAACAGGCTGCCGCCCGGGCCATGGAAGCTGCCCCTCTTGGGCAGCCTCCATCATGTCCTGATGTCGCGCTACGCTGACCTGCCACACCGGGCCCTACGGGAGCTCTCCGGCAGGCATGGTCCGCTCATGCTGCTCAATTTCGGTGTCGTGCCCACGCTGGTCGTCTCCTCCGCTGAGGCCGCCCGGGAGGTGCTGAAGACGCACGACACAACCTTCGCCAGCCGCCACCTGTCGCCCATGCTTGACGTCTTCAGCGGCGGCGGACAAGGCATCGTCTTCGATCCTTATGGCGACCACTGGCGCCAGCTCCGCCGTGTCTGTGTCCTCGAGCTCTTCAGCATGCGTCGCGTCCAGTCCTTCCGCCACATCCGTGAGGACGAGGCCGCCAGCCTACTCTGCTCCATCGCTGACGAGTGCACTCGCTCGAGCGGCGTTCGTGCCACGTTCGACATCGGCGAGCGGATGTCGCACATGATGAACGACATCGTGGTGCGATCAAGGTTTCGGTTGCCGGCCGAAATACGCGGCCGGTAACCGGAAATCTCGGCCCCCTCCGGTAAATGAGTTTATCGGACGAAAATTCTCGGGATGTTTGAATTTGTGCTGAATTCGTCCCCCCAAAATTATTATTTGATTTCTTTTCGACGATTTATGTTTGAGTTTCGAATTATGTCCGAGAATTTCGTCCGGTAACCGGCCGGTAACGGTTACCGGAAATCCCGCCCTCCTCCGAGAAAAAAATAAAAACGGTAACCAAAACCTTGGGTGCGATCGGCCATCGGAAGCCGGTGCCCGCGGCGCGACGAGTTCCTGCTCAGGATTGATGAGTCGATGAAACTTGCCGCCGGTTTCAACCTGGCCGACCTGTTCCCGTCATCGACATTGGCGCGCTGGCTCAGCGGCGGGCTTCGCAAGGCCGAGCGGTGTAACCAGCAGGTGCGCGACATCCTAGAGGACATCATCCTGGAGCGTACCAGTAGTTCTCCAGGGCCTCCAGGCACTGATGGCAGCGAGAGCGAGGAGGATTTACTCGGCGTGCTGCTCAAGGTGGAGAGGGACGGCAGCGCCCTCAGCACCGAGATAATCACCACCATCATCCTGGTTACTTCCCAGTTCTCATAAATCATTTCACTCCTACTTCAAGAACGTGGAAACTAACACTACCTAGGTGGTTCGGTGATTCCTACTGCAGGAGCTCTTTGGTGCGGGGACCGACACGTCATCGACGACACTGGAATGGGCCATGTCGGAGCTGGTAAGGAAACTACATCTCCTCCACAAGGCCCAGGCGGAGGTCCGAGAGGCATTCAAGGGGCAACAAAAGATAACGGAGGACGACGTGGGAAAGCTAAGCTACCTTCATCTGGTGATCAGGGAGACGCTACGCCTTCACGCGCCGGTGCCTTTCCTGTTGCCCAGGGTGTGCCAGGAGCAGTGCCAGGTGATGGGATATGACATCCCCGAGGGAGCAAAGGTGCTGGTCAACACTTGGGCCATTAGCAGGGATGGCGCCTACTGGGAGGACGCTGAGGAGTTCAAACCGGAGAGGTTCGAGGCGAGCACCGCCGTTGATTTCAAGGGCGGGGACTTGGAGTTCATCCCCTTCGGCGCTGGCAGAAGGATGTGCCCCGGCATGGGGCTCGGCCTGGCCAACATGGAGCTCGTGCTCGCCAGCCTCCTCTACCACTTTGACTGGGAGCTTCCCCTTCCTCGCGGTGATGGCACGCCGGAGGAGCTCGACATGACCGAGTCCTTCGGCATCACCATTCGGAAAAAATGCAAGCTTGTGCTGCGGGCTACGCAACGTATTCCATTCGCAAATTACTAATTAATCGCTTCGGAGCGAGGCATCTGCCTATATTCCGCCAGGTTCTTGTATGTTAATAATGTTTTGCTGTCCCAAAAAAAAAAGTATTTACTTCAAAAAATATAAAAAATAAAGTATATTCTCTTCAAATGTGTTGTGCTATACACTCTCGTATAAAGAAAAACAGATTTTCAAATTACTAAAATAAATTCAACTATGTTGTGCCTACCTCAACTGGTTTGAAAATGAAAGGCTTTGTTGTTGTATGTTGTGCCACACGTGCTCATATAAAGAAAAAAATATCTCGGAATGGCTTTTCTTCAGTTATTTCTAGAAAATCCTGTATATATAGTATCTATTACTGCTACACAATAATTAAATGTTGACATGCACCGAAGTTACTTTGTTCTAAGATTGAAAATAAGTAAATGTTAACTTGCTATTACTACGTAAGAAGACTAACCTTGTATCCACTAGTACTCTTTACTGGTTGACCAACCTTATTATGCAGCGAAGTTTCTTTGTTCTAAAATATTAAAAAATGGCTCAGAAGATTGGCAAAAACTGCAGTACACATTGGTATTGCGAACAGTTACACGGATAAAAAAAATCTATTCGATCGTGTGGGTTCTAAAGAAAGTATACACGCACAAACCTTAGAGCATCTCTAACAGAGCCCTCAAACGCCGCGTAACCGTAAAATAACCGGCAAAGACGGTTCCGGAACCTTAAAAACGAAAATAGTAGAAACCTTAAAAGGCACGGGCCCGTAAAAATGTTTGAGCGCGCCCATGAAATCGGCCCGCGGAACTGCGAATTCAGAGTTTTCCCCCACGAACCGCCAGGCCCCTGTATATCCCAATAGCAGTTGGCGGGAGGGACATTTCAGCTCGGCCCGGACGCGTCTTCTTCCCCCATCCGCCGCCGCGGCTGCAGTGGTCGCGGCCTAGACCTCCCTCTCCTCCTCCGGATCTACCTCTCCAGCCCTTTTGGAGCCGCCGCGCCCGGGGAATCGCCGCCGCCGAGGTAAGCCGCCGCCCCCCCGCCGGATCTGACGCCCCGGTCGAATTACCTCTTGATTCGTCGTTCGTAGGTATAACTCGAGGTCTTGTACGCGTTTCAGATGTCGTTGACCCCGTGCGAGGAGTTTCTGCTCTCGGATTCTTCGTCCTCCGACGACTGGGACGTAGAAACCTTGTTCGAGAGTCGCCAGCACCAGATGGTGGTTGCCGTCCTCGCCATGAAGGAGTTCGAGGACCGCTTGAGAAGGACGCGGCAAGGGTCCAAAGCTGGCCGGCTCTGCATTCCGCGGAACCGCTTCTACGGCAACGAGTTGCTGATGCGGGACTACTTCGACGAGAACCCGACGTACCCAGCTCACATATTCCGGAGAAGGTACCGAATGCGCCGTTCTCTTTTCGTGAAGATTGTTCGAGCTTGTGAGCAAAATTGCCGTTATTTTACCCGTCGGAGGAATGCTGCGGGTTTGCTAGGATTTAGTGCATATCAAAAAATCTCGGCCGCAATGAGAGTGATTGCATGTGGCATTCCTGCTGACTACGCCGACGAGTATCTTCGCATTGGTGAGGATACTACGATCGAGTCGGTTCGCACATTTGCGAAAACGATCATTCGGCTGTTCGGCAAAGAATATCTTCGAGCACCAAACGAAGATGATACCGTGAGGTTGGCTGCGAATGAGAAGAGAGGTTGGCCTGGCATGCTAGGCAGCATAGATTGTATGCATTGGACTTGGAAAAACTGTCCCAAGGCTTGGCACGGATCGTACTGCGGCAAGGGCGATGCAACAATTGTATTGGAGGCCGTTGCGTCTGAAGACCTATGGATTTGGCATTGCTTTTTCAGTTTGCCGGTCACGCTCAATGATATCAACATTTTGCAGAGGTCCCATCTACTTTGTAGGCTAGCAGAAGGTGATGCTCCGGCTTGCAACTACACTATCAATGGACATGATTACACCCAGGGATACTATCTGGCAGATGGTATTTATCCTCCGTGGTCTACATTTGTGAAGACTATCTCCAAACAAAAAGGAAAGAAAAAAGCTAAATTTGCAAGGGCACAAGAGGCATGTCGAAAGGATATAGAGAGAGCATTTGGTGTTCTCCAATCTAGGTTTGCCATTGCTCGAGGACCTGCCCATTTTTGGGACAAGCAAACTCTGAAAAACATCATGACATGTTGTGTGATTCTTCACAACATGATCATTGAGAATGAAAGGGACCTGAACTTGGATTTGTCCTATGACATTGTTGGTAGCCGTGTGAAGCCAGTTAGAAACCCTGATTCTTGTTGGAAATATGCCCTAGAGGCAATAATAAAGAGTTATTATCATATTTCCATGTTCATGGTAATGTTTATTCTCCATGCTATAATTGTATTAACCGGAAACCTAATACATGTGTGGTTATGTAAACAACACAGAGTCCCTAGTAAGCCTCTACTAGACTAGCTCGTTGATTAATGATGGTTATGGTTTCCTAACCATGGACATGAGTTGTCAATTAATAACGAGGTCATGTCATTGGAGAATGACGTGATGGACAGACCCAACCAAGCATAGCAATATTGATCGGATAAATAAGTATATATTGCCATGTCTTGTATTGTCAAGTATCCTGTTTCTTTGACCATGAGATTATGTCTATCCCGGGTACTGAGGAATACGTCTTGGGGACTTCAAACGTCACTTCGTAACTGGGTGACTATAAAGGTGTCTTACAGGTATCTCCGAAAGTACTTGTTGATTTGCATGTATCAAGACTGGGATTTGTCCCTCCGTGTGACGGAGAGATATACTCTGGGCCCACTCGGTAATGCACATTCGGTATCGCTTGCAAGCACGTGACTAAAGAGTTAGCCACATGGAATGTTGTATTATGGAACGAGTAAAGAGTACTTACTAGTAACGAGATTGAGCTAGGTATGGTGATACCGCCGATCAGATCTCGGGTAAGTAAAATATCGTGAGACAAAGGAAATGGAATACGTTGACATTGTGGTTCACACTGATAACGATCTTCGTTGAACTTGTGGGAGTCATTATGGGCATCCAGGTCCCGCTAATGGTTATTGATCATAGAGGAGTCTCGATCATGTCCACTTGTTCTCGAACCCGTAGGGTCACACACTTAAAGTTCGGTAACGCTAGAGTAGCTTTGGGATAATTATAATGGTGAGACCGAAGGTTGTTCGGAGTCCGGATAGGATCCGGGATATCACGAGGAGCTCCGGAAGAGTCCGGAGATAAAGTTTCATATATAGGAATGTGGTTTTTGGGTTCCGGAAAAGTTCAGGAATTAACCGATATTGTATCGGGGTTTTTCCTGAAATGTTCCGGTGGGTCCCATGGTGGGGCCCACTATCCCGAACGTCCCACTTAGGATATTTGGCAGCCAAGTTCCTTCCTTGAGAAGTCTTGGCAGCTAGGTTCCTTCCTGGGGAAGCCTTGGAGGCTGGTTCCTTCCGGGAAGATTTGGAGGCTAGTTTCTTCCTAGGGAAGATTTGGAGGCTGGTTTCTTCCTAGGGAAGATTGGAGGCTGGTTTCTTCCTAGGGAAGATTTGGAGGCTGGTTTCTTCCTGGGGAAGATAGCCTCACACCCCTCCCCACATCCTATATAAGGAGGGTACCATTTGGGGAAAGAATAATGATTTTGATTCCTAAGCCGGTACACTTCCTCTTACTCCTTTCTCTTGTGGTCTTGGCTTGATGAAGCCCTGCCCGCGTGAGAGCTCACCGAACCACCACACCGTCGTGCTGCTGGTTTGAATCCCATCTACTTCTCCTTCAAGCTTGCTGGATCAAGAAGAGGAGACGTTGCTGAGCCGTACGTGTGTAAATCTCGGAGGCACCGCTCGTTGTGGTGCTGATCGGAGTGAACCGCATCAAGGTCTACACCAAGCTGCGTTGTGATTAACGTCCAACGCTCGTGTTCTTCGAGGGTATGTTGATTACCCTCCCCGTTACTTGCATCTCCTTAGATAAGATCTTTGGGTGTTGCTTCCGCATGTGAGAGAAAATTTTGATTTTCTGTCGCGCATATCCCTACAGTGGTATCAGAGCCGTGCTTTGCGTAGTTGCTTTGTACGGATAGAACACAAGGAGTTGTGTGGCGTTTGATATTTATTGTTGCTACCCTCTCGCGTGTACTTCTTGGTTTTGTGGCATGGTAAGATGCAGCGGCCCGGACCAACTTTACAGTCTTCGGATTGAGACCGGTTCGCACTTGACATGCAACTGGTTTGCATATGCGGCTGGCGGGTGTCTGTCGCTCTTATCATAGTGAAACCGGATTTACAATGGAGGGCTTATAGAAGTTAATAAGCAACTTGTATTATCAGCGTTGTGGTTTTTGCGTAGGTAAGAACGGTTCTTACGCAGCCCCTAGAAGCCACGTAAAATTGCAAAAATCAAGGGAGAGGCGTCTAACTTGTTTTTGCAGGGGTGGTTGTGATTTGGTATAGCCCAATTTTACAATATTTGTTGTATGAGATGCACATTGATTGTAATATTATTTTGTGACCTGCGTGTCATGAGATCGGCAGCCGGCAGGAGCCAAATGGTTGTCTTATTATTTTGTGACCTGCGTGTCAACTTAATACGCCATGTAATTGCATTACTTTATCGCTAAGGAGTTAGCAATAGTTGTGGATGCAACGTGATGGTGGAGGCAACCATGCATCTTGCTGGAGGGATGATGGAGATCATGCCGTGCGTTCTAGATGGAGATCAAGACGCAAGAAAAGGGCTATACCATATCACATTGTTTAAGCATGTGATGTTTATCCTTTATGCATCTTATTCTGCGTGTGCACGACGGTAGCATTATAAGATGATCCCTCACTCAAAATTAAGATCGTGTTCTCCCCAAGTATGCCACCGCCAAGACAGTTCTTCGTTTCTAAGCACCACGTGATGATCGGGTGTGATGGATTCTACGTTCCACACAGCGGGTGTTGCTCGAGCCTAGCATGTACAGACATGGCCTCGGCACACAGGCAGATATACTTGGGTTAGCTTAACGAGCCTAGCATGTGCAGACATGGCCTCGGAACACAAGAACCGAAAGGTTAAACACGAATCATATGGTTGATATGATCAACATGGTTGATGTTCACCATTGAAGCTACATCGGCTCACGTGATGATCGGAGTTTGGTGTGGTGGATTTGGATCGTGTTCCACTTAACAACTATGAGGGATGTTGGTTTAAGTGGGAGTTCACTTGGTAATTTGATTACGCTGAACTCTTTATCATGAACATAGTCCAAATTATGTATTTGCATCATTCATTGTAGTCAATGGCATTCGTTTTCTCAACTACCACTAGGCTTGATTGATTGAGATAGATTAAACTGTTGGATATCTGGTAATTATCTTTACGGACTAGTACCGTACTGTGAGGATTGTCCTCAAAGGTATCAAGTTAAGATTTAGTCCTATTGCAAACTTTTGGTAACCCTCCTGCTCAATGTATGTCATTAGATATGATCTATGAGATATGCATATATAGATGTGATCTAAGAGCATTGATTCCAGTTTAGCGTCTTATGTCATACTTGCCTCAGTGGAACTCAAACCTCAGAAATGTTTTTGAGCACTGAGTGTCTGAGAGACAATCCAGGAGCTGAAATTGTTTCAGACACAACCAATGGTTGAATGATATATGATATCAAAAGATTGGTTTGTGTGCAAATGACCAAGGATAATTCAGTGAGTTAACATGTATACCTAGATTGTCTAGGTACATGTCAATGTTGTAGACGCTTGGCGTCCTAAACCCCAACCAGTTGGGCACTGATAGTATTCTTGTTTTCCCTCCCTCCGTGCAATAGTAGCATTCTCATGAATTGTTCATGACTGAGATGGAAAACAGTATGGGTGATTTGATCACTATGCTTAAAAGACTGTTAAGAGTGGAATCTAGAAGAACGCCAATCATTTGATGATGGTAAAACTTTCAGACACGGGGAAACCGGAAGAGGAACTACAGAAAGAATCTGGCAGTAAAATAAAAGTCTGGAAATGTCCAGCTCAGGTATAATTGTTATACATGTTATTGATGTATTGTTTGTTGGTCAAACAATGTACTTCTTGGGTATAGTGACCAATTGTTGATCACAAGGATACCAGGTCGGTTGCTCTTGTTTGCAACTCGATGCAAGAAATACAATGGCCTAAGAGACCAACAAAGGATGTTATGGTGTGTGACAAGAACGAAGCAATAGTTGCTACGGTCGTCGTCATACATTCAGGATTTGGTGAAATCTTGACAAGTAACAAAATACATCTATAACACTGGCGCTAAACGTCGTAAGATTCATGATTAGAATTCCACATTTTGTGGTACTGCCGTCTAAGTCATATTGGAAAGAATCACATGAAGAGACTCCATAGTGATGGAATTTCTGGAGTCATTTGATTATGAATCATTTGACGCTTGTGAATCATTTCAAAAGGAAATGACTAAGACGTCGTTCATAGGCAATGTTGAACAAACGGTTAACTTGTTGGAGATCATACATGTGATGTATGTGGCACAGAAGTGTAACCGTGGGCAGTAGATTCTTTTACTTCATATCCTTCTCGGATGTTTTGAATAGATATATGAGTATATGTTCAAACGATACATAAGACTGAAACTTTTGAAAAGTTCAATAATTTCAGCATGAAGTGGAAATCATTGTAACAAGAAAATAAAATCTCTATGATTGGATCACGGAGATAAGTATTTGAGTTACAAGTTTAGCGAACATCTGAAAGGTTGCGGAATTGTTCCACAACTTACGTCACCCGGAACACCATAGGTGTATGATGTGTCCGAGAGACGTGATCGAGCCTATTTTGACATGGTGAGATCGATGATGTTATTAATCTGCCATTATCTTTTGTAGTTGTGCTTTAGAGACTGTCGCTTACACACTGAAAAGAGCGCCATCTAAATCCGTTTGAACGACACCATATGAGATATGGCACGGGGATGCGATGCATATGTAAAGGAGTTTACTATTAGCTCGATCCTAAAACGGATATGTTTTGTTTCTTCGTTGGTTATGCCAAAAACGTTTTGGTATTC
Source organism: Poa pratensis (assembly GCA_947311845.1). NCBI lineage: Eukaryota > Viridiplantae > Streptophyta > Magnoliopsida > Poales > Poaceae > Poa > Poa pratensis. Next base: position 36,505,079 of record CAMZMU010000062.1, on the reverse strand, counting down.
CTCGGCTACCGCACGTAAGGCAAAATGTTTGTCAGGAACAATGTGTGTTTTACGAGAAAGAGTTTCTTGCAAAAACATGAGTGGGAGGACAGTGCAGCTCGACGAGATTGTGAATCTTCGTCTTCAGGTCAGAGTGGCGCATCGGAAGAGGTTCCGGAGTTTCTCACTTTGACTGATACGGAAGCTTCTACATGTGATGTAGTAACTTCAGTCGAGCCAGCAGCTGAACCATGAAGATGTAGTAGGACTCACCCGAAACCAGAATGGTTATCGGATGGAATATTATTGTTAGACAATGATAAGCCTGCTACCTACACATAAGCAATGATGGGCCCTGACTCCGCTAAATGGCTAGGCGCCATGAGACCGAGATAGACTCCATTTACGAAAATCAAGTTTGGAACTTGGTAGTCCCTACGGAAGGCGTAATGCCTACGAACGTATATGGATCTATAACAGATATGGATGTTTACATCCATGAAGCTTGACTTATGAAAGGTGTTTCTGTCAAGTTCAAAGAGTTGACTACGATGAGATTTGTCTCCCGTAGCAAGCTTGAAAGTCTGTTCGGATAAATCTAGCAATTGCTACATATATGATATGGCAAATGGACTTCAAAACAGCGTTCCTAATGGAAGCTAACCGAGGACATGCATTTGATGCAATCTGAGGGTTTGTCGTTGCATATAATGCTAGAAAGGTATGCTCACTTCAGAGTTCATTTTATGGAACTGAAGCAAGCATGACGGAGTTGGAATATTTGCCTAGATGAAGTGTTAAAATGTTTTGACTTCATCGTGGACGGCAAAGATGCTTGAGAATTCAAGAAAGTAAGTGGGAGCGCCGAGAAATATTTCTAAAACTTTATGTGGAGACATATTGTTGATTTGAAATAATGTATATTTTCTTAATACAGCTAAATCTTCATTGAAAATAGTTTTCTATGAATGATTAAAGCAAAGATGCCTACATATTGGATATAAAGATCTATGGAGATAGATTCCGATACCTAATATGGCTAAGCCAGAGTACATGGACATAGTACTGAAGTAGTTCGGTATGAAAAGGCAAGAAGTGTTCTTACCATGTTCATATGGTTGAAGTTGAGCAAGACTCAGTGTCTTCGACACATGATGAGCAAGAATGCATGATTGATTGGATCAATCATTCATACCATAACATGTACACAACCAGATGTGTCCTATGCCATAAGTGTTATGAGCAGATACCAGAGTGATCATGGATGATGATCACTGGACAACAGTGAAAAACTTCCTTAAGTACTTGAGAAGGACTAAGGAGTTGTTTCTCGTTCTATGGAGGTCATGATGAGCTCGTTGTAAGGGGTTACACCGATGCTAGACTCATGACTAATCCTGACGATTATCGATCTCAATCAAACTTGCTGGTTATTCGGAGACGCAGTAAGCTGGAAGGAGTTCCATGCTGGATTTGGAAGTGTTCCAAAGTTTAACACTGTGACGAATTCTACAATGATAGCTGAGTATATCGCCGCTTTGGAAGCAGCGAAGGAGGGTGTTGAATCAAAAGTTCATAACTGAACTTGGTGTAGCTCCGACGAAGGTAAAGCTATGGAGCTCCATTGTGAGACAATGTTTGGCTCCATAATTAATGCCGAGAGTTAAGGTTCCACCAGAGATTCGAACATATACAAAGCTGATTCCACATCATTATGAATGAGTGGAGCGTGAAGACGCAAAGATATGCAAAATACAAACGGACCTGAGGTGTCAGACCCGTTGACTAAAACTTCTTCCACTAGCCAAACATGATCAACACCATAAGCCCATGGGTGTTAGATCCTTACAATGTTAACTAGATTATTGACTCTAGTGCAAGTGGGAGATTGTTGGAAATATGCCCTAGAGGCAATAATAAAGAGTTATTATCATATTTCCATGTTCATGGTAATGTTTATTCTCCATGCTATAATTGTATTAACCGGAAACCTAATACATGTGTGGTTATGTAAACAACACAGAGTCCCTAGTAAGCCTCTACTAGACTAGCTCGTTGATTAATGATGGTTATGGTTTCCTAACCATGGACATGAGTTGTCAATTAATAACGAGGTCATGTCATTGGAGAATGACGTGATGGACAGACCCAACCAAGCATAGCAATATTGATCGGATCAATAAGTATATATTGCCATGTCTTGTATTGTCAAGTATCCTGTTTCTTTGACCATGAGATTATGTCTATCCCGGGTACTGAGGAATACGTCTTGGGGACTTCAAACGTCACTTCGTAACTGGGTGACTATAAAGGTGTCTTACAGGTATCTCCGAAAGTACTTGTTGATTTGCATGTATCAAGACTGGGATTTGTCCCTCCGTGTGACGGAGAGATATACTCTGGGCCCACTCGGTAATGCACATTCGGTATCGCTTGCAAGCACGTGACTAAAGAGTTAGCCACATGGAATGTTGTATTATGGAACGAGTAAAGAGTACTTACTAGTAACGAGATTGAGCTAGGTATGGTGATACCGCCGATCAGATCTCGGGTAAGTAAAATATCGTGAGACAAAGGAAATGGAATACGTTGACATTGTGGTTCACACCGATAACGATCTTCGTTGAACTTGTGGGAGTCATTATGGGCATCCAGGTCCCGCTAATGGTTATTGATCGTAGAGGAGTCTCGATCATGTCCACTTGTTCTCGAACCCGTAGGGTCACACACTTAAAGTTCGGTAACGCTAGAGTAGCTTTGGGATAATTATAATGGTGAGACCGAAGGTTGTTCGGAGTCCCGGATAGGATCCGGGATATCACAAGGAGCTCCGGAAGAGTCCGGAGATAAAGTTTCATATATAGGAATGTGGTTTTTGGGTTCCGGAAAGGTTCAGGAATTAACCGATATTGTATCGGGTTTTTCCTGAAATGTTCCGGTGGGTCCCATGGTGGGGCCCACTATCCCGAACGTCCCACTTAGGATATTTGGCAGCCAAGTTCCTTCCTTGAGAAGTCTTGGCAGCTAGGTTCCTTCCTGGGGAAGCCTTGGAGGCTGGTTCCTTCCTGGGGAAGATTTGGAGGCTAGTTTCTTCCTAGGGAAGATTTGGAGGCTGGTTTCTTCCTGGGAAGATTTGGAGGCTGGTTTCTTCCTAGGGAAGATTTGGAGGCTGGTTTCTTCCTGAGGAAGATAGCCTCACACCCCTCCCCACATCCTATATAAGGAGGGTACCATTTGGGGAAAGAATAATGATTTTGATTCCTAAGCCGGTACACTTCCTCTTACTCCTTTCTCTTGTGGTCTTGGCTTGATGAAGCCCTGCCCGCGTGAGAGCTCACCGAACCACCACACCGTCGTGCTGCTGGTTTGAATCCCATCTACTTCTCCTTCAAGCTTGCTGGATCAAGAAGAGGAGACGTTGTTGAGCCGTACGTGTGTAAATCTCGGAGGCACCGCTCATTGTGGTGCTGATCGGAGTGAACCGCATCAAGGTCTACACCAAGCTGCGTTGTGATTAACGTCCAACGATCGTGTTCTTCGAGGGTATGTTGATTACCCACCCCGTTACTTGCATCTCCTTAGATAAGATCTTGGGTGTTGCTTCCGCATGTGAGAGAAAATTTTGATTTTCTGTCGCGCATATCCCTACAATTCTGTACAAGCATTTCTTCAGACTTACAGGGAGATTGAGAACGATGCCACACACAAGCAACGACAACTAGTAATTGTTCATTGAGCACACATGACAGTTGCACGGCCAGTAATTCTTTATTTGAGTTCATTTCATTTCGTTTCATTTTATTCATGTATGATTGAAACAATTGTTTCCATTCGGCACTATTCTTGTATTGGATTATTGTTGAGTTGACATTTTATTGTAATAATATGGATTATTGTTTGAGCTACTTACTAATTTTTATTGTGAAATGGATGATCTTTGGTGAAATGTTGAAAACTGTATGCAAATTCTGAACATTTCGACATATTTTACAGGTTGGCGAGAGCCCCGCCATTGCAGTACCCGTAAAGCAGAACCTTAAAACAAAATATTCCGTTTTAAGGTTCTGCTTTACGGGTACTGCAATGACGCGGCTCGTTTTCGCGCAAAAAACGCGCAATTTTCGACCCTTATAACTAGTTTACGATTCCGCGGTTTGAGGCTCTGTTAGAGATGCTCTTAGCAGCAGAGAAACGCATGTTTCATGGTTGGAAATCTAGACCAGGGCAATCATTATTCCGCAGTGGAAGGAAAAATATTACTAACTTCCTTTCAAAAAAAAAATATTACTAACTATATCAAAGCTGGCCAGAATCGCGAGCTATCAGCGCTCCTTCTACTGTAGACGTTACTGTAGATGAACAGTGTTGAACAGTACCCGTGATAGTTTTGAAAAAAAGTCCCTCCGCTTCCCGGAAATTACGAGTCAGTCCTTTCATAAATAAACTGAGACCTAATCCTAGAATGCAACTCCATGTCATATTCCCCACCCGCCTCCACCCCACCGCCGCCGCCCCCGTCCGAGCTGTCCTGCCTCCTCATCCAGGGAGGCGGCGGGCTGGGGCCTTGCAGCGCGCGCTATCGCCACCGACGCGCCCTTCGCCGTGACCGTCCCACGGCATTCCCTGGAGGAGGACGTCCCTGAGGACGACTACGGCGGGAACAGGGTCGGGGAGGCGCGGCGGCCGGCGGGTTGGGCGCCAAGGGCCTCGAGGGAAACCCCGTCGTCGCCGAGATCGTCAACAACCGCCTCAAGGCCCTCACCGCCACCTGATAATCCCCAAGAGCAAGGAATCACTATAGCACTATTCGATAAGTATTTGAGTGTCGAACCCACGAGGAGCTGAAGGTAAACTATTTATTCTCTAAAGCCCTATAACCCTCTTATATGGCCTTTTATGCAAAGCAATAAATTTGAATATGAAAGGAACTAACTAATGGAAGCAAGTGATGTGGAATGGTTTATATAGTAACAAGTTTCATAGAGCAAGTTTCTCTCAGCAGTTTTCTCAAGCAAGTTTCTCAAAGTAGCAAGTAGCAAAGATCTCAAGTAGCAAATATCTCAAGAGAGCAAATGTTCTGGCAATTGTTATTTCATTCGTGTGGTTGTCACAATTAGTGAAGCACATTTTTCAGTCTTAATTGTTTCTTCTAGGAGGGAGCCATAGATAGGTGTAGCCAAGTAAATGAGCAAATTACACAACTCTTATGATGGATCTCATGGCCAAATAAATGTGCAGCACAAGAATTATTAAGACATAATTGTCCCACCATAGCCTTAAGTTCTAGGGTCCCCCATAAAGTAACTTCAAGTCTCAGACCACGGTTTCTCTCTACTCCGACCCGTCCTACTCAATCCATTACACTACGGTGATCACCTTACATGCATTCCCCAACATATGCGTGCACTCATACATTGTACATCAAGACAATCATAAAAGATAACAAAACTTGTATGCAACCAATCAACGAACTATTTCACTATTGCCATGAACAAATCAGTTCTCAAACATAGATGGAGACACACAATAGATCAAGGGAAAAGTATATTGCATCATACATCGTGTTTGCCAAGACAGTTTACAGTGGGGAGATGGAGATTATCCTACTGTAGATGTTGATGATGAACACGCCGGAGGGGGTGGAGCCCTCCGGAGGTGACTCCGGCGGCGTTTCCCCCTTCGATCTTCTCCGGCGGCAGCCTTCTGACTCTCTGTTTCGTGGTTTTCTGTTTCTCCGCCACCTCCCGTCGAAACTCCTCGGGGGACTATTTTTATAGGCGTTTTTAGGTCACGACTAGGTCGGTGGAGCAAAGATCGACGACAACGGAGCTCTGAGGCCCAAAAGAGGTGGGCCCACGCGCCCAGGTACAGTGGCCACGTGGGACCCTCGCATTTCCAGCTGGTTGGGCTTCTGGTCTTTATTTTAATCCCATTGCGTTCGTCTCGAAAATTCTGAACCGTGCTCTTTGGCCTTGCCCTTTTTGGAGTCCCGAAGCTCCCGGAAAGTCTGAAACACTAAAAAAGACGTTTTCTGGAAAACAGGGTTAATTCCAAATAAATGGGAAAACTATGAAATATTCCGAAAATCAATATAAAACATTGATATAACCCTTATATGATGCAAATATGATTGGAATATAAGTAAAATAATGCAAAGTTCATGTATGCATTTGATGCATGTAAAATGCATACATGAACTTTGCACTATATCACTCATATTCCAATCATATTTGCATCATATAAGGGTTATACCACTGTTATTTAATGATTTTAGGAAATAAAATAAATTTTTCCTATTTTTATGGAATTAACCCTGCGTAGGCAGAAAATCCTATTTCTTTCCTTTTATGTTTCAGGGAACTAAACGACGTCATAAAAATCTAGAAAAATACAGGCGTCATTATTTTGGAAGGAGGAAGACGTAGGAGCGATGGAATCAAGCAAACGGGGGCCGGAGGGCCAAAAGGGGGTGGCCCACGCGGCCACTGTACTGGCCGCGTGGGGCCCACCAACTTGGCCCTCCAGGCTCTGCAGCCGTCGATCTTTTCTCCACCGCCTTCGTCTTGACCTAAAAATGCATATAAAAGAAGTCCCACGGCGTTCTCGAAAACAAGCGCCGCCATATCACAGAAACACGAAAACGAAGATCTGGAGCTGCAGATTGGAGGGGGAAAACTCCGGCGGGGCGCTGCCGGCGTGGTCTCCATCTTCTCCATCAACATCTCCACCATCTCCATGATGAAGAGGGAGTAGTCCACCTCTGGACTATGGGTTTGTGGAAGTAACTTATGTATCTGTTCTCTCTTTGAGCTTCACTAATTAGTACCGTATGAGCCGCTGAACATGATTACGGTCATATATGTAATTCCTATGTGGTGGATCTTTTTGTGAGTTAATATATGTTGAGATTGCAAATGTTTGTTTCAGTTATGAATGTAGATGCATATTATGTACCCGTTCTTATCTACTTGTTATGATCAAGCATGTTTATGAGGGCGTGTGTGGGGTGATGTGTGCATTAGTTGGAGTAACGGGGGTGGTGAGTGCGGTAAGTTGACAACTGAAATATCGCGATCCACTTGGGTGTTTTACCTTACTTTGTTGCCTCACTAGGGATAAACAAAAATACCATGCTACAAGGGTTGAGGGTGACCAAGCTTCTTCCTGTGACTAGATCTAGCATGTTCTTATTTTCACTTCATGTCATGTTACTTAAAGCTATACTCTGAGTTATCTTAATTACTAAGGTGTTATGATTTAGTTCGCATCTTGGTGGAGTATAAGTGAGATTAATAACCAATAGATCTCTATGTTAGGACGTGATGCCCATATAATTAGTAACTTGATATCAAACTTTGTGTTGCAATCTTATATGTCAACTCTATGTGTCCATTGTCTGCCACACCATTAAAAGAGAGAGTGCATTTGTGAAACCATGAACCCCGTTCCATTTTTAATCATAAGAAACACCTTTCCAACCACTTTTACCACTTTTCCATTTTCTGCAATTATTAAATCCGACAATACAAAAACACTTTTCCATCTTGCATTCATCATAAAAAAACCCAAAAATATCATTTTTCATTGTTATCATCATCCTTGCACATTCATTCACCACCATTGCATATTTATTTGTTGTTTGCATTGCATATTTATCTTGATATCATTCATACACCTTGTGCTTGACAACCACAGGTGAGGTTGAGGACCAAAACAATTAACCTTGTTTTGTAGGTGACCAAAAGAAGGATAGGAAGATAAATCTTTCACTACTGATTCCCCGAGAGTTCGATATTAAACCCTCGAGTCACCCTCGTGGGGAAAACACGTCTTCCACTTACTACACACTCTACACTTGGAGTCTCAACCTAACCCATTTACTTTTGACGCAGGCAACTACGCACCGGAGATCAAGACTGTTTTCTGGCGCTGTAGATCAACCTCTTCAAGGGCCATCAGCATTTTACATGCATCAACATCACCAAGCTTAACCAATACTCGTCCTCGAGTATGAAGGTGATAAAACTAACATGGACTTTGCAATATAACACTAACAATGGATATCAAAGATAATTACTATTGCTGCATAGAGTCAAATGATTCATTCTTCAAAGGAGTAGCAATATGCAAGATAGTTTATGAAGTGATATCAAGTATTCAATGCAAGGATGTTGAATGATAGTTCACAAAGTGTAACATAGAAGATAGTAATATGGACCACATGTATGTATAATGATAAGTAAGAACATCCTAAATTGGCCATAGAGTGGAGATGAAAAATCTGAATATAAAAGGTGGACACTTTAGAAAGATGTATATGTGAGTAGAGGTAAAGCATGCATAAGCTTCATCTAACCTCCAAACTCTACTGCTTAAGTTAATGATTGCAATGTGGTAATCCTTGGTGTCAAGCTCTCATTCCCCTATCATAACATCTTGAATGATTAAAGTTTAATGTGAAAGCAAATATGAGTAGTGTGCTTGACAAAGTAAAGGTTAGGTGTCTCATGCCCCTTGAATACAAGTACCTACACCATGAGTTACTCAACTTAGGAAACAAAGCAAGTTCAAGTTATATATCATTGTAAGTAATAATAGTATCATCAAGAGCGTCAACTGGGGTACCTCTTGTCCCAGGATATGGAACAAGCCCATATGAAAATGACAAGACAAACAAACAAGATGAACAACCTCAACACCCTTTTTATTTACCATTCGAATAGCTTTTTATTATAAGGTGTTGATGACTCCCAAGTGCAGGAGATCAATTGTAGTACCTTTCAATTAGAAAAGGTTGTCGAACCCACGAGGAGCTGAAGGTATTGGTTAGTAAGATTGATAAATAAAACAATAAAATATGCAAGTGTTTTTGGTATTTTCGGTTGTATAATTCCAATGCAGCAAGTAACAGTAGCAAGTGAAACCTCTCAAAGAGAGAAAGCTCAATCCTCTTATGTGACAAGAGGACAAGCTCAAGTGATGTGTAACTTATATGTGGAAAACGTTCCCAAGGGCGGCATGGATATCGCTAGGCATAGAGATTTATTAAACAACACGTTGAATATCTTGTCAAGTTTTAATCTTCTTTGGACGGAGCCATAATTCGGTATAGCTAAATAAATAGACTACAGCACCTTATGATGGATCATGTGGCCAAGTAAATGACTGCACAAGAATTATTAAGACATAATGTCCCACCATAGCATTACACTCTAAGGTCCCCGATACTAATACCCTCATAATATAACTTCATGGCTCAATCTCAGGTTTACTTGTCCTCCCAAGTCTTCCTCAATTCATTATACTACGGTGTTCTCCTATGGGCCCATATAGGTGAAGTGTTGTGCAGTCGACGTTCGCACAACACCTTCATAGAATCACATAAAAGATAAACTCTTGACAAAATACCAACACATGTTATATATAAATCATTGCCAATTCATCCTATGCCCTCAGGAACATATGGGAACTACTCACAACGTGCAAACATGATCATAATCAGTGGCATAAGTGGTACAACACAATCTAAAATTATAACTTCACCCACAAATAATGACAAGTACTCAATCACAAACATGAAGAGTACCACAAGACAAGTACCTAGGGTATAGCAACTCTCAAACTATGAGGGGAACGGAGTGGATCACAGAGATGATGATGGAGATGGTGCTGGTCTTGATGGGGGTGATGATGTAGAGGCCTCCTCCCACGCCAAGGAGGAGAGGTGATGATGATGACGGTGATTTCCCCCTCTCTGGAGCTCCGGAGCAGCAGGATCTGATCCCCCTCGGAGGGAATCAGAAGTTTCGCCGCCGCCGCGACCTCGGATGGACTAGGGGAAATTAGGGCGTAGGTTTTCGGGCGAGACGAAGGCGTTGCTAAAAAGCCCCAGGGGAGAGGTGCCCGAGGGCGATTTTGGTGGGCCCCACGCGGCCAGGTACATGGGCCGCGTGGGCCACCCCCTTTTGGCCCTCGTGGCTCTCCTCTCTTCGGTCTTCTTTCCGTTGTCTTCCTTCCGATGAAAAACCTCCTTGGTATTTTTCCTTTTATTATTTGGGTTCCTGAAACTCTTGAAACAATAAAAACAAGAAAAGGGGGTTTTTTGCCTCCCAGAAATTAAATACCAAAAATAGGGACTTTGTATGAAAGTCCCCTAAATCATCTAAAACATGTAAAAACATTGATATAACAGTGCATATAACATTCTAATATGCTACTAAAGGTTGCATAAATGATGATATAAAATGCACGTATCAGGTGTATCATAGACGGTTCACCATAGCATGTAAGTAAATTTCCACCATGAATGATGCATGGCTTAGATTAGCGGCCCAGGTGTCTCTCTAACCATTTATACAAACTCATTTAAACTACTTCATTTCCACCTCATTTCATCATGATAGGCAGCCATAAACAAAAGTACATGATATCAACTAAATGAAGTGAAGCATGTTGAAAGCTTGCCATCTGACAGCACATATGAGCTAACTCCCAACCTCGAACATTTATCAAGCCACTAACATCATAATCTTAATCACAATGGGTCATGTTTTATTTAATGCTATGAAGGTAAAATGTGCATCAAGTTCGTGAGAGCTATATAACCAACTTTTCCCATGACAATCAATAACATAAAATTTTTCATTCAGAGGTATAGATAACACAAATATCATGATGAACATACTCGGAATAGCATGAAGCTACTAGGTAGATATGGTGGACTCACTGGAATAACTTTGGTTGAAGGTGTTGGAACCAAGTTTTTGCTTGTTGGAATATTTGGGCTAGCAAGAGGGAGAAAGTTGACCATCTAAATGCATGCATGAGTGTCCATATAACTAACCAATCCATGTTAAACAAAGTGAAATAACATTCAGCATCAAAACATGAATAAGTGATAGCTCTGGATAAAGCATTTGCAAATTATTACTCATTAACAAGCTCCTGAATCATGCAACTATATGTATTATTAAAAATCAACTCAAACATCCCTTTTCCCAATCTTATAATAGCATCCAACATATTTCAACCCAAATTTCCAGAAACTTCTGCATATACAAATGACTATGTGGTGGTCTTACAAAACTCAAACCAAACAAACAAAAAGACGCTCCAAGTTTATTCGATAAAGTGTTTCGATCGAAAAACAGAAGTTGGACGTGTGCAAACCGAGAGTGTGTAGGTCCAGTGGGGTTATCTTCACATCCCCAAGCTTATGGTCTTCACCATCCTTGGATAGCTCTTGGTGCATCTCCTCTAATCCCTGTGAAAAAACTTCAAAACACCGTTTCTCCCATTTCTTTTCTGTGGGGTGCATTAGTAGTGATAAACAAATAGGTTTCTTGCTGCATATAATCCTTGGACAAAAATGCATATGAATGTCCAGAAAGTATATAATGTTGTATGCCTATTCATAAACTCAATTGGATAAAAAAGATTCAACTTAAAAGCTCAAAGCATGCATCAAACAAAATGGGACAGAATCTGTCAAGAAAAACAACAGCAGCAAAACGTATTTTTCTACCCTACTGAACTTTGTCAAAAAATTCTGAAAATCTTAATTTATACAGAGGATGAAAAGTTGCAGCTACAGTTCAAATATGAGCTCATTCGGAGTTACAGAATAAGAATTAAAAATCATACCGTGCACAGATTCGTGCAGGAATAAAATCTCCGAACGCTATAAGCAACTTTTCAAACCAAAAAGGGTAAAACTTGGCACTTTATTAAAAAAATCCAGAAACTAAACTATAAACAAACTCTCTTGTTACAGAAAGAGGACACAAAGAAAATCACACACAAAAATAACCGGGTTGCCTCCACAAAGCGCTTTCTTTATGGCCATATAGCTAGGCTTCTTACTTGGTATCAAGATGGTAGAGTGAGGTGGCTTGGCATCCCCAAGATTAAATTCTTGTACTTATTTGATATATGTACGGTGATCCTAGGGGTACATCCCCAAGCTTGAGTTTTGTCCCTCTTGATCTTGTTCATCACCCTCAATTCTATGACCTTAAAATTCTCTTTACACAAAACTCATCATAAACTTGATTAGAGGGGTTAGTGCCTTCATAAATTAAATCCACATAGGTACAGCAAAGACATATCATGAATTGATTCTAACCATTAGCTACTGTTACTACGGTTGTGTAATGCTCCTTGATCAAAAGAACCGCACAAAACACAAGTAATGAGAGCAATGCAAAATGAAGACAGAATCTGTCAAAACTGGACAGTGAATTACTATTATTTGATCCTATCTCTCAAAAGAGGTTATTCTTTCCAAAAAAATAAGATGCAAAGGTGATGTTACAGCGGTAAACAAGCACCTTGACTCAAAAACCAAAGAAGCAAAAGAACCAAGAAAGATTCAAGAGAAACAAACAAAGAAGAAAGAAAATATTTTTGTTGTTTTTGATTTAGCAAAAAGGCAAAAGAAGAAGCAAATATATACAAAAATAAAACACTCTTTTTATTTGGTTTTAGCTTTGGGAAAAGTTTAAATGATAGAGACTTTGCAACGGTTCCATTGGAATGAACAACACATGTTCAAGGTCGACCCCAACTTCTCCATTACTCATCCTTCTCATATACTTTCCCAAATTTTATACAAAATGAAAATATTAAACTAATTGTTAGAAAACGGTAGGTAAAGTTATTTTGCAAGTTCTCAAGATATAAAGGTGTGTCCAAACTGAATAGGAAATAAAAGCATAGAGAGCACACCTCAAAACATTAAACCATTAACTTTTAAGTCTAACTCTTTTCCTATGCATTGGCATTTTATATATGAATAAATAACAACCCATTTGAGGTAACCAATGCATATAATGATCAATAGCTTGCATTTTAAATAACATAGAAACATAAAGGGGATTCTTATCTCTTCCTCTCTCATAATAGTTGCAAGCATTAAAGTTAAACATACCCACATAATTTTGAATAGAATCACCACATTAAGACTTATCATCTAATGAGCATATTGGATCATAAAACTCACATAAATCAATTTCATCCTCAATAGTAGGGGGACTAAAAATATCATATTCATCAAAACAAACTTCCCCAAGCTTAAGGTTTTCCTCAGTATTATAAATAAAGTTGTTCAAAGAATTAGTACTACCACAAACATGATTGTTATGCAAATAAATTTTAATTTTCTCCTCAAACACTTCATGTCCTAACTCAAGATGGATATTATACAATTCTAGGATTGTTTTGTTGTTTTCCATTTTATAATTTTTTTGTGTTTCAGATTTATATGTTAGTATGCAATGCTAACAAGAATAAAAGTTTAGCACAACGCTCCCTGGCAACGGCGCCAGAAAAGTATTTGATAATCCCCAAGAGCAAGGAATCACTGTAGCACTATTCGATAAGTATTTGAGTGTCGAACCCACGAGGAGCTGAAGGTAAACTATCTATTCTCTAAAGCCCTATAACCCTCTTATATGGCCTTTTATGCAAAGCAATAAATTTGAATATGAAAGGAACTAACTAATGGAAGCAAGTGATGTGGAATGGGTTTATCTAGTAACAAGTTTCTTAGAGCAAGTTTCTCTCAGCAGTTTTCTCAAGCAAGTTTCTCAAAGTAGCAAGTAGCAAAGATCTCAAGTAGCAAATATCTCAAGGGAGCAAATGTTCTGGCAATTGTTATTTCATTCGTGTGGTTGTCACAATTAGTGTAGCACATGTTTCAGTCTTAATTGTTTCTTCTAGGATGGAGCCATAGATAGGTGTAGCCAAGTAAATGAGCAAATTACACAACTCTTATGATGGATCTCATGGCCAAATAAATGTGCAGCACAAGAATTATTGAGACATAATTGTCCCACCATAGCCTTAAGTTCTAGGGTCCCCCATATATATCCCCCATAAAGTAACTTCAAGTCTCAGACCACGGTTTCTCTCTCCTCCGACCCGTCCTACTCAATTCATTACACTACGGTGATCACCTTACATGCATTCCCCAACATATGCGTGCACTCATACATTGTACATCAAGACAATCATAAAAGATAGCAAAACTTGTATGCAACCAATCAACGAACTATTTCACTATTGCCATGAACAAATCACTTCTCAAACATAGATGGAGAGACACAATAGATCAAGGGAAAAGTATATATATTGCATCATACATCATGTTTGCCAAGAGTTTACAGTGGGAAGATGGAGATGATCTTGCTGTAGATGTTGATGATGAACACGCCGGAGGGGGTGGAGCCCTCCGGAGGTGATTCCGGCGGCGTTTCCCCTGCTCCGATCTTCTCCGGCGGCAGCCTTCTGACTCTCTATTTCGTGGTTTTCTGTTTCTCCGCCGCCTCCTGTCGAAACACCTCGGGGGACTATTTTTATAGGCGTTTTTAGGTCACGACTAGGTCGGTGGAGCAAAGATCGACGGCAGCGGAGCTCTGATGACCCACAAGTATAGGGGATCGCAACAGTCTTCGAGGGAAGTAAAATCCAAATTTATTGATTCGACACAAGGGGAGCCAAAGAATATTTATAAGCCTTAACAGCGGAGTTGTCAATTCAGCTGCACCTGGAAATAGACTTGCTCGACACAGATTATCAGTAGCAACAGTTTTATAGCAGTAGCGGTAGTGAAATAACAGCAGTAGTAAAGTAAAAACAGCAGTGACGATTATAGTAGACAGCAGGATTAAAATACTGTAGGCATAGGGATGGATGAACGGGCGCTGCATGGATAAGATGATTCATGTAATAATCAAGACAAGCCATTTGCAGATAAATAATAAAACATTATCCAAGTACTAAGTAACCATATGCATGTGTTCCGCATATAGTCGTACATGCTCGCAATGAGAAACTTGCACAACATCTTTTGTCCTACCAGCCCGTTGCAGCGGGGCCTCTATGGAAACTACTGGTAATTAAGTTACTCCTTTCAATAGAGTACCGGAGCAAAGCATTAACACTCCGTGAACACATGTGATCCTCACATCACAGCCATCCCCTCCGGTTGTCCCAATTTCTGTCACTTTGGGGCCTCGGGTTCCGGACAACAATATGTGTAAACAACTTGCAGGTAAGATCTTAAAACAATGAATATCATCATGAATCAATAACATGTTCAGATCTGAAATCATGGCACTCGGACCCTAGCGACAAGCATTAAGCATAACAAGTTGCAACAATGTCAATAAAGTACTAACAACGGATACTAGGCTCCATGCCCTAACAATCTTATAGCTATTACATGAATGATCTCGTCCAATCCCTTCCATCCCCTTCAGCCTACAGCGGGAATTACTCACACATGGATGGGGGAATCATGGATGGTTGATGGAGAGGCGTCGGTGATGATGATGGCGATGATCTCCTCCAATCCCCCGTCCCGGCGAAGTGCCAGAACGGAGTTTCTGGTCCCGAAATAGGGTTTTTGATGGCGGCGGCCCTCTGGAGGCTTTCTGGAACAATGGACGAACCCCCTGGCGTTTTTAGGTCAAAGGGATTAAGTACTCCAGAGGGGGACTCGGGGACGTGGCCGAGTCGGCCTCCCCATAGGGTGGCGCGGCCAAGGGCCCACCGCGCCACCCTATGGGGAGGGCGGCTCGCTGCCCCCTCCGTCTCCTCTTCTGGCTCCTTGGGTTTCTTCGTAAAATAGGGGTTTTTTAATTATTTCCATGGATTTTCTCGAAAGTTGGCTTTTCTGCACAAAAACAAGACACCAGGGCAATTCTGCTGAAAACAGCGTTAGTCCGCGTTAGTTGTATTCGAAACACACAAATTAGAGGCAAAACAACAGCAAAAGTGTTCGGGAAAGTAGATACGTTTTGGACGTATCAACTCCCCCCAAGCTTAGCTTATTGCTTGTCCTCAAGCAATTCAGTTAACAACTGAGTGCGATAAAAGAACTTTCACGAACACATTTGCTTCATGTGATGTAAATATTCTCATTATATGGACAAGTGCTTAGTCAATTCATAATAAGATACATGCAAATAATGCCACTAATAGTTATGTCAATCATGAAAAGATACCAACACACTAATAATAAGCAACATGAAGCATATCTATTAGCAGGATTGGAATGCTCATAAAAAGATATGATAAGGTGGTATCTCACTTGCCCGTATTTGTACAGCAAAACATAAATGCCCAGGCACCTCTGAAGTTCATGGGAAGACTAGAAGTAAAGATTATCAAAGATAAAAGCATCAAAGTTATACCACAGTTAACCGTATTCTGGGACAAGCACATTACACTAAGAATGACAGTTATGCTCTCGAGAAGATGCTTAAAGAAAGGATGGTGACTCAACATAAAAGTAAAAGATTGGCCCTTCGCAGAGGGAAGCAGGGATTATCATGTGCTAGAGCTTTTCATTTTTAAAACAGAAGTAAAATTGTTTTGGGAGGTGGTTGTTCCTGTCAACGAATGGCAATAGAGTTCTTGTTATCTTCCATACTAAACAAGCTGAGAGCGGTTCCGAAATGTTGATATTAAGCATTTATAGCATGCACTTTATATATTGTTTGACACTCCTCCCAACCTTTGCTTACACAAACCATGGCTAACCGAATCCTCGGGTGCCTGCCAACAATCACATACCATGGAGGAGTGTCTATTTTATTGTTTTAGCTTTTGATGTTATAATGGTCTAACCAGCTCTTTGCAAAATTAGTGACAAGCAGATGAAGCACGAGCAGCATTCCCGCTCAGTACAAGTGGAGGCTAGCAAAAGACTGGGAAGCGACAATCAGGAGAGCAATAACTGTCATAATCATGCTTGCGACAAAACAAAATTAACGGGGTTATAAAAGTGATACAAGTACTCTAAAGCAAGGTAAATCATCGAGGCTTATCGACTTTTTGTTTTTAGTCGTATGCATGCGTGAGCATGTGCCAAGTCAATTCAAATGAATTATTCAGAGGAGGATACCACAATATCATACCTAATTATGAATAGAACAATACAAGCAAACATCTATGACATGCCACTCACTATTAATAAATTGGAACTAACCATAAGAGAACATGAACTACTAAGCATCCATTAAATGACATATACCTCACATGAACCGACTAAGCATGCTCACATGGATGAGTATATGTACAAAAATGAAAACAAATAGAGTTCATACCAGCCTCTCACCCAACTCGAGTTGTCGTAGATCGTCATTATTGCTTTTCACTTGTGTGGCTCGAATAATATGAATGAAAACCAAGCTCCAAGGAACCACCGGAGACCGCTGAACTCTACAACAAACTTTACAAAACCAAAGAAGAACGACAATTATTTTTGGTGTTTTCGAAATTAAAACAAGAACAAAAGGAAACAAGCAAACAAGGCAAAATATTTTTGGATTTTTGAATAGCAAACCGAAATTAAATAAGTAAGCAAACTAATATTAGATACTAAAGAAATAAGTAAAGAGAAACAACAGAAATATTTTTGGTCTTTTTGTGTTTTGGAAAGCAAATCAAAAGAAGAAACAACAAAAAGAAAGAAAATCGAAACATGGATATACAAAGTACCGACATGATATGATATGTAGATGAGTGTGATGTCGGTATACCTCCCCCCAAGCTTAGGCTTTTGGCCTAAGTGGAGATCAACCCCACGGCGCCCATGAGGTGGCGCCTCCATAGTATGACGAAGAAGGATCCTCGTCCTGGTGCGAGCTGGAGGACGTACCGGGGTAAGTGACGGTGTAGCCGTTAGTGAGTTCGGTGTCCTCGGAGTTGTGCTGCTGGTGAAAGCCAAGCAGCCCTCAGCTGCTCGTCCAACTCCTCCTTGGAGCGCGACCACGGCCTCCTGCGAACACTGGACAAATCAGCCTGCGGCAAAGGGACTTCCCTTTCATCCCCGTCAGTAAATAAAACTCTATAAACGATACTTCCTATACGAGAGTCAGTTGTAACAAAATGATGTCCTCTCATAGCAGCAAGATCGAGCCTGAAAGGGGTTAGCTTCTTATCACTAGGATCGACAGAAAGGCCTAGATATGCAATAACACGTGAAGCAACAATTCCTCCATAGATAGGTCCTCTAGCAGCTAGACGACGAGCAATGAGGGCACCAAGATTATAAGATGTGTTACCAGTAAGTGCAGCAGCCAGGAAAGCAAGATGATAGTTGGAAATATTGCTGGTGTTCTCCCTACCAAGAATGCTAGTGGCAAGATAGTAGGTAAAATATCTAATGGCAGGAAGCTGAATGTTCCTTATCTTGCCGCGCTGAGCGGTGCGGTCATCATCGTTGGTAACCCCTCGATAAAGTTCCAACAAATCATTGGGGCATCCCGCAATCCTCTTTGCTGTACCTCAAGGAGCAATACCTATGGCAGCACAAAAATCACTCAAAGTCATGGTAACAGGCCTATCATAAATTTTAAATTTAACAGATGGCGTGAATGATGTATTGCCAAATTTAAAGCTCTCAACAAAAGTTTTGGTAAGCATATAATACTGATGGCTTTCATCTCCCATATAGGTAGACAAACCAACCCTTTGGATAAGGAACAAGAAATCATCAAGGAGCCCTGCATTACGCAAAAAGTCAGTGCATGGGAAAGATGAAGCATTTGGGATTCCACTATCCTCCTCATCGCCAATGCTAGGTGCAATGAGATCTTCATCGTAGGATCGCCTAACTCGAGTAGCTGCCCTTGAAGGCCTTGCCACCCTCTGCGAATCCCTCTCAAACACTTCTCCAAAGGTGTGGTTATGCATTTTCCTTTTCTGAAATTTTTCAACAAACGTTATAAAAGTTGATTTTTAGACATATAAATGAGGGAACTACTATAGGCACTTGCTAGAGTACTAAACATGCATCAAAACTAATTACTACAACTTAGAACAAGCATGCAAACTCACTTAAAAAGTCACCTACAGCAGCAAAATACTCAAGATATACTCAACTAAACAAAACTCTACTTGGATAAACGGAGGAGTCACATACCGGAGAACAAAAGCCCCAAATCTGAGCAGCAAAGATGGGCTGAGCAAAGAGATCGAAAATCGCGAGCAAGAACAGCAAGAACTCGGGTTTGAACAATGGTGGAGTGTTTTTTCGTGAGAGTGAGTGAGGTGGTAGGTGGATGAGTGAGTGGAGGGCCAGGTGGGACCCTCCCCATACAGTGGCGCGCCCACCTGCTTGGCCATGCCACCAGGTGGGAGCTGGCATGGTGGCCCCACTGGTCAGCTCCAGGCACTCCCACGTTGCATTTTGAAAAATAGGACCAGTGGTATAGTTTTTATAAATTTTTGAAAACTTTTAAAACGCACATTTTCTGGGTGTTAAAGTAATAGTTTCAGGGTAGAAAAAGTTTTCAAAAATTTAAACACAACTAATTTTTTTGCAAAACAAGTGATACTACAGAGGGTAAAACAAAGATGGAAAGGGGAAATGCTGTTTAGTTCCTTCATGCATTTAAAATGTATTTGTTAACAAGGTTGATCAAGTCTTGCCACCAAATAAATTTTATATGACATAAGAAGAATTAAACCTCATAAAACAATCATGTTACCTTGAATTGTATTGATATGGATCCAATCATAATATTTTGATATCCCTCTTGATGATCATATATAGGACAATCAATACTTCCCACTTTGATAGGTCTCAAATTAGAAATTGTATTAACTCCAAACACTTTATCTATCTTCTTGGGGAAATAAATAGTATGCTCTTTGTCATTCACATTAAAAGTTACTTTTCCTTTGTTGCAATCAATAACAGCACCTGCAGTATTAAGAAAAGGTCTCCCAAGAATAATAGACATATTATCATCTTCAGGCATTTCAAGAACAACAAAATCAGTCAAGATTAAGCAGTTATTAGCAACTTGACCAGGAACATCCTCACAAATGCCAACAGGAACAACAGTAGATTTATCAGCCATTTGCAAAGATATATCAGTTGGTATCAATTTATCCAAATAAAGTCTCTTGTAAATAGAAAAAGGCATAACACTAACTCATGCTCCCAAATCACATAGAGCAGTTCTAACATAATTATTCTTGATGGAACAAGGAATAGTTGGTATACTGATGGCTACGTGTTGGTGAACCCCAAGAGGAAGGTTATGATGTAGACAGCAGAAGTTTTCCCTTGAGAAATCTACCCAAGGTTATCAATCCAGTAGGACTTGACGATCTATCGGAAGGTTGTTGATGTTGACTCCCCCTGGCGCTAGGGAGCTTGCACCAACGTGGAATCTGCACAGACACAAACCAGAACTTTGCCCAACACGAAACAGAGAGGTTGTCAATCTCTCCGGTCTTGCAGAAACAAAGAGTTAAACGTATGGTGTGGAAAACAGCAGGAAAAACAGCAAGTAACAGGAAACAGATGATTGCAGCAGGTTGTGTAAACAGTATGAGGAAATTGGACCAGGGTCCACAGTTCACTAGTGGTGTCTCTCTCAGAACAGATAACTAGCATGTTGGGTAAACAAATTACAGCTGGGCAATTGACAAATAGAGAGGGCATAACAATGCAATACATGCCAAGATGTCTACTATGAAATCTAGTTGGGCATTACAACAAAGTACATAGACCGTTATTCCAACCGCATCTATGCCTAAATAATCCACCTTCAAGGCAGCATCCGCATCCTGTTCAGTATTAAGTTGCTAACAACAGATTATTGCATGAAGTAAAGTGTGTAATGTAATCAATACAAGTGCCCTTGGACACTGCACCAATGTTTTATCCCTAGTAGCAACAGCACATCTACCATCTTAGACCTTTCTGTCACTGATCCAGATATCTAGAGACTGAACCCACTATCGAGCATAAATACCCCCTCTTGGAGTCACAAGCATCTACTTGGCCAAAGCATCTACTAGCAACGGAGAGCATGCAAGATCAAGAGCACATAGATAAACAACTTGAATAAACATGGTATCAATATTCATCGGATCCCAGCAAACACAACATCTAGCATTACAATAAGATGATCTTGATCATGTTAGGCAGCTCACAAGATCTAAACATGGAGGCACAAGGTAGAGAGACAACCATCTAGCTACTGCTATGGACCCGTAGTCCAGGGGTGGACTACTCACGCATCACTCCGGAGGCAGGCATGGTGATGTAGAGCCCTCCGGTGATGATCTCCCCCCGGCAGGGTGCCGGGAAGAGCTTCAGAACTCCTCCGATCTGAGATTGACGATGACGGCCGCGACGGAACTTTTCGTGGAATATGATCGACCGTAATAGGGTTTTCGCGTCGCGGAGAATATATAGGCGAAGAGGCGGCGTCGGTGGCCGAGGGGGCCACCACGCCATAGGGGGGCGCGGGCCCACCCTGGGCCGCGCCCTAGTGTGGCGTGGCCCCCTGGTGGGTCTGCTCCGACTCCCCTTTGGACTCCGTGATCTCCTCGTGATATTATTGACGATGTCTTTTGTTTCGTCCAATTCCGAGAATATTTCCTTAATAGATTTTCTGAAACCAAAAACAGCAGAAAACAGGGAACTGGCACTGTGGCATCTTGTTAATAGGTTAGTCCCAGAAAATGCATAAAAATGATATAAAGTGTAACCAAAACATGTAGCAATTGATATAATATCAGCATGGAACATCAAAAATTATAGATACGTTTGAGACGTATCAAGCATCCCCAAGCTTAGTTCCTGCTCGTCCTCGAGTAGGTAAACGATAAAAACAGATAATTTTTGAAGTGACATGCTACCAACACAATCTTTGATCAAATAACAATGTAATGCACATGATCTGAATGAAGTGATCCAAGCCAATGGTCTATAGTTTGCAAGCAAGTAAATAAAGAGTAAACATAAGTGATCACACAAGTGCAAACTTTCATGAATAATACTATAAAACATTTAGAGATATAATAGTCTAACATAATAGTTAGTTCACAGCAGCAATAATTTCAACATGAAAGTGTTTGTATCAACACAAAGGAAGATAATAGCTTCAGCTTTTGCTTCAACTTTCAACATGTATATCATATAGATAATGTCAATGCAAAGAATATGATCAACCAAACACAAAGTTATGTAAAAACTGTTATACTGGAGTTGACAATGATGTTTGCTTAAGTAGACAGAAAGAAGTGGGAAAACTGACTCAACATAAAAGTAAAAGAATGGCCCTTCGCAGAGGGAAGCAGGGATTAACATCATGTGCTAGAGCTGTAGTTCCCGAAGGCATATAGAGAGCATAAAATATTGTTTTGTAAGGTAATGGTGTATACAGGTGTCAACAAATCAAATAGCAGGTACTTGTCATCTTCCATGGCTAACTAACTTTTAGAGCGGTTCCGAGAGTTTTTAGGACTGCACTTGTAACAAGCACTTATTGGTGACACTCCTCCCAACCATTTACTTTCCACAAACCATGGCTAACCGAATCCTCGGGTGCCCACCAACATTCACCATGGAGGAGTGTCTATTTATTTATTTATAGGGTGGACTAACCAGCTCTTTAATGCAAAATAAAAGGTGGAGAAGCAGATGAAGCTGCCAATCCTTGTAAATTAATTAGCATGGAAGATGACAAATCTCACTACTACGTCCTTATGAGCTTTTCAAGTAGTGACACAAAAAGGAAATGTAACAGTTTTGAGTAGTTAGTAGATAGCACATGAAGAAATTTACTTGGAATGGTGAAAACACCACATAATAGGTAGGTATGGTGGACACAGGTGGCATGGATTTGGCTCAAGGTTTTGGATGTACAAGAAGCATTCCCTCTTAGTACAGAGTTTAGGCTAGCAAGGTTATTATAAGCAAACATCATTATCAACTGGAATAGCAAGAGTGTACATAAAACACAAGGTTTGACGAACCATAGACTCCCACTGTCTTCCTTGTTAACACATAGCCTTCATCCAAAAATTATCTAGACTACTATGGACTTCCAATTATGCAACAGATTATTATAGCAGAAAATCCTTATAGTAGTTCTTCATTAATAGCCATTACTTACATGATGCACAAGCTTAAACATTAATTACTTGACAGCTCAAAACAATTGGCAAGCATCAAATTACTCAAGACAACGATCTAAAAAGATTCATGTAAGCATTTTATACCACTACCACATGCATAGCATTTTTCTGGTCCAACCAAACACCAATCAACTTATTTGACAACTCTCCAAACAGATATAAGTGAAGCAAGAGAGTACTTTCTTCAAAAGAAACTGAAAGCTCTAACAAGAGATACATGAAAAACTGAGAGCTAACAGCAATAACAGCAACTAGACAGGAATACTCAACAAGTATAAGTGAAGCACAAGAGTATTCTAATGAAAAAGTGGAGCGTGTCTCTCTCCCAAACATGAATACTAGGATCCAACAAGTATAGCACAGCAAACAAAACAAAACAAACTGAAAACAAAAACACACTGACGCTCCAAGGAAGAGTACACTAGCATGAAGCAATAAAAATATAGCACCATTAGAGATGACCTGATAATTTGTAGATGAAGAAGGGGATGCCTTGGGCATCCCCAAGCTTAGATGCTTGAGTCTTCTTGAAATATGCTGGGGAGGTAAGCCTCCCCAAGCTTAAGCTCTTCACTCTTCTTGATCATGTAATATCATTCTCCTCTATCAACACTTGAAAACTTCCTTCACACCAAAACTTAACAGCTTTTCTCATTAGCAGGTTAGTGCACTAAAAGATAATACTTCAAAGTTCTAGCAAAGACAAAACTCACAAGCCAACTATTTTAAACATTAGCCACTGTTACTAGGCTCAAGTGGGCACTTTTACACGAAAAGAAACCACTTAAAAACTTGTAAAAGAGAGAATGCAAAATAAAAGACAGAATCTGTCAAACCAGAACAGTCTGTAATGACGAATTTTTTCGAGGCACTTACGATGCTCAGATGAAAACTTTTGAAATAATGAAAGTTGCGTAACATCATCAGGAACATGCACAAAAAGTTTCAGCATTTTTCGATTTTTTCTGATTTTCTACTGAATTAAACGGTGACGAACAGCAATCTGTCCCAATGCAGTCCCGAAAATAAATACCAACTTTGCATTAGTAACTCTCCTTGGCACAACAAAACAGCAAATAAAAGATACAAAGGAGTTGCTACAGAGGTAAACAAGCATCCTTGACTAAACTGATGGGTTCCCCCAAAAGCGCTTTCTTTTAATGCCTTTTAGCTAGGCTAGAAGATTTTAATGATGCTCTCATAAGAATAAGAGTTGAAAAACAAAAGAGAGCATCAAGAGGCAAATATCAAACACATTTAAGTCTAACCCACTTCCTATGCAAAGGAATCTTGTAACAAAATAAATTATTGAAGCATAAAGCAACTAGCATAGAAAGATGAAACAAATATAGCTTCAAAACTTTCAACATAAAGAGAGGTGTTTTAGTGACTTGAAAACTTTTACAACCATATTTTCCTCTCTCATAATAACTTTCAGTAGCATCATGAACAAACTCAACAATATAACTATCACATAAAGCATGCTTTTCATGATCTACAAACACATAATTTTTATTAAGCTCTAAAACAGTGGGGTTATCAAACCCACTTTTGACAATAATAGTATAATAAATATCATTAGCCAATATAGGACCATCATCAAGAGCATTATCATATATAACATTAGGGAGCACATTTTTACTTTCTGCAATTTCCTTTTCTTGAGTCAAGGAGCTTGTTACTTCAAATTTATCAAAAGGAGATATTTCAATAGAATCATGACATTCAACAATATAGCATTTTTCCTCCTTATGTGGGCATGGAGGGTAATCATATAATGTAAGAGTTAAAGAGTTACTATCATTAGAAGGTAGATCCTCCTTTTGTTCTTCACTCTCCTCCTCTTTTTCATCCAATGAGATCACAGTTTCAGCAATTTCTTCTTCCATAGGTCCCTGAAAAGAAGCAAGTTGTTCTGGAGAATAAGTTTTCTCAAGAAATTTAGTGATATAAGGATTGTCATTGTAATATTCAAGGCAGTAACCAAGTATAGAAAAATTCTCAGATTTATAAGGAGAATCATCATCTTGAATATAACCAGCAATTTCATAAGCACCCTTAAAAACAACAAATTCTTCAGTTTGTTCAAGATTACCAAAGTCATAGTTTCCTTTAGCATAAGCAGCCAAGGTTTCATTATCATTATAATCACATTGGAAAGGGAGGTGTTTATGCCTTCTACAACAAAAAGATTCATTAAAGCAGTAGGATTCATCAAATGTAGAACACAAGTTCTTAGCAAAATAATTCAATCTACTTATTTGTTCCCATAGATGTTTCCCTTTTTGAGACAAGCGGTATTCCTCATAATAAGTTTGATGTTCCTCCGTGAACCCACCGTGCCAATAATATTTAGTATCAAAGAGAGAAGCCATTGATAGCAAGTAAACAACTAGACATAATAACAAACCGAAATAAACTAGATGCAAGAAACTAATTTTTTTTGTTTTTGATTTTTAACAGCAAGCAAAACAAAACTAAAACAAGACAAAAACAAAGTAAAGAGATTGGAACTGAGAGACTCCCCTTTCCAATAGCCTCCAAGTCCCCGGCAACGGCGCCAGAAAACAGCTTGATGGCTACGTGTTGGTGAACCCCAAGAGGAAGGTTATG
Organism: Poa pratensis; assembly: GCA_947311845.1. Lineage (NCBI taxonomy): Eukaryota > Viridiplantae > Streptophyta > Magnoliopsida > Poales > Poaceae > Poa > Poa pratensis. Next base: position 36,479,537 of record CAMZMU010000062.1, on the reverse strand, counting down.
ATGTAGACAGCAGAAGTTTTCCCTTGAAATCTACCCAAGGTTATCAATCCAGTAGGACTTGACGATCTATCGGAAGGTTGTTGATGTTGACTCCCCCTGGCGCTAGGGAGCTTGCACCAACGTGGAATCTGCACAGACACAAACCAGAACTTTGCCCAACACGAAACAGAGAGGTTGTCAATCTCTCCGGTCTTGCAGAAACAAAGAGTTAAACGTATGGTGTGGAAAACAGCAGGAAAAACAGCAAGTAACAGGAAACAGATGATTGCAGCAGGTTGTGTAAACAGTATGAGGAAATTGGACCAGGGTCCACAGTTCACTAGTGGTGTCTCTCTCAGAACAGATAACTAGCATGTTGGGTAAACAAATTACAGCTGGGCAATTGACAAATAGAGAGGGCATAACAATGCAATACATGCCAAGATGTCTACTATGAAATCTAGTTGGGCATTACAACAAAGTACATAGACCGTTATTCCAACAGCATCTATGCTAATAAACCCACCTTCAAGGCAGCATCCGCATCCTGTTCAGTATTAAGTTGCTAACAATAATAGTAATTCGAAATAAAAAGGAACTAATTTTTTTTTTGTGTTTTTGATAAAGAGAGCAAACAAGACTAAATAAAAAAAAACCTAAGCAAGACAAATAACAAAGTAAAGAGATTGGGTGTGAGAGACTCCCCTTGCAGAAGCAATT